>JASSKH010000025.1:1825418-2248032 GCA_031763025.1 Macrocystis pyrifera | reverse complement strand
TTCTTCACAACTGTTTTTTTTTTTTTTTGCTGTTTCGTTTTTTTCGGCCGGCACCCGTTTTCGTTGTTCGCAGGTGGCTCTTGACGTGGTTATTTCGGTGATGATGGTGGTGGTGGTTTTGGCGGTATCAGGGCGTTCCCGCCGCCCTGTCGCAAATGCCGGAGAAGCCCAACTCCGTCAGATACATCATTAAGGTCAGCTCGCTACAGCTCATGACCGTACCGTACAGTTCCACCACAGTTCAATGGCAGTTCTTAGGTGTTCGTGGCACAGAAGTGGTCCGTCTGTAGTGCCGGTGGAATAGCGCCGGTTGCCCGCTACGAGCGTAGTGCCTGTGGAATCGCATGACACTGATGGGTTTCACCGTGAGGTGGCGTGCGGATGCCGGTTGCCCCTAAATATAGTGACGCTTTTTTTGCCGGCGCCTACCGGCATTTATTTTGAGAAGTTCCGTGACCTTTCCGTTTTGTTGTACGTAGCAGTTCAGCACGGCGAATTGATTTTCGTAGTATTTCATGTTCATGAGTAGTGCATGCAACTCTGCGTTGTCACGAGCCCGGAGAGGCTCGACACCGTCAGATACATGCGCCAAAGGTCAGTTCACTTCACGACCGCTCCTTTCAGATACATACATGTATAAGAGGCTGCAGTTCATGGTATAATATCGTTTGTATTCGGTGTAGTATTGGCGGTCGATATCGGCATCGATTTCGATACAATACTGACAAACTAAATGATCGCAATCGATACGATTTCGATATTTGATAAACATGTAGTATGTGATATCGATATCGGGATCGAGTTTGATACGGTACCGACCAACAAAACTATCGTAATGGATGCGATTTCGATATTTGATGAACATGTAGTGTTGTAGATCGTTATCGGAATCGAGTTCCATACGATGCCGACAAACAAAACTACCGTAATCGATACGATTTTGATGTTTGATAAACATGTCCTGTTGGATATCGATATCGGAATCGGGTTCGATACGATACTGACAAACAAAACTATCATAATCGACACGATTTCGATATTTGATGAGCACGTACTGTTGGATATCGATATCGGAATCGGGTTCGATACGATTTTGACATGTGATAAAACGTGGAAGCTTTCGTTCAATATCTGCTTGAAAAGCACGGGGATGCCAGGGGAAGGATTGGAGCGTTTAAACACGTTCCGATATGATGCGTCGAAAGGTCGATATATCGATACTCTTTGTCGTAACATTCGGTTCTATATCGGACACTATTTCGAAGCACCACTCAGGACGTACTATGTTTTGACTGTTAAGGCATTCTTAGGAAGACCCCAATGGTCGTTACGGTGGAATGCCGTCCTGAGTGGTCGTTGCAATGTCGGCCATAGTGGTCGTTACAATGCCGGTCATTGTGGTCGTTACAATACCGGCGATAGTGGTCGTTACAATACCGGCCATAGTGGTCGTTACAATGACGGCCGTATTGGTCGTTACAATGCCGTCCACAGTGGTCGTCTACGGTCAGAACTTGACCGTTCGTCGCGTCAGTGCTGAACAGCAGTTCATGGAGCTCATGGTACGTACACAAGTATATGCTGTAGTTCGTGACCTTCCAGTGGACTACAGCAGTTCAGGACAATTCAGGGAAAACTCGTGATTTGTCACGTTCGAGCTCATGACCGGATGTATGCGTTGCAGCAGTTTAGGACAGTTGACGGCAGTTCTTGACGTTTCATGTATACGGGCGGTCCCACTACCGTTCGGATGGTTTCGGCAGTCTTTTGACCATTCGGTGCGGTTCCTGCTGCTTGTACGCGACGTTGCATCAGATCATGTCCGGTGTACTGTTATGGAGGACCATAGTAAATAGGACCAGATATTGTTGGTAAAAATAGGTAAATATATAGGTTTTTATGTATACCATAGGTCCTATTAACTATGGACCCCCGTTTTTAGGGCATCTGCTTGCAGCAATTTCAGGATAGTGACACCCATGACTCGTTCATATGGTTACCGCTGTCCATGACAATTCGCGCAACGGCTGCTTGCGCGTTTCAGCAGCTCGTGGGTCATGATATGTTTGGACGAGTACGTAAAGTTCGTGACCGTTCAGGTTAACTCAACAGCAGTGTCATCGTTGCAGTCTGTGTGCCATAGTAGACTGGACCAAATATTTAGTATTAATAGTAAAAATAGTTAAATGCCTGGTATATAGGTTTTTTGTGTACCGTAGGTCCTATTTACTATGGTCCCCCGTAATACCTATAAACCAGGTAGTGTTACGAGTAGTCCTTCGCATACGGCAAGGAGGCCCAATTCCGTCAGCTACCGTATTACACACCCAGCGTAGATAACCGATTCCGACTGCTGCTGCTTCTGCTGCTGCTGCTGCTGCTGCTGCTTCTGCTGCTTCTGCTGCTGCTTCTGCTGCTTCTGCTGCTGCTGCTGCTGCTGCTGCTGCTAACCTGATGGGCAGCTGATCAAGTGCGAGAGCGGCGAGGCGGACGGGAAGCCGACGGGAGACACCCCTGAGATGAATGAGGCAGATGTGCCCCCGATGCCCGACAGCTTTCTGTTGGCCGAGTGTGGAGACTACGATAAGGCTTACGCTAGATGGAAGGTAAAGTGGTGCTGGTGTTGGATGGTGTTGGTGTTGGTGTTGGTGGTGGGTGGGGTCAGGGCTGGAGTTGCTTGTGCTGGTGGTGAGGGTGGCGGGGTTCTGGTGGCAATGGTGATAGTTATGGTTAGTGGAGACTTGGACAAGGCTTATGTCAGATGAAAGATGCGGTGGTGGTGGTGGTGGTGGTGGTGGTGGTGGGTGTTGGGGTGGGGGGAGGCGGGGGGGGGGGGGTTGACGGTGGTGGCGGTAATGAGGGTAGCGGGGTATGACAAGGCTTACGCTCGATGGAAGATGTGGTGGTAGGTGTTGGGAGGGGGGTGAGGGAGGGGAAAAGGGGTGGGGGATGTTTCTGGTGGTGCGGTGGTGATAGCGGTGTGTTGTTTGCTTTTTTGTTGGCGTGGGTGGTGTAGATGTTTTCGTTGTGGTTGCTGCCATTGTTTTTGAGTGGTGTCGTTGGTCATAGCGGTGGGTCTGTGCACCGTGTATGGTGTCCACGTCCGGCTTGCTTTTTTTTTTGTCTTTCTCCTGATTTCATTTATGTAACTGCTTTCGTCCAAGGTTTGTTTCGCGTGTCGTGTGCTTCCCGTCTCGTGCGCATGTCTTTTGTGACTGCTTGTTTTTGTCTCTTCTCTCCGCTTTATCCCTTGCCGGGTATATGTATCCCTCTGCCCATATACACATAAGGACGTTTTTGATTAAATAGGAGTAATACAAATGACCCTTGTATCTTAAGGGACATGGTGGTCTTAGGTTTATGCCTAACTGCTTGTCGAGTGACCCGAACAGCATCACCGCATACCACCCGGGTGATGGGATATCACAACCCTTGAGACAAATTTCACGTCTTTTTTTCTCCTAACCATGCCTTAACGGGGCACACATAACGAAAATGGTGGCTTTGGAAAGGTCTCGTCGATACATATATACATATTTATTTGTCCATATATATTGTATATATACGTTGCCATAGACGCGTCGTTCGATGTCTACACTGTCCCCGTTTTTTTGCCGAAAAACCCAGCTTTCAGATTCGTCCGAGGATTGTGTTGATTTATCATCACCCAGGTGTGCTGTGGTAGGGGCACAGTAGTGCCGGTCCCTGTATAGTGCCGGTATGCGCCAGTCATCAAACGACATTATATCGGCAACCGGCACCAATTGCTCCGCACACTGCCACGCCGGTTTATCCCGTCTGTGCAAAGCGATTCCTCCGGCATTATTATATCCAACCGGCACTGTTATACTCAACCGTCACTAAATTTCAGCCCCAACCGGCACTAAAGTGCAGCCCCTACCGGCACTATATCGGCGCTCCTCAACCGGCGCTGTAGCGGACAACCTGCACCACTGTCACGGATGCACACAAACAAGATCAGCACCCAAATGAGGCCGAAGCACCCTTTTCGGTGTGTTGTATCTCGAGAACTACCGCGTGGATCGACAACAGTGTCTGTTTAAAACACGCGGTTGACGGTAGGCTTTCCACCGATATATTATGTTTGTGTTCTTCCGAAATGCATTCAGAGGGTCTCTTCCCCCCCCCCCCCCCCCCCCCCCCCCCCAACCCCCCCCCCCCCCCCCCCCCCCCCCCCCCCCCC
This sequence comes from Macrocystis pyrifera, assembly GCA_031763025.1. Lineage (NCBI taxonomy): Eukaryota > Phaeophyceae > Laminariales > Laminariaceae > Macrocystis > Macrocystis pyrifera. The sequence goes on along the minus strand of JASSKH010000025.1, from coordinate 2,243,828 downwards.
CCCACCCCCCACCCCACCCCCCCCCCCCCCCCCCCCCCCCCCCCCCCCCCCCCCCCCCCCCCCCCCCCCCCCCCCCCCCCCCCCCCCCCCCCCCCCCCCCCCCCCCCCCCCCCCCCCCCCCCCCCCCCCCCCCCCCCCCCCCCCCCCCCCCCCCCCCCCCCCCCCCCCCCCCCCCCCCCCCCCCCCCCCCCCCCCCCTATGGTCAAACGTCTATGTCCATGCATGATAATGAGTACCCCCCCGTTTGGAGTCTTTGTATATTTTTACGGAAGACCATAGTAAATAGGACCTACGGTACACACAAAAAAACTATATATTTCGTTATTTTTACTAACAATATTTGGTCTTATTTACTATGGTCCCCGGTTTTAGGGGCCACCGAGGTACTCGACCGGCACTATAGCGGGCAACCCGCACGATTACTCGACCGGCAGTACGGCGGGTGATCATCGCCGCAGTAGCACACCCGACATGGCGTGGTGTTAGGGTTCACGGTAGGTTCGTCTGTCTGTCCTTTGGTTTGGCTTGGCTCTCGGTGTCTGTATGTGCTATGTCGGTGATTGCCTGCGTCCGTGCCGTGCGTCTGTGTCCTACGTCTTGTGTTTTGTAATATTCCCGTGTCTATCTGCGTCCGCGCCTGTGTTCTGTCTGTGTCGTACGTCTGTGTTTGTGCCCCGCGTCTGTCTGTCCGCGTCTGCACCTGCGTTCAGGCGACGGTGCTGTGGAGGCAGGAGTCGGGGGCCAACGATGCGTTGGCCACCCCGCACCCTCGCTTCGACCTCATCAAGAAACACTACCCGACATACTTTCACGGAAAGGTACGATAGGTGCCGTTGATTCGGTTTGAATCGGTTTATCTTCAGTAGGTTTCGGTCGGTTCAGTTGCTTCGGTTGCTTCGGTTGCTTCGGTTCGGTTATATCAGTTCATGTCGGTTTGGTCGGTTCGGTTCGGTTCGGTTCGGTTCGGTTCGGTTCGGTTCGGTTCGGTTCGATTCGGTTCGATTCTGTGATATATCTCTCCATTTCGGTTCGGTCAATTGGTTCCGTTCGATTCGGTTATATTTGTCGCTGTAGTAATTATAAATATGTAGACTTCAGCATTGGATGGACAGAGTAGGTAGGTATCCTGTCCAGTTTTCTTTTGGGGGGGGGGGGGGGGGAGCACTACGTATTGTTTTTCATCTCCGTTTATGAATACTATTGCTTTTTTTTGGCGCGTTTCTTTGGTTGACACTTTTTTTTTTTTTTCTTCACTTTCTGTTATTTTCATGTTGTGTTACACACCCCGGTGTGCATTTTTTTTTTTTTTTTTCTGTGCAGGATAAAACGGGGGCGGTGATTTACTACGAGCAGCTGGGCAAGGTCGACGACGAGGAGCTGAGAAAAGTAGGACTGGACTCGAAGCAGATGCTCTGGCACTACATGTATCAGGCGAGGCCTCAACATGCTCTGGCATACATGCTCTTACGAATTTCATTAAAAAAAATCCCCTCCTAATGCATACATATGTATAGTCCAACAGCAGTGGTACGACAGCGCTAGCGGCGGCGGTACAGCACCACCGGCAAGCCTCACATAGGCTCATACGCATATAGTAGGGACGCTTGTGTCCCCCCCCCCCCCCCCCCCCCCCCCCCCACCATTTTCTGCTTGCGAGAACCCGGGGGATTTTCTATTACGGGGGACCATTGTACACTGGACCGAATATTGTTAGCAAAAATAGGTAAATATGTCCTGGTAGGTTTTTGTGTGTACCGTAGGTCGTATTTCCTATGCCCCCCCGTAATAGGCAACCACATGCCGTTATATATGAGGTGAGAGGGGACGAAACCGATGGTAGAAATTGGCGGTTACAGCATCGACCGCTGCGTCATTTTGGGGGGATGATATCATACGGTGGTTGGTGTGCGAGTGACAATGGTTGACACAAGGAATAGGACGGTAACGGGCGCAGCATGACGCTACCCCTACTGCTCGACGCTGGCGTCACTCTCAGACGGTCGGTGTCACCGAGGTCATTACCATTGCTTCGGTCGTTATATCGGGGCCCCGCAGGGGCGGGAAAAAGTCACCAACTGGTAGTCCTATTGGTCGGACGGATAGTTTTGGTCGTTTTCCCTGGAGGTGCCGAATATTTGACTTATTTGTTGGGTTTCCATACTCGCAGGAGGGATCGTCGAATGCGAGGTTATGTTTTTTTTTCTTGATTTTTGGACGGGGGGAAAGGGTTGATTTTTTTCGGCTCGCTTCCCTCGTCTATTATTGATAATTGGCGAACGGCACTTACCCATTTCCCCTCTGGTAGTAGCTATTACGGGGGTCCATAGTTAATAGGACGCACGGTACACACAAACACCCGTATATTTCAATATTTTTACCGACAATATTTGGTCCTATTTACTCTGGCCCCCTGTAGTAGTCGTGAATTCATGCCGATTCACAGCTCTGTGTTGCAATCGTGTTCAGCAGTATTTTTTGTTTAGTCGTGTATTATGACATATGCCAGCTGCTTCACGGCAGCTTTTTATTTACGGTACGTCGTTCTCACATTCTGCTCGCCGCTCCATGTGTCCACGGAGCTATGTTGCAGTTCACACGTTTGTTTCGGTATTTCCATCCAATGGGTCCTTTTTGTCATGTTGAATTTTTCAATTCATCAGCCGTCGACGCAAACTCTCACAAAGTGACGGTTTCATTCCGAGTTGCTCCGCTTTTATAAAATGAAATGAAAAGGTTTCAACATGTTACAACATCATATAGTATCAGTGCGCAGAATGATTATTTAAAATTGTCCTGTTGACCCGGGCAGCATCCAGGGGAGCCGCTGGCCTATAGCTTTGACAAGGAATCACATATAGAATACGCGCGCTCGGTTTATCACAATACTTGTAAAATTCGGTAAACATGGAATATAGACGAGGCGTATTACGCAGCTTGCAAAGTTGATAATCAACTATTTAATCAGTCGAACTCACAGCTGACGTATTTCAAAATTTATAAAAAACTCACAGCTGACGTATGTTAAAATTTATAAAAAACACCACCCCGGGGGGTCTTGATAACGACGCGGTAGAAAGCAACTCCCGGGGGACGTAATCCGCAGGATCAACGGGAGAATAAATAGAAGCAAACTATCCGAAGCAGAACTGTTTTCTATTCATGGTGGGGAGGGATACACGGCAAAACTTTTTTTTTTTTTTTTTGGGTGCCCCGCATGTACGAGTAACAAACATGTATGCACGTGCGTGTCGTTTCCCTCTGTTGCCGAAGCTTGTGAATCCGCAGTAATAATACCAATAATAATAATAATAATAATAATAATAATAATAATAATAATAATAATAATAATAATAATAATAATAATAATAATAATAATAATAATAATAATAATAATAATAATAATAATAATAATAATAATAATAATAATAATAACAATAACAATAACAATAATAATAATAATAATAATAATAATAATAATAATAATAATAATAATAATAATAATAATAATAATAATAATAATAATAATAATAATAACAATAATAGCTCGAGTCATGAATGATTTACAGCAGTCTCATCCACCCCTGCGTCCATAATGCCGAGAACCATAGAAAATAGGTCCTACGGTACGCACAAAAAGAATATACATTAATCAATTCGTACCTGTTCTTACTTTTACAGGGGGCCATAGTTAATAGGACCTATGGTATGCATAAAACCTATATGTTTCACTGCTGTTTTCACTAACGATATTTGGTATTAATACCTATTTTTACTATTGCGGGGGGGCATAGTCAATAAATAGGACCTATGGCGTCCCCGGTGGCTTGGTAGGTGTTCCGCGTGCCTGTCAAGATCAATTTCGTGGGTTCAAGTCTCACCGAGTGCATGCTCATAGGGACTTTTTCTTGCATAAAAAATTGATAAGCGGAAAGCGCGAAAGCGTGAGTTGGCTACATTCGATGAAAATCGACGAGCAGTGGGAGTGCTGAACCCTATGCGCGACAAAAAATAAAGGCACGTACCGGGGGGGAGAAGGGACGACACCTGTGACCACGGCTTGTCCAGAAGATCATCGAGGGTAAAACCTCCTACGAGTGGACTGGAAAGTAAAAAGTGATGGATGAAAAAAAAAAAAAAAAAAAAAAAAAAAAAAATGGTGTACATAAAAACCTATATATTGGACTTTTTTTACAAACAATGTTTGGTCCTATTTACTATGGCCCCCCATAGTAGTAACCGTTTTCGTGACGCGGACGAAACATTGTGTCAAGCCTATAGTCTCTGTTGGTGTGAGCTCCCCTGAGTTCCGCAGCTTTTTACGGGGGACCATACATAGTAAATAGCACCTAGGGCACACACAAAACCTACACATTTACCTGTTTTTTACTATTAATATTTGGTCCTATTAACTACGCCCCCCCCGGTAACAGCTTCATAGTTTTGTTGCCCTCGTCCCCCATAGCCCTTAAGGCCAAACTGCAGTCCCGTTTTGGGGACAAATGGCTCAGAATTTTAGTGGTTTCTCCCCAAAATGGGAGTGCAGTTTGGCCTTAAGGGTTAAAAAATGGATTCCGCTCCGGGCTGAGTTTCGAAAACATGAATCTTTTTATAACTCTGGCTAACATGAGTATCAATAACATGAGTATCAAACGGGGCGCATTTTCCCGGTCAGTCGGAGTGGTACACGCGTATTTCCTGCACGATGGAGTAAAAACGGAGCTCATGTTCTATACGTTGTTGTTATTGGTGTTGTGGTTGTTGTTGTTGTTGTTGTTGTTGGTGTTGGTGGTGGTGTTGGTGTTGGGTTTGATGTTGATGTTGTTGCTGTTGCTGTTGATGTTAACACATTAGCTCATCGCCACAATGCAATGCATTCTGTGGTCGCAGGACAGTATTCCCGGGCAGTCAGAGCGTTCCTGCACAAGATGAGGTCATACAAAACCCGTCGCATGACCTTGCAAAGGTTGATTCCGGACGAAATCCTCGATCTCGCTCACAGCTTCCAGCTGCGTTTCTGTTTTTTGTTTCTATTTTTTACGCGCGTTACTCGTACATACTGCTGTAGCGCAGTGGAAGTGTAGCTCACAGCTTGTGCGACGATGAGTGGGGTTCGAGGGAGTGTTTCTTTTTTTTTTAAGCCCCCCGGAGAGCAAGAGGAAAAACCCCTGTCCACACGTATTTCTCGAGGGAGTGTATTCGATCTCCCAGTAGCCAGATGAGTTTTTTTTCTGTTCTGTTCGCTTTTTGCAAAAACAATACCTGGTATGGTTTTTGCCAAAATCAGGTATACCTGGCCACTTTCGTGCCAAAAACAGTTACATACTGAATCAAGTACAAAACACACACCAGGAGCCCTGCTATTGGCCAAGCTGACACTGTAACTGATTTTGGCACGAAAAGGCCAGGGTCCACCTGATTTTTTCTACTCTGTCTAGCTTTCAACTGATTTTGGCCAACTTTGAACCAATCAGAGAGGCCATACGTACACTGTGTTTTCTCTCCGTATGCGTCTGCCCTCCCTCGGTTGAAATTCTTCTGTATTGACGTATAAACTCTGTACTCGTACGTCGTACGTAAAAGTACGTATATACATGCATACATGCGTACGCTGGTTTCACTTTTTCTCCTTTGGGGTGTGCGATGTGCTTCAGTTAGTTGTTGTGTGTACTCTGTTGTTTTCTATGTTCCCAGCAGTCTTAACAGCACCATGGACGCTCGGCGTTTCGTCTGCCCCCCCGCGTCGAGGTGGTCTCAGGTTTGGTACGGCAAGATAATTTCGTGTCGAGCAGGCGGTTCCGCGAGGACGGTCTGGAAGCTTTAAGACTGTCAACGGGGGGTGCGCCAGAGTAACCACTCTTGGCGCTCCCGCCGTGGCGAAACAAACGAAGCATATTAATAGTGACTCTTTGCAGGTCCAAGTGGAACCCGCCCGTGGTACCTACACCCTGAAGAAAACAAAACAATTCGGATTTTTGAGGGCAATGTGGCACGCTTAATGCTTCAGACGCATTTTTTTTTTTTCCCGGATTGTCATGGACGTCACACCGCTCGTGGCGCGCGTTTTTTTTTACTTTGGTTTTAGCATGTACCTGATTTTGGCTCAAACGGATCAGGTATATACCTGATTTTGGCATTTTCCCCATATTTTTTATTGTTTCGAAGATATAGTTTTATTTATGTATGTATATTTCCGAGTTCATATTTCTGTGCGTCCGCGTTGTTTCGTGTTGTATTGACGACTTTTCTTGCCTCAGATGGAGTACCTGTGGTCGGTGATCAACCCCAACGATGTGGACAGGTGCACTACCGTCCTCGACCTGAAGGGTGTCACCCTCGCCATCGCCACTAAGGCGGACATCATCCTCTTCATCAAGCAAGCCGTCACCATGATGTCCACGCACTACCCCGAGGTGTGCTTTGGTTTTGGCTTTTGGCTCGTTTGGTTTTGGTTTTTGGCTCGGTTGGGTTTGGTTTGGTTCGGTTTGATTGGATTGGATTGGATTGGATTGGATTAGATTTGATTTGATTTGATTTGGTTTGGTGTGGTTTGGTGTGGTTTGGGTTTTTTTCTTTTTCTTTTTGCTTGTTTTTGGTTTGGTTCGTGTTGTTGTTTTTTAGTTTTGATTTGGTTTGGTTTGGTCGGTTTTGGTCTACTTTTGATTTGGTTTTGGTATGGTTCGGTCTGGTTTTGGTTTTGGCTTGGTTTGGTTTGGTTCGGTTCGGTTCGGCGGTTCCGTTTTTTTGGTTTGGTTCCGTTTGGTTTGGTTTGGTCTGGTCTGGTTTGGTTTGGTTTTGGTTTTGGTTTTCAAGTCGGGGTGGTTTATTTGGTTTTAGTTGGGTCTGTTCGGTTTGGTTTGATTTTGGTTGGCTTTGGTTGGCTTTGGGTTCAATTTCGTTTTGTTTTCGTTTGATGTGGTTCGATTTGGTATTGGTTTGGTTTTGGTTTGCCTTGGTTTGCTTTGGTCTGCTTTCATTCGGTTTGGTTTGACTTCGTTTCGTTTGGTTTGCTGTGGACTGTACATTACCAGGTATCCTATAAATGAAGCAAGTCGTCACCATCCGTCCCTCCCTTCCCCTCCTCCCTCGCGCGTTGTGCTCTCAGAGGTCAACCCACGTCCTGCTCATCAGCTGGCCCCGGTGGTTTGACTGGATATTCCGTTTCATCCGACCGCTTCTCACTGAGTCCACCAAGAACAAGGTAACCATAATTAGGCGCCAGTCGACGAGGGAAGAAAGTGCTGAACCTTCTAGCGATTAAAACGAAAGCTGCATGCCTTAAGGGGGGAGGGTTGTACTCGGTATAATGCATGTCTGTAGTGGTATGACCATAGACCCTCGCATCCTTACATTTCCGGGATAGAACACGTCGGGTTTCCACCGACCAGGCAGTCAGGGGGGGGAGGGGGATACTATGTGACCCCGACTTCGAGCTGTGATTAGGAAGGGAACAGGAAAATGAAAGAGCAAGATAATAGAGTATTTGCAAACGATTCGGTTGGGTTGGGTTTCTTGTAGTCGGTTTCCTGTATCGTAACAATCCGAAACATTGCCGTGAGAATCGTTGATAAGGACGTTTTTTCAGCCCGACGTAATTGTTGGGCTAGTTAACAAACGGAGCAGCTTCTGATTTATCCTCATCATTTGTCGGTTTCATACATGTTCGTAGTCCAACCAAAATTGGATTGTGTCGCCAACACCCTAATAAATGGGGCGAAAAACAAGAATAAAGAAGTGCTGGGACGGCGTTGCTGGTTTCGACAAAGTTTCCGCTGCTGCTGCTGCTGCTGCTGCTGTTGTGTTCTCCACACTGCAGTTTCCAAAGGTGTACGCGGTAAGGCGTGTACGTCGAGGTACCCGGGTAACTTACCCGGGTATGCCCTATAATACCGATGCGTGTGCCGCCCGGGTAACGTACTCGAGTATATACTGAGTAGACCAGTCGCATTATTTGATGATGGCTGGTGATGACATCCCTCGTCGCCCCTTTCCCCTCTCCCCTCCCCCTCTCCCCTCCTGGCCCCGTCGTTACCGTACAACGATGGTTGCTGTCGTCAGATGACCTCCTGCACGTCAAACACCGTTTACCAGACCCTGCTGTCCAAGATCGACAACGACCAGATCCCCAAGGAGTACGGCGGGGCCTCGCAGTACGCGCTAGGGGAACACCCTTACGAGGCAAGCGGCTAGCAGAAGAGTCCCGCGGGCATCCTATATACCCCCCCCCCTCCCCCCTCGCCATCCCCCGTGTTCGACCTCCGTTCCGTTCCAGCCGATATCGTGTCAAGCTCCAATGGGCCCTAATATGCCCAGCCCAACCATTCGCTGTGGGTGCCATACGCCCCACCCCCCCCTTGTCCGGCGCCCGCTGCGTTGCAGCCCACACCAAGTCAAGCTCCGATGCGCTGAAGAACCCCAGGTTTTTCGTATGTTTGCCGTTTCTCGCTGGCCTTACTTACCTGCGGTACGGCATCATGTTTGTCCGTCCTTTGACGGGCGGGGGGGTTGGGGGGGGGGGATCGTTCGTGTCTGTAGTCGTGTTTCTCCCACAAGTGAGTGAAAAACTGGAGAAAAAAAAAACAACAACCTCGTTGGTCTTGAAAAAAAAGGTGCACATTTAAAAAAAAAAAGGTTGAAAAAAATATTTACGGGCTGAAATGCCTTACACACACCCCGCCACCCCCTCTCTCTTGATCTCGTTCAGAAACTTCATCCCCGTTGTGGGTGACCAAGCACTTGGAAGTGCAGTCAAATTAGGGTACATGGAAAGTGCAGCACTATTACGGGGGACCATAGTTAATAGGACCTACGGTACTCACAAACACCCGTATATTTCCCTATTTTTACCAACAATATTTGGTCCTGTTAACTATGGCCCCCCGTAATAATACGTACTTCGGGGGACCATAGTAAATAGGACCTACGGTACGCACAAGAACCTATATATTTCGCTATTTTTACTAACAATATTTGGTCCTATTTACTAAGGTCCACCGTACTGAGGGTAAAACCGCGAGTCAAAGCCTTTTGGGGGGGACGAACGACTCGGCATTCGAGTGGGATCATCTCCGCAGTAGAACACAAGCAAATGTTTTTTTTCTTTCTTTTTTTTTTTTCAAGCGCTATCAAACGTCTTAGGGCCCATCTTACCGAGGACTTTCGGTTCTTTCAATTTGACTTGATTTTTCTTTTCTAATTTAATTTGCATCTGATTGAACGAAATCTAGTGTTCCTCGTTAAGATGGGCTCAAGCTGTGCGGGTAAGATCTCACTGCGTGCCCGTGCCGAACGGCTCCTTGCGTCAACCATTGTAATTCGGACACCTATTTGTATCACCCCTCTCCGACAAAAAAACACACACACACACACACACACACACACACACACACGGCTGTGGCCGTCGCTGCAATCGCCATTTTTTTTTTTATCAGGCGTGGTAGTAGTTTACGGCGTTACGCGTAACTTGCCCGTGCAACTCGAAGGAAAGTCCGTCGTACGTGACTGAATTTTTCTGCCGTGGCTTTTTGTGTCCTCTATCCCTTGTACAGTACCTGGTATTGCTTTAGAGGGGAGAGGAAGCCCCTGAAACGTACAGCAGCAAGCGGGACGCAGCACGCAGCTCGCTCACGGCAGCCCGCAGATCGCTCGTTGTTATTTTTTTTCCTCTTTCCTGCTTCTCTTTTTTGTTTCTGGTTTGAGAGGCGTTTCTGGTGTGCTATCTGTGTTTTGTATGCGAGGCGCGCGGTAATGCAATAGTTGTATAAAGTCGTGAAAAATGAAAGCCGTGCTTTTAGGAATATAACGCGCGTGTGAATCGCTCGGCACGTTCTGTCGCAAACGGCGCTTTCTCTTGAAACGGCTCCTGAATCTCGCGACGGTCCTTCAACATCGCAAACGTATCGTTCTCTGGCAACGGCTTTTAAACATCACAACTTATCGTCCTCTCGCAACGTCTCTTTCCCTGGCGACGACTCTTCAACATCCCAACGTATCTTCCTCTCGCAACGGCTCTTTAACATGACAACCACACTAATATCTCACAACGGCTCTTTGATGTCCGAACGGCTCTCTATCTCCCTCCCTACGTCTCTTTTTTATCCTGCAGCTGGGAATGAGAGAAAACGCGGTGAAGGTGCTCGCGAAGGATGGCACTGCGATGGAGGCCATTCCCGCATGATCGTTCGTTCGATTCTTCTTTCTTCCCCTCTACATGTATTCCTTTTTTTTTGGAGGGGGGGGGGGGGGGGGGGGAATGAAGGGTCTCGGTGCTGGCGGGGTTCTCGGGGGGGGGGGGGGGGTGACTCTCAAGAGTTCCATTGTAGCATGTCTGGCTTTCTCCATTGCTCTTCGCCGCCCAGCAGCCGTGCGTACCATGCTTGACCCTTTTGGAAGTGTACCCATATTTTGGGTAGAACTACCTGAATTAACGTGGAGTGATCTTGCGGTGGGAAACGGGCCAAGGGGGAAGGGGAAGGGGCAGGGTGAGGGGGCGGTGCTTGGGTTCGCTGACGTGAGGTGGGAGGGGTTTTATTCCAAACTATTGTTGCAACTCCCTCGAATAGTTTCCCGCACTTTTTGTTTGTTGTAACGTAGATTGTACCGTCAACATTGTGGCGTTTTCTAGGTTCTTGGGTTTTTTTTCGTTTCAGCCCGTGCGAGGTCGACGCGCAAAAACAAAAAAAAGGGTACTGTTTTCCTTGCCGTCAGTGACTGCTGTCGGCAGTTTCCGTCGGTAACGTTTTTCAGGCTTCGTAGGAAAATGTTCTTATCAGTTTCCGTTGGTAGCTTTTTTTCAGTTTCCGTCTGTAAATTTCTCAATTTTCGGTCGGTGACTGTCTCCGATTTCCGTCGGTAACGGCGTTGTGTTCTGGTCGGCACGAATGTTCGCTGGTAAGTATTTTCGTTGGCGACGTTTTCGATTTCGATCGGTGACTGTCTCGAGTTGCCGTCCGTTGCTATTTTCGGTTTGTCGGCCGGCAACTGTTTTCAGTTTGCACCGGCAAATTACTTTCTGTAGCTGCCGCCAGTGAATATCTCCATCTGATGTCTGTAAGCTGTCTGCAGTTTCCGTCGGTGAATATTTTCAGTTCACGTCGATGACTGTCTCCAGTGGTCGTCGGTACGCAACTATTTCCAGTTTCCGTCGGTAACTGTCGACACCTTCCGTGGATACCTTCTTCCTATTTCCGTCGGTAGCAGTCATCAGTTTCGGTGGGGAACTATTTTCATTTTCCGTCGGCATGTACCGTTTTCGGGTTTTCGTCGGTTACTGCCTTCAGTTTCCGACGGTATCTGTTTTCGGAATCGCCGACCCCACCTGGCTGAGTTGACTGCTTGAATGGAGAGAGGGGTTGCGACGCCGAGATGAAAATGCTTCGAGCGCTTCGGGGGGGGGGGGGGGGGACCAGGTGGTGCTCCTCGCTGAAGTGCCGCTGATACGCGATGGAAACCCCAACACGCGAGGTTGGCCGCGGGGTATCATGTTGCCTTCAGTTGCTCTGCAGCTCGCCCTTCACGCGACTCGCCGAACACCTCACGGCGCTCCGCGCTTGGTGCAAGCAATGTCTGCCTGGTCAGTGAAAACTCGACGCCGTGCTCCGTCCCGGCATTGTAGGGATACGAGGGTCAACATAACCGTACGACTACGGCCATGCCTGATATCGAGTACACCTTCCCCCCCCCCCCCCCCCCCCCCCCCCCCCCCCCCCCCCCCCCCCCCCCCCCCCCCCCCCCCCCCCCCCCCCCCCCCCCCCCCCCCCCCCCCCCCCCCCCCCCCCCCCCCCCCCCCCCCCCCCCCCCCCCCCCCCCCCCCCCCCCCCCCCCCCCCCCCCCCCCCCCCCCCCCCCCCCCCCCCCCCCCCCCCCCCCCCCCCCCCCCCCCCCCCCCCCCCCCCCCCCCCCCCCCCCCCCCCCCCCCCCCCCCCCCCCCCCCCCCCCCCCCCCCCCCCCCCCCCCCCCCCCCCCCCCCCCCCCCCCCCCCCCCCCCCCCCCCCCCCCCCCCCCCCCCCCCCCCCCCCCCCCCCCCCCCCCCCCCCCCCCCCCCCCCCCCCCCCCCCCCCCCCCCCCCCCCCCCCCCCCCCCCCCCCCCCCCCCCCCCCCCCCCCCCCCCCCCCCCCCCCCCCCCCCCCCCCCCCCCCCCCCCCCCCCCATCCCCTACACCCCCCGGTGCCCTCTCCCTGTCCTCCTTGTTTGTGTTTGGTTTTGTTTTTTCATCATTGTTTTTTTTCCTTTCTTCGTCTCCTTTTTGCCGTACTTTGTGTTTTTGATTAATAGAGCGGCGATTTTGCAGCAAATCGAAACATTTTTTTTTTTTTTTCTCTCGCTCAGTAGGCTCTTTTTTGTGAAAAGTTGCCGTCGCTTCGTCGGATCGCATTCTTCCTATCCTGCGATATAAGTGTTGGCTGCCGCCGGAATCACAAGGCGTTGCTATTCTGCTGTAATCGGTGGGGTAGCGAGTAATGGAGTTAGTTGGGTGGGCACCGTTGGATGGAGGCGTTTTTTTTTTTTTGCAGTTCCCTGTGTGTGTGTGTTTTGTTTTTCAAAGATGATGACAGTGTGCGTGCGTTCTGTCCTTGCCACGTTGCCACCAACACAAGGGACGTATACACGTAATAGGTTTTGTTTTTCATTCGTATTTTTTATGTCGTGCTCTGTTTTTATTTTTGTGCTGTTGTCGTGTACGGCTACGTAAGCACTCGTACGGTAGTGCTGGTACGTGTTGAGTACGTGGTGATACTTCGCTTTGTGAGGTTCTCCGCTGCACGCAAACAGTCCGCTCAGAGGTACGCACCAAGAAGCGCTTCCTGCCGCGACAACAGCTAGTGGGTGGTGCATCCCCGCCCCCCTCACCCCTTCTCGTAATGAGCGCCGAAATATTGGTGCGCCTCTGTTTGGAGTAGGGACGGTGCACCGTCTCGAAAGGAATGCATGCCTGGTCAATGTCCCTCCCCCCAATCCCCATGCTTACAATTTTGAAGCGATTTGACTGCACCAATAAACGGTGGGCGGCTGGCAGCAGCAGCAGTACGCTCAGCAGTTCGGGACACCTGTTAGGGCCACTACGATTTAGTACAACATGGTATGATACGGCGAGAAGGAAGGCGGGCCGATAATTTCGGCAAGAAACAAAAAAAAGAGAAATTCGGGAGTCGTTTGCACCGAAGAAGTGAAGGTAGTGTACAAGACGCACCCGTCCGTTTTTTATTTTAGAATTGCAGCCTGGGCCAGCTTTCCTGTTTTTTTTTTTTTTTTTAGTTGTACTCGCACCATTACAAGTTGGTGTCTCGTACTCGTACTCGTACTATTAAAAAGCGCGGCACGCCTCGCAGGATAGATCATCAATTCCCACAGTTGACGATCTAGATCTTTCAGGGCAGATGATCTGTATGATCTAGCTGATGTTGCCGGTTGGGAGCCGTGTAAAATCTGCATGATCCTAGGACGCTTCCTTGGCCGGGTGGATCCGTTCTACATATAGATCATTCATGCACAGCATCTCTGAACGGAAGGTTATAATCTAGGTGATCCAGATCGTGATCTGTCTTGAGGACCTGCAGTATATGATCTAGATCGTGACCTATCTTGAGGTTTATGATCTAGATTATCTAGATCGTGAGTTATCTAGAAGTTGATGATCTAGATCGTGATCTATCTTGAGGATCTACCTATGAATAGATGATCTAGGCTGTGATGTCTCAAGGGTCGACATGATCTAGATCGTGATCTATCTTGAGGATCTATGAGTAGATGGTCTAGACTGTGACCTGTGTCAAGGATGTAGATGATCTACTGCAGATCGTGATCTATACTATCCGACGTGCGCAGTTCGGTGACCGTTTCCCAGAGACCGCGGCAGACGCACAGCAACAGTAATAATGGTGATTGTTTATTTGTTTGCTTTGGTATATTTCGTCTACACTGGAGAGAGGTAGGCGTATAGGGATGAGGCTGGAGATTGGGGGTTGGGTGGAATCGGGCTCCGGTGGGGGTGGGGGTGTGTGTGTGCGGGGGGGGGGGGGGGGGGAGCGGGGGAGGTAAAAAGCCAGTGACCAGTTTTGTTGTTATAGTATCATATAATATGTCGTCGCTCAAATTTTGTTGGTTCTTCTTGCAATTTCCAAATCGGTTTGTTGCATTTTGCTCTTCGTACATGTGTACGAGTACTCGTAGGAGTGCCCTCTTGGCACGCCCGTTGTTGTGTGCTGGGAGGCGGGGGGTGGTGGGAGTTGTGGAGGCGGGGGGGGAGCGGGGTTGCGTTCAAAATAGTTTTCCGATGGGCGTTACAAGCGGAAGGAGTAGTTGATTCGAAGAGCACGATATGTACAATGCTACAGTGAAACGGCTGATTGTTGAACAGGACGTCTTGGTCGTCAACGTCAAGCCCGATGCGATGTGTTCTTCAGCAGTTGAACCGGCACGCCTGGAGAGAGATGAGAGGGGGAGGGGGGGGCAGACTTGGACTTAAAACCAAAAACTAAAAACCAAAACTAAACAGAGACGCAGCTTGCAAAGCCGAGAAGCGATTACTTTCATCATCATCATTGTGAGGCGTTCTACGATAGAGGTTCACCCTAACTTTTCTGAAGCTCGTTCACTTGAGGGGTACCACACCTCGCCCGAAAACTGACTTCAGCAAAAGCCATCCCGATAAATAATCCCATGGCCCAAGTATGCAACGTAACGTCATTTTTCGAAAAAAAAAAAACAAAAACATTCCGATGACTTTGGGAAAAAGCCCATCTTAACGGGCAAACACTAAATTTCGTTCAATCAGATGCAGATTAAATTAGAAAAAAAAAAATCAAGTCAAATTGAAAGAACCGAAAGTCCTCGATAAGATGGGCCCTAGAGGAGTCCCGTAATTCAGGAACCATTTTAGCGGAAATGTGCCACCGCGATCGTAGAACGCGTCTCATCATTATTATAATGATACTGTAGTTATTATTAATAGTATTACAACTATTAAATACCAACTTTGCCCTCCGACAATGTATCGTACCTGTTCCATTCCAGCTTGATCGACAATCTTGTAACACCGCAGTAGAAATCCCTCTTATCATCACTCTGAACCAACAGGTATCAATACCGGTATTCGATCGGGCGATTCTCCGATTGGACACCATGTTGTGGATTGGGAGTGTACCTGGTACAAATCATGAGGTCTAGGGTCAGGCTTAGGTAAGCAACCCAGAGGCATGAGCCTATTCGTGATGCACCCGAAGGATCACCGTTATCAGTCCGCATCGAATAGAACAGGATTACAACGCATGCCTACGACATGCAAACACCAGGAATTCGTATATATGCTGTCCTCGTCGTCGTTGCGTCCGATTCGAACAACCCCAACAGTGACACACTAAAAAAACGAGAACGGTCACGAATTTATTGGCGCAAAGGGCGACTTCAACTTCGCACCATGCACACAACGCGCACCGTTCGTGACATACCTGGTACATCTACACTTCCTGCTCGAATTGACAACCTCCTCGGGCGACTGGCATAGAAATGAAGACACTGCAATAGTTATCAGCACACCAGTAACGCATTATCGTTCGCTGTGCATTACTCTGCCCGCCCTCAGGCGCGATGGCCCTGCGTTGTGCTGATACAAGGCGCTCAAAAGCACCAAGCGAGCGCCAACAAGCTAGCGCTATCAAGCCAGCACGGTGCTACCAAGCCAGCGTTACCAAGCTAGCACCATTAGTCTAGCGCCACAAAGCTAACGCTACCAAGCTACCGCTATCAAGCCAGCGCTAACAAGCTAGCGCAACCAAGCCACCTGAACAAACAAGCCAGCGCTATCAAGCCGGCGATAACAAGCTAGCACCATTAGTCTAGCGTGACCACGTCGGCGCTACCAAGCTACTGTAGCTTAGAGCGGTACAAAGTAGCGCTGTCATACCAAGCCAGTGCTACGCGTACGAAACCATCTCTACCAAATGAGCGCCATGCTACCAAGCTAGCACTCCCGAACTCGCGCTGCTAAGCCAGCGCCCCCAAGTTAGTGCTCCGAAGCTAGAGCCACCAAACCATGAATAGTTGCGGAGGTCTCCCAACCAACAAATGCCAACAGCGAGTCCTCAGTTCCGCAAAAGTCAATCCTACCCAGTGAATAGCGCCGCGTACTCCTCCGGCACGTCCGAAAACAGCTCAAGTTTCGTTCTCCGCTCTTTCCTTCTTTCCGCGTCTTCCCTGGCCTTTCGCTCCTTTCGACTCATGAAGTAGCCCGATCCCGACCCCGCCCCTGCCTGCTGCTGCTTTTTAGAAGCAGCAGCAGCAGCCGCCGCGGTGCTACGCCCCTGTCCCTCGGGGTAGCGACGGCTGCGGCGCTGTACCCCCTGGCCGCAAAAGTCACCTCTGGCGTGCGCTTCGCCGCCGCCACCACCACCACCACTGCTACCGCCACCGCTGCCACCACCACCACCACCACCCCACCACCTCGAGCGCCGCAACGGCGCCGGTGATCGAGGCTCTCCTGGGCTCTAACAGCGTCGCTCTTTCCATCGGGAGCGTTCAGCGCCTGAGACGGGACGTGGGACGGGAAGTGGGTGACGCGGGGGCGGAGTTTGTCGCCGGCCCCGAGGCCGGTCTTTCCCTGTCTGAACGTGGTCCGGAGGGGGTTGACGCGGCCCTGCTTTCGAGCGCCGAGCCCTTCGTCTAACTTCCAGCCCATCGATTCCAGCAACTGGAAGCCTTTGTTGCTCTCGTCTATTTGCACCTGTGGGTTGATGGGGCAGGTGTGGGTGGGTGGGTGGGTGTGGGTGGGGGCTGAGGTTGGGGGTGTGAGTGGGGTTGGGGTGGCGTTAGGGTGGGGGTGGGGTTGGGGGTGAAAATAGCGGCTTTCGCAAGATCTCTAGAGTAGTTTCTCATGGACGCGCGCGTTGCTCGGCATCAAGCCCCCCCCCCACCCCCCCACCCACCCCGGCGTTGTCTTTCATGAAAAATCAGCGTTGAAATACGTCCGATGAGGAGTGTACGCTATCTTTGCGCGCCACCCGTACCGCTCTTGACTCACCGAGAAATTAAAGCTCCGTTTGACAGGAATATCAGAGTTTGGAACGGGTTGCAGGCTTTATGTTCGCGGTCACGGTGATGGCACGGTAGAATACTGATCCGAAGTACCCTCGTATCCCAACGCTACGGTAGGCCAACAGCACCTTGCCATGTACGTACCGCTGGGACTAGAACCGAGCACCGACAAGCCAGCTGCAAAACGTAACGGGGTTCCGAGGTTAAACATGAATACAAGTCTTCGCAATAACTATAGGGGTACCACACCGTCGTGGGTCGATTCGGCGGTCAGCGAGTTATATATACTGTAGTAGTAGTGGTAGTGGTAGGAGTAGGGGGGGAGGAGGGGTACTCATGCATGGCCGTAGTCGTAGGACCATAGACAGTAATAGAAGTAGTAGTAGTAGTAGTGGTAGTAGTAGTAGGGGGGGGAGGGGGGGGTACTCATGCACGGCCGTAGTCGTAGGACCATAGACAGTAATAGAAGTAGTGGTAGTAGCTATAGTAGGAGGGCGGGGGTACTCATTTGTTGCTTGCCTTAGTCATTGGACCATTGACCACGCATCCCTTTCGAGGCGGAGCACCGTTCCTAGCGGGGGTCACGTTTAGGGCAACAAGCTGAGCGGACGCGGAGAGTGACTCCTTGACTCACCCCCCCCCTGACCGACCCCTGCACTACAAGTATATTTATGCCATAGAAGGCCTTGTCGCGCCCTCAGAGAACAGGTCTTCTACCGCATCACACGAGTGACAATATAGCACCCGGGCGGCGAGATAACACACACCCCAGGACGAATTTCAGGGACGATTTTTCTCCCAAAACCATGCCTTAAGAGGGGCACACGCAACGAAAATGGTGGCTTTTGGAAATATTTCGTCGAGGCGTTTTCCGTAGAAAGTGTCGCTCGGCGCTGTTTATATACGCTTTGTCGAGCGATATACTTCGGGGGATCATAGCAAAATAGGACCAAATATTGTTAGTAAAAGCATGGAAATATACATGTTTTCGTGTAAACCGTAGGTCCTGTTTACCATGGTCCCCCGTAAAATACCAGCTTTGGAATTCGTCGTCCGTGGGAGTGTGCAATCTCATCACGCGACTGACACGAGGGGGGTGCTATCTTACCACACGTGTGGTACGGGTAGAGTCTTATATTATCACACGGTGTGATATCGGGGTGTGATATCTTATCACACGGTGTGATAGGGTGCGCTATCTTATCACACGGTGTGATGCGGGGGTGTGATGTCTTATCACACGGTGTGATAGGGAGCGCTATCTTATCACACCTGTGGCACGGTAGAGTGTTGTCTCATAATCACACGGTGTAATACGGGGGTGTGATATCTTATCACACGGTGTGATAGGGAGCGCTATCTTATCACACTTGTGGCAGGGTAGAGTGTTGTCTTACAATCACACGGTGTGATACGGGGCGGCGGGGGGGGGGGGGGGGCGCGTTACTTATCTAATCACCCGTGTGATACGGCGGTGTGCTGTCATATCGCGGGCGCTATCCTATCACCCGTGTGATACGGTACTGGCCTCTCTGCCGCCTCTTGTTTCAGCGGCCTAGAACTACTCGCGGGAGTGGCCTGACTTCGGTAGGGTAAAACGGGGTGTACCCCACCCCCCCCCCCTGCCCTCCCATACCGTTGCCCACGTCCGGGTTTTTTCACGAAGGGACATAAACGGTGTACACGGAACAGGATACAGAGGGGGTAGACTCGGCTTGTTCCCGAATGGACCGAAAAGCAACTCGTACAGCAGCGGTGTACCCACGCTTCAAGACCATTAGGTTTCAAGACGTTTTCGAGGTATACATGAGACTCAGGTGAATCGGCTTGGTCACGAGGAACGAAAAAATACATGCCGATTTTGTCTTAAGATAGCCGGAGAGCAAAAGCGATGATGAAAAAAATATGCCTGGTATATATAGCCCCCTCAATCGGCCGCACGTCGGGAAATACCGGCCGTACGCCTACTGTACAAGTCAAGGTGAGTGTGAGAAAAGGTCGAAGGGCGGACAGGCGGACATACGATGAAAAAAGGACCTTAAACGGCAAGAAACGAAGGGTTGGGCACTGTACTGCTGTGGCGCGGCAGAAGCGCGGCGAAATTCTGTAGTTAGATCGACCTTGGGCTCAGGCTGTTGAATATATGTGTATACATACATAAATATAAATGCACATAAATATGTATAGTTGGAGTTGACACCCTGGAGTCGATCACAACCTTAACCCCGCCCCGACCGCCTGGGAATGTACCATACGCCCGACAGATAGAACCCGACCTACAATAGAAAAACCTGGTAGATCTTCTGGATCCTGGCCTGCCGTCGCGAGACGTTGCGCAGGGTCTGTATATAGTACAAACCTGGCATACGAAGCATGCAACTTGATCATGCAAACGATCTGCCACCGTGACGTCTGCGCAGGATCTGCGTGTAGCACAGGTCCAACCCAAGCAGGAGCAAGTTCCCACGACAGTGCCATAGTAGATCATGCAGCACTGTACGGCGCCCACCCAGCGAGCACAAGAGCCAGATCGTACAGACCAGCAGGGTATGCATCTTCCCCCTGATGAGATATACTGCAGATCATGAGGCGGAAGTTATCTACCTCCCCTGTCGGATGTGCTGAATAAATGATGATGATGATGATGACGACGATGATGTTGATGTGATGGGTACCATTCTGTCCATTAAGCATAAGGACCGATACAATAGAAATGCTACAAGTAAAAGCAGTCCTGGCATTTAAGGGACAGAGAGGTATGGAATGAGGAGTTGTATAGTGAGGAGGCCATCAACCATTCTGCTGAAGCCGGGCAAAGCCGGCGGTGCGACGAAAAAAAAACACAAGCGGCTGGAGGAACCCTAATCAGGGCTCGTCACAGCTCATCACCTGACCCGTGGTTTCGGTCAGAAATTTTTCGAAATCTCACGGGTCCGGTCCGGTCCGGTCCGGTCCGATCCGATCCGATCCACGGTAACACATCGGGTGGGGCCGGGGCGGTCCAAGAGGTTTTCAAGCTCTCACGGACCGGGTCGGACCACCCTTGCCCGATCTGACCCGACCTGATCAGCGAGGTTGACCCCACCCGGGAACAGCCCCGATCATTGCTAAGACTTTAAAAAAAAAAAAAATTCTTTGTCATCCTCCGGCGGAGTGGTAAAAATCAAGCTTAAGCTCACCACACTTCCACGTTCCAATTTCGTGTCGTCGTGCCGTGTGTAAATTTAGCCCATAGCTCCCTTTGCAACATCAGAACAGGCTGCTGCTACCCATGGAGTCCGTATCCATGGACCGGTCTGGGAAGGGGTGCGCGGTCGAACGCACTGGGAGCCACTGAGGGTAGGCCGTCCGTGCGGGTAGCCTACAACTCACCCGAGAAAATGTACGAGACGGATACAACAAACCGTAACCGTGACAACCCCGTTACCCTAAGCCAATGAGATCCAGTCAACCGGAGGGTTATACCAATAGGATATTTTGTCTCGTTCGCACACGTTGTGTCTCAACCATTTCATCGAATACGTGGTGAAAGCTCTCTACTGCGTGCGTCCTGCTGCCGGCACTGATCGGCGGCGGCCTCGCCGAGCAGACCGACCGATCGATCGACGGACCAATTGGTCTCCAACAACCCACCGAAAGTTCGACGCACCTTTCTGTCCGCCGGTGTGTGCTGCTGATTGAAGATGTGCAGAGTCGAAGTGTTGTGTTTTTGCTCCGACAGCGACTTCACGCGCTCCCTGCACACCCGACAAAAAAACCCCTCCTCCTCTTCCCCTCGCGCTTTTTCCGCCTCCTCCTCCTCCTCCTCCTCCTCCTCCCCCCCCTCCTTACTATTCGGGCCATACGGTCGATCAGGGTTAGGGTTAGGGGCCGGGCCGAAGGTAGCCGCTTCTTTTAGCACGGGCGTGGCTTCTTCTTCTTCTTCTTCTTCTCCTTCTTCTCCTTCTTCTTGCGTTGTCGACGGTGTCTGTGGTCGCTCCGTTTTCAACCGGCGAGCCCTTTCGCGGCCTCTGTAGCCGCCGTTTTTGTCGCCGCTGCCGTTATTGTTGAAGTTTCCGTCGCCGTTGAGGTTGTCGTCGCTGTTGAAGTTACCGTTGCCGTTGAAGTTTCCGTTGAAGCGGCCGCTGCTGTTGCCGTTGAAGCTGTCGATGTTAGGGAAATTGTCGTTGCCCTTGTTGTCGTATTCGTCTTGGTTCGTTCCGGTCCTTCTGGCCCCACGGTGTGGAACACCTGCGGAGGCGTAATTGCGATTCCGAGCATCAGGCTTAGGGTTTGAAACTGCTTCAAATGAAACTTGATAACCAGGGTCAATAGACTTCGAATCAATATCGTTAACAATCGACGGAATTTTTAGAATCGAAAAGGTTTCGCAGTAGCCAAAGGGCCACGCACGTACTGCTGAAGTACTGGGCAAAGAAGAAAGGGGAGTCGTCGAGACGCGGCCAGCAACGTGGAGTGCTTATAGTCCGAATAGTACGCGCGGCAAGCACGCGCACCTCCGATAGCTTCCCCGATCAGACACGCACGGAAGCGTTGATGTTCGCTTGCGTGTGCATTCGAAAGAGAGGGGGGAACTGAGCCGCACAAGGCGAAGATCGACGGCACGCCGACGAGGGACCCAGTTTGAGAAAATCGTTTATATATTTCAATTTTGACGAGCAAGACAGCGTCGGCAACGTGAGGAAAAACTGAACAGCATCCGCGGGATCAACCAGGACCAAAATCGGGAGGAGTGGTCTCTTCGGCAAACGAGCGAAGTTCCTAAACGGGTAACACAGTAAAAAAGTCCGTATGAGGAGTACCAAACCGCCAACCAACCACACCAACCAACCAACCACATCAACCAACCAACTCATCAACTTCCCAACCAACCATCTCACAACCAGACAACCAACCAACCAACCAAGTAAACAGCCTACCAACCAGCCAACCGCCCAGACGAGCACCATCGAGGCTAGAGCCTGGTATTACGTCAAAGTTGCGCGTGTCGTATACGATATCTACATATACCTTCCCAAAAAGCATGACTAAGCCATGAATATCTCACATTTCTTAGTTATAGCCGTATCACGGGGCATTTTTCGATACTTCGCTATGATATATATGTGATGTATGCAGGGCGTATGATACATCATGTGATACACCACATGTATACTGTGATAAATCACTCGATATCTGCCTACACTCCGTGATTTCATGTGATATGCTCGACAATCCTTCGTGTACCGAATTGTACGAGCGCCGCATCACTTCTTGCTCGTGGGTCTGGGATCTGTGCCGCGCTGGTCAAACACTGGCTCCGCACGTGACGATCTGCGCCCGTTACGCACACAAATTTGTACGAATGATGCAGAAAAATCCGTTCTCCGCCAGGTTATAGTGCACGTGTGCATGTGCTGTGGTGTTATACAAACAGGAGCATATTGCGATGTCGAACCACGAGAATGTGCACTGCCGGCACACGAAGTTTCAGGTACCAGGTACGCAATGTTTTATGTAGTTTATTGTTGCTGGCGCTCATTAGGCGATCCCTCCGATCCGTATCATAGGTCACCAGGGTGATAGTATGCTCCTCCTGACTGCAATGCTATCATTGTTGTGCCGCTCCTTACAGCAACCAACCGGAATAAGGAACAACCCGGAACTCAACGTACAGGGAAGAGGGACAAACAAAGCAGGAAAAGCTACAGCAAGTAAAAAGTAAACAACAGAAACTGCCGGTGGAAGGGACGGCAAGAACACCAAGAACTCGACACCGCTGACAAGAGCGAGCAACGCTCCTGAACCGCGAGAAAACGAGCTTCATCCGGCAACAAGGGTAAGCACCTCCCGCTACTTAAATCGCTACGAGGAACACACGTATGCGCCGAATCTGCTCCGATATCCACTGCCGCTATTGCCCCATTTTCCAGACAGCAACACAATCAACCGTGATGGGTTGCGAACTAGAACAGGCAGGTATTTATAGGTGCGGGTTAGAATGTACGAAAATTGTATTTTCGGGGTTCTCGTCTGTCAGACTTGCACGTTTCTCGGTGATGGTGTCCACGGTCAAGGACATCGAACACCTGGTATATAGGTACGCTGGGTGGGCCTCTTGTATTGCGGGTATGTGACAAGCGATAGGACCCGCAAAATAGCAGACACCCGTACTACTGTATATGATTTCGAGTCTGAATAGTGCGGGTAGGCGCACTATAGAGGGTTTCGAGAACCTTCAATAGTGCGGGTCAGGCGCAATATTCGCGGTATCACTGGGTTTCAGAATAGGACGCAGCCAACAGCGAGGTTTACTGCTGTATCTATGCAGGTGGCACCGTAGTGCATAAAACACTCTAGTGATGGGTATGGAATAAAATGTAGTGTATCTACGGGTACAAGCCTGCGCCCGTTCGCGGGTGAGAAGAGAGCAGCATGTTGCGAATACTGCACAGCGGTAAACATTACATCCTATGCCGTTCAGAGATGACAGGATTTTTGGTCCATGACAGCTACGCAATGTACGTTGAGTGCACCAAAAGGGAAGTCTGCGCACAGGCACACGTGGTTGTTCTTTGTTCCATTCTGCATTGATAGTTCCGCTTGTACACTACAAAAACCATCACAAGGATCCGTAACGAAATCTGAACTTGCCACACACGAAAAACGGCCGTTCATGAAAACGAAAGGAACACCTTTTCAACGCGACCCAGACACTCACGGAGAAAAAAACAGAGGGGCGATACTCCCAAAAAAAAAGAGAGTAGAAACAAGGACCTCAAAAAGTCCTACTTCCCGAACGCTCTACCTCAGGTTTTCCAAGAAAACCCCTCACTACGCAACGCCATCCATGTTTTTGGGGTTGGGCGGCTTAAACGCACAAAGAAAAAAAAATACGGCAGAGTTAAACTCGCAAACAATTGACTCATTCAAGACACATAAAAAATCAAGAACAGACCGGGTCGATCCACTATTACGGGGGACCATAGTAAACAGGACCAAATATTGTTAATAATAATAGGTAAATATATAGGTTTTTATGTACACCATAGGTCCTATTAACTATAGACCCCCGTAATACCAACAAACTGCAGCAGTACCTGCGGTAGGGAAAAAACGGCTCATTGCTCTACGCGTAAAAAAACTCCCTAAGACTTATGCCAATGGCAAAGCGAAGTATCACTAAAAAGTTTGAATTCCAAAGATACCCGCCAAAAAATGTTTAGAGCACGCTTCCTTTGGGCACGTTCAGAAGAAAAAAAATTTCCAACTTTTGGAAAAGCCCGAAAAAAGCAAATCTGGGGCCAATGTTGGGCCAAAATCGGCCTGAGCGAAACTCAGGCCGATCTTTGGTTCGAAGCGGCGAGATTCCGAGTCCTCGACAGACATCGATCGACAAAACCAACGATTGCGTCATGAATTCTGAATGGAGTGCGCTCGTTAGGGGCTCCGACCCACCCTTGGGTCACCGTCTTCACACAACGGCCAGTGACGTGCGGCGGGCGCTGGCCAGGCGTGCGATAAAAAAAGAAATAGCCGCTGGTGTGTACAAAACAGAAGACCAAATTTCTCGATCCGTCTCGAATGGCAAAAAACAGGCTTTTTTTCAGGTTTGGGAGGATATCGCAGAGGATGCCGCCGGCAAGCTCTCGCCCCCTAGAGCATGTATTCACTTTCTATCTTGGATGCCGTCATCTATACTCGTTGGCCTTGCCCGACACCAAGCGGGTTGGCCTTGGGCTGAGTCTATATCGAGATCGAGCATCTATCGTCGCACGAGCTGATTTTTATCAGCGTGTTGACAATTTGCAACGAGAGAAAACAAATTGCGCCGCCTGCAGCCGTTGGAAAAAAAAAGAAGAAAAAATCAAACATTTTTTCCCTTTTTTCCCACAGCGGCGGTACGAGGATATTTTCGGCTGTTTTTTTGAAGCAATATTTTTGACGGAAAACTTTCGGACTTCGCGTTTCCATTGGCATAGGTCTAACATCAGCCTGGCGCGATGGCTTCGATGCATGCGCTTCGATCGTTAACATCCTTGCCCTCTTGAGCAAAGTAGCTCGTCTCGTTCAAGCCACACCCTGCCGCGTACCTTTCCATGGGGGGGGGGGGGGGCGAAGTGTTGGGAAAGCTGTTTGGAGGAAAAGCACCCCGGACAGAGGCGGTCGATTTCGCTCTCGCATTCCTCCTCCACCTCGTCGCATATGACCGTGCAGTCTGCCGCCACATCCTCTTCGACATTGGTAACCGTCGGAGGCTTTTTTTGTGTTGGGTTGTTAAGTTGGCAGAGTTCGCTTGTTGCACATGCCATCATCGTCTGCCTCTGCCTCTGCTGCTGCTGCTGCTGCTGCTGTTGCTGCTGTTGCTGCTGTTGCTGCTGCTGATGCTGCAATGCGGTAGGGGTATGTACGTGTGTACCGGCATTAGCGTGGGTTTGACCGCATCTAGGCGGGTGGTGACGGGGCGTGACGTCAAACCCGCACTACAGAGGGTCTCGACAGGTCCCAAAACCGCAACCCCTCTGTAGTGCAGCACCTGCACTATAGAGGGGTCTAAGTTGTGCTAAGCGACTTCACCCGCACTATACCGGGCACCCGCACTCTATGACCCGCACTATAGAGGGCCCCCCACTACTGTGAATAATTCCTCGCCACACCCAAAAGATGAAAAAATACCAGTAAGTTATTGGAAGTCAACACAGCAAACCCCGAGGTATAGCGATGCAATACGATATGGTGTACAACGTGCTTTGCGCAGCGGGCGGTTCCGCCTGCTGCGTTCGCTTGCGCCAGGAGGAAGAATTGAACGGAACAGGTGGTAGAGAGAAGCAGGTGCAACAGGCGACATGAAAAGGCCAAGAGCTCCATGCTCCATCCAGGCAAACCAACCCGGACGCCGCATGCATGTACGTACTGCAGTACAAACTTCTTTTGATATGTACGAAAGGGAAAGCACAGCACGGCCACCCACCGCAAGAAAATTGAAAACCGAATGAAAATGCGCATTTGAACTAAGCAAAAATCCACGTCCCGTCTGATGTAATTATTTCCCGCCTGAATGGAAGATCTTGCGCCGGTCACAAGCAAAAATATCGAACATCAGAGCTTCTCTCAGCCTCGTACGCTGCCCACCTCTCTCGCTACCGCCTCGCCACCGATTCGGTTCGGGTGAGGCTTTCCTCCCCCTCTGCCACAGTGAGCCCCGTCGCCCGCCTCGCGTGCAGCCTGGTGCCCACCGTGGCCCTCGTTCGCCAGCTCGACAATGTCGGTGTTCAGACTGCGGAGCTCTCTCTGTGAAATTCAACTTGGTCGCAAAAATAAGCACTGTTTGAATGTTCTTTTGCACACCAGAACGACGACCCTCACAGACTCGTACATACTATGCCCAACCCCACACTAGGAGGCCAGACAGAGCCCATTCATGTTTCCCTCGTGTCTAGATGGATACGCGACGCCTAGCCACCGAAACGACGACCGCGCTCCTTCCAACAGCCCCTCTACCCGCCAGCGCCTGCTACCCGCGACGGCGCCGGGCTCGCCCGCGGTGCCGTGCTTTGGGTACACGTACGCTCACAAAACAAATGAAGGAAGAAAGAAAAAAGGCTGTCGCCGGCAAGTGGCAGTAGGAGGCGGTGTCCAAGTGGGAGCTCTGAGAGGCCAGGGATGTGCCAACCCAGCACACTCAGGAGAAATATATCTGAAAGTACAGTAGTTCCACTACTGTTTATCACATTCCGGCCAGAAAAACATGACCCCGTACTATTACGGGGGACCATAGAAAATAGGACAAAATATCGTTATTAATAGTAATAGTAAAAATAGGGAAATATATAGGTTTTTGTGTTTACCGTAGGTCCTAACTACTATGGTCCCCCGAGAGACAGCAGTATGGAGATATCATATCGTTTACATAGGGGGTATACATGTATATACAGCAGTGTATAGTAGCCCTATACAGCTGTAGTAATACCAGGCTCTAATCGAGGCACGCAGGCTGCTGCAGCTTATGGATGACACTCAGTAAAATCAAGCGAGAAAGGAAGGGGGGAGGTGAGGCGGTGGGCGGGCCCTTCCCGCCATATACTCGGTACAGTACCAGTAGAGGTAGGACCCTGATTTCAACTACCCGGGTACCCGGCGGGTATACCCGGACGGGTCCTACCCGTTTGGCGGGTAGGGTTTGAACTCGTGACCCGCCGGGTAATCAGAGCCTGGGGGTAATTGCGTCGTCGGGAACCGGGTACCCGGGTACCCGCGGGTTTTCGGATACCGGCGGGAAATTGGTATTGCCAGTTAATTATGCCTGCACAATATCTTTAGGAAACCCTCTCAAAACACACACTCACACACATGTCAACCACACAAACCATAAACCAGCTACATTCAACGCTGAAGGCGACGCGTACGGCACACGGCAGTATCGTCACGCGGCACCACCTGGGCACAATGAGCCAGAAGGCGAGTGATCCTGGCGCGGTCTCTCAGGATACTAATATTGCTGGCGGAGGGCAATCTTGCTGATAATCCCGCCGAAAAATCAAAGGCGCCAGTGCAAAGCGCCCTCGAAAGCGATGCTGACAGCAGCAGCGACGACAGCGAAGACTCTACAGGCCCTGGCTCAGCAGCACCAGTGGAGAGTCGGAGAAGGAAAATAGCGACGACTTCGTCGAAGAGGCACCAGGGCCCGCGGGAAATTCGAAGGCCAATGACCGGGGTTCGGGTGCTGCGGGCGCAGCTACTGCCAGTGCGCCGGCCCAAGCCCAAGGAGCGGTTCCCGCGCCCAAGAAAGCAAAGGCTGCGGCTGGTCCGGCAAGTAGCAGTGGCAAACAGGTCGCGAGGGGAGCCTCCCCGGCATCCAGCAAGAAGAGGGCGCTCTGTTGTTGATATGCTGTCTACGGTAGTTCGGCAATATATACCATGATACAACAGCTTGAAATCAAGCATTGCAGCTATCGACAGTAGTTCCGTACTACTACTAATACGATACAACGGGTTGTAATTGAGCAGTACACACGGTCAATCATTTTGTCGATAAAATATGGCTACTGTACGTTCCGATATCCGGTACGTAGTGGGTCAGAAAATGTTCACAGCAGTCTTTTAACCCTTCTAGTACTGCAGTCCCGTTTTGGGGACAAACCACTTGGAATTAGACTGGTTTGTCCCCAAATCGGGACTGCGGTACTAAAGGGAGACCGCCAACCATCGCCCCCCCATCGTACATATTTTCACACTTTTCGCGCAATGGAGCAATGCACGACAATGCAAGTTCAGGCGGCTTGTGTACCGAACTATTATAACACTAAAACTGTTCGTACTCGTCGTTTCGGCATATAATATAACAAATATTTCACACTATCTTCCACTCAAATTTCATCCTTCGTGGCACTGAATTATGGAGAAACATCACAAATAATGCCGGGCACCCGGGGACCCGGCTAAAAAATGGGTACCCGGGTACGCGGTCGTCCAAATGGCATTACCCGGCGGGTAGGGTAGGGTCCGGGCTCCAAAAATTGGCGGGTACCCGTTTTTGGCGGGTACCCGCAGGGTCCAACCTCCGAAGTACCAGGTATTCAGTTTCAAGTCGGAGGCCCCTCAGATCCGGGTGGGATCAGGTCAGCGTGGGATGAGGTTACCAAGCTGGAGCAGGGGGCTCGTGTGGTTCTCAAGGAATGCCTTGTTTGGTCCTGGACCAATGAGAGAGACTCGCCCAGGCCCTACGACCGGAAGAAAAACTACTATTAATATTAATGATACTCTGTTGTACTGCCTTGATCTCACCTTTGAAACAACCTACAACCTACAGCAGTACGCAGCCCGCAGCACCCACTAAGCACCCTGATTCCACACCGACCAAAATCGAGAGTCGGCCACAACTCAGCACAGTCCGCAAACAGTTTCGTCGTCGTCGAAATACGGTAAACTACGCTAGAGCAGAGAGTATTGCTGCACACTCTTCACCTCGTGAACTACACTCGCTGTACCTAGGGTTACCTGGTCGGACGATGCTCTCGTACATGGATGACACAGCTTGTCCTTCTCCTGGTAATAAATTGGCACGCTGTCGCTTCTTTGAGCTGTGCCGGCCCTCCCTCGCAGTTCCACTTGCTCCGCTTGCTGCACCACTCGCGGGCACAAAGGCTTGCCACATCGTGGTGCTACTGCTGCTGACTCTGTCACCGACTTTCGACAGTCAGCTGCGTTGCGATGCTGCTGTGGTGATCGGGTATATCCTGCTCTGCTCTCTGGCGTAATAGTTGCAGGTACATACTGCTGCAGATGGCTAGACAGGGAAGAGCGGGGGGATTATTGGGTACTGTCCCCTCTTTTGCAGTTTGGAACGACAGCAGCTGAGCAGTGGAAGTGGAAGGGGTATTTGATTTTCGATGTTTTGGTATTTGGCATTGCTGCTGCATACATACTCGTACTACATGCTACAGGTACGTAGGTGGTAGAGTGGGCCACCGGTCACCTGTAAGGCTGGTTCTAGCGCCAGCCAGCAAACTGTTGTTCCATGCACGCCGGTGTAGGGATGATATCAACCACACCCCACAAGTACTGTAGTAGCAGTGTAGACGAACCATAACGCCTACTGGGTCTGGTTCGGAGTTCAAACCCGACTTCGAACCGTGAATATGGGATATGTAGGGCGGAGCCCCGGGCAGGTTCTCTCTTATATCTTATGTGGTTGTGGTGTGGAGGACACACCGAGGTGGGTTGGTGTATCGAGTCTTCACGGAACGGAGTGAGTCATCTATGTTGACCTTGAACTTGTGTTTAATGAGGCGGTACAATCTAGGGGAAGGGGACCTGGTATCCACATCACCCCCCTCTTTTTTGAGACGTGCCATTGCGCGTCATAAGTACTTGTACGTCAAGACCTGCTGCAACATTTACAGGGAGTATTTAAAAAAAATTCCGGTGTCTTGGTGTGTATGTCACGTGTGAACTGCTGTAAACCAACTGTCGACTGTCTTGTGTACCCCGGCCCTCACGTGTCGATCTGCTGTTTCAGTGCGCGAAATGGTACTGGCCGAAATCAATTGGAAATCGAACCAGCTGTAAGTATTATCGTCTCGTCGATCCTGGTGGCATCCAGGGGAGTCTCTGGCCAGTAGTCAATCGCGAGGGAAATAATGGAAAACGCGCGCGGTTCACGCAGCTTGCAAAGTTGAGTATCGACCGATCTCGATCGGTTGAACTCACAGCTGACGTGATTTCTTAGTTTCTTATAAAATAAAAAGGTGTCGACTTGGGGAAACAGGGCGACTATTAATAGGTTAACTTCCTAGATGTGCGACATTAACACCAATGATTACCATTTATTTATCGACCAACAATCTTGTCAACATTGCAAATTCGTGTTGAAAAACACGTATGCGAACACGTCGATTAATTGATACCGGGATAATGGGTCTTATGTGCAATACGATGTACTTCGTATAAACATCATTTGGAGCCAGGGTGACGCTATGTATACAGCTATCACCTATCTATGTAAGTGGCTGCCAAAATGAAACTTGTGACTGAGAACAGGGTTACCATAATAAAGATACTGGCCAGTTGCTGCGTGGGTAACCTGTAGTACTAACTCTGTATTTGACCCTTTCACGAAATGCGGACAACCTACCTAGTATTTCTAGTGACTTCATGAAGATTAGACATGGGTCTGGCATCCATACTTTTTGCTTTACTGCAATGGGGATAGCCAACAACAATGGACGATGGTTTGACAGCGTTATCAAGACGTAGCACCGACAGTCTCAACAATAAACAAACGTGCGTTGTTTGTTGGTGTACACGGATTTAACGTCAACAAGAGAGCATGTCAATGAAGACAGAGGCGTTCTTCTTGATTTGCAGAATGTACATAATGTACTGAACATGCACATACAAACCTACACTATACGGAACTTCACCTCTTTTGTTGACTTTACCAAGAACTCTCGGTAACTCCACACAATTAGTGTTTGTCTGTACCAGGACAAACACAGGAAAAACCATGATGCATTTTCTGGCAAATAAACGAACATTACCAGAATGGAGTGAGCGTTACTGTAAGTCAAATATTAGCATAACTAAGAGTTGATGTTTCATCTAGAGCAATTAGTAGTAGGTGCCCCTACTCTCTCTCTATGGTATCTTCCTCTCGCTAAAAATGATGTACAGTAATACAACGAAACACGCTTATTCAATCATCCAATTCTGACGATTATCACCAAAACAACTTGCAGCCTTTTCACAGGGGATCAACCTGGATACTCGAAGGTCTGCTCGACATAAATGCTGTCAGACATTAACTATGTCGATGACGTACGTACTGTGTTGTACGACGCTTACAGCGGTTCGCGCAAACACTATACAAAAAAACAAAACTAGATGACAGACTACGTGTCATCCATAACTTTAGTACTGCTAACTCAAACTGCGGCGCTATCGGGGTGATTCCGTACGCTCTGCCTCCACAGGTTGCTAGACTGGGGGTGCGGGAGTTAGTGTTTGCGATTCAGGTGAACTTTCCTGAATTTTCGCGAGGTATGAACGTATATGTTCGTGGCAGTGGGGAATTTGGCGACGATGATACCATCCATCGCTATTCGGACCTGCACCGCGAGACCTTACTCGGAATCGAACATTGAACGGGGAAGACCGACTTTTCCAACGCTTGTGGTCAACAATGCTTTCAACTATGCGGGGGCCAATGCATACTTGTGGTACTTCTCCTTCGAGATCTGGCATTGGTAACTGCGCGCCCAGGAACATCTGATTGATCTTTTCAAAATCAGGATCTGCGAAAGCACTGCGTTGGTGGTACTGTTTCATTTTTCCCAAATGTACTGATGTCTCTTTTGACTGATCGATTTTCGAAACACGATAAACGACTGGAGACAATCGATGACGTACTTGGTATGGACCACGCCACGGACTGAGTAACTTATTGTTGGGGTCATCTTGCGTACTATGGGGTTGATGCACCAACACTAAATCACCAGGTTGAAACTGTTGAAAGCGTAGGTGGACGTTAGAATCTTCTCGAGCAGCCGAACGTTCGTCAATATTTTGCCTTGCGAGTTCATACGCAAGCTGCAAATTTTCAACGGTTTCACGTGTATACTGTAAAGCTGTGTCGGGATTTCTGCTTGTGGCATTCCCAGCATGATATCAATGGGGAGCGTGGGCATGCGGCCAAACATGAGGAAATGGGGTGTCTCATGTATCGTACTACTATAGGCAGTGTTGTGTGCCATTTGGACAAACTGTAGGAGCTGTGCCCAGCTTTCGAGAGCGACGTCACAATACATGGCTAGCATATTATGCATAGTACTATACACACGCTCTAATACTGAGTTACCTTGTGGCCGACATGGTGTGGTACGGGTTTTATTGTAACCAAAACTGTTTGTAACTCTCGGACAAGTTGGTTTTCAAACTCTGTACCTTGGTCAGAATGTAACATTTCTGGAACACCAAATACTGAAAATACTCGGTCCACAAGAACACGTGCAATGGTGGTTGCTGCTTTACTGCGAATGGGTGCGAGAATAACAAAGCGTGTAAAGTGGTCAATGACTGACAGAACATATTTGCAATCTTGGGATTTGTTTTGTGCTCAACGAGATCGATGGCTACTCGCTGAAACGGCCGTTCTACTGGAACATGACCTTTCGGTAACGGCGGTCGGCGGTGAGGAGTTTTACGACGTTGGCATGCTTCACAACTGGCGCAGTGCGATTGAATGTCTCCTTGCATGGTGGGCCACCAATAACGATCGCGAACTCGATCGAACGTTGCTTTGAAAGCTAAATGTCCGCCAGACGCGGGGAGGTCGTGACATGCTTTTATCACGAGTGAGCGTAGTGTTTTCGGGACTACCAATTGGTCTCGGAAAGAACTACGCTTGCGTAAGTGACCTGGTAAGTATGACCTGTATAGAACGGCATCGACTAGAAAAAAATTACTCGCGGATTGAACTGATTCTCTTCTTGGGAGAGGAGCTTGTTTAGGTTCTGCAAGATATCCGAAATACTGTTCGAATTCATACTTTCGTTCCGCAATCAACTTCTCTGTGTCCAAGGTTGGGAATACTGACACTGCACTCGCAATCAATTCGCGATCACTTTCGACTAGACTAAGTTCATTCAGGTTATCTGAGTGTACTTGATATGCACGTGGAGATGGTGGGTGATACGGCGACCCATCATCAGGTACGTTACGACAGATAGAGGCTAACTTAGGTTGCGACTGCAACACGTCAGAAACAGGTGATGCTTCGACAGTATTATCCTCTGAAACTTTGCCGAACAAGCGGGACAACGTATCGTATCTGGTACAACGTGTAATTTTCCTGACTTGTGTTCGACGGTCAAATCAAAACCTTGCAAAGCAATGGCCCAACGAGTTAACATGTTGGACGTGTGTTGCATGTAATACAGACGGGTGGGAGCTGCGTGATCGGTGACACATTCGAAATGTCTGCCCCAAATATACTGCCGCCATTGTTGTAGACACTACTCCACAGCATTCTTTCATCGTTGCCGAATAGTGTTTTTGACCTTTCGTAAAACGTTTACTAAAATAGGCGATGATGTTCAAATCTGATGTACTGGATTTGTCATCGGCTTTTGGGGTAAAAATGCACCGACTCCGGCTTCACTCGCATCTACATGTATTATTAACTCTTTCGAAAAATCAGGGAAGTGCAATACGGGTGGAGATGACAAAATTACTTTCGGTTGGGTGATAGCTCTACTTTGAGCTGGGCCCCAATGCTTCTCAAATTCTTGCCGTTTCGAAAATTGTTTCTTGGTGAGATCGACCAAGGGAGCAGTGATTTCTGCAAGGTTCAGAACAAACCGGCGTACGAAATTGAGAGTACTCAAACACGATCGCAACTCCTTGATATTTTTCGGATCAGGTAATTCACTAATATCTTTGATACGGTCATTACCAATAGTGATACCTTCAGCTGAAATGACATGACCTAAATACTTAACTTGTTTGGAGCCGAACTGTATTTTTGATGGTATGAGTGTTAATCCGGCTTTCTGGAATGCGTTAAACTTGCGGTCCAGAACTTAAGCTCTATGAGATGACTCCATGTAGCGGAACATGCGACTAAATCATCCATATAACAAAACAAACCACTGGCTGATCCGGTACCACCAAGTGCGAGGGATATCATGCGTTGATATACCAAGGTGCATTACAAACACCGAAAGGCATACGTTTGAAGCAGTACTTGCCTTTTTCTGTGACAAACGCGGTTGATTCGATGTCCGAGTCAGCCACAGGTAGTTGGTGAAAAGCAGATTGTACATCAGCGACTGTGATGAACTTTGCTCCTCCGACGGCATCCAGACGGCTTTCTATGTTGGGCATAGGCCAAGTCTTTCGAACAATGTGGCGGTTGAGTGTATTGCGATAATCAACACAAAACCGTGGTGTACCATCAGCTTGAGTGACGATTGTAACCGGACTACCCCAGGCAGTCGTGCGTTCCTCAATTATCCCTTGTTTCAAAAGTTTG
The DNA here is from genome assembly GCA_031763025.1 of Macrocystis pyrifera. NCBI lineage: Eukaryota > Phaeophyceae > Laminariales > Laminariaceae > Macrocystis > Macrocystis pyrifera. The sequence goes on along the minus strand of JASSKH010000025.1, from coordinate 2,209,295 downwards.
GTTACTTTCATCAATTTTCTCTTGAACATGGGGTGAGGTACGGTACGGCGCACGATCAACGGGACGGGTGCCTGGTGATAATGGGAACATAGCTTCGGTTATTTTACAACAACCGAGCCGTCTGGAGACAACGAGAAAACGGGACGGTATTTAGCGCACAACTGAGTACCTTCTGCGATTGGTTCCGGCGTAAACGTTGTGTCAGTAAAAGCTTTCGTGAGAGCTGGTTCTAACACTATACGCGCTGCGATTATCTCCTCCAGATTCTCAGGTGCCTCGGCTGCTACCGCACTAGCTTGTACTTCGGGTTTTTTCGTCACTGTAGACGTTGATAAATCAGCCAAAGTGAGACCTTGGGGTATTTTAACGCCACGACTAGACGGATTGGCGATCTGTAGCCTGACAGAATCGTCTGCTGTACGCCATGTTGTAGCTGTACGGGCTACAACTAAACGTTCGAATACTTGTACCTTTTCCAGACTAGAATACTCGGACATTTCGGACAGCGGAACCAAACGAGGTTCTAGCACTATGTCAGTGTCGACAAGAGGTGGATTACTGGTGAAAGCAAGAACTGATGCTTCAGTACCGGCTGGTAAATACGAGTTTTCAAACTCACGGGGACAGCTTCGAAGTCAGCATGAACAGATGCGACAGAGACTGAAGCAGGACTGGGTGAGCAAATCGTTTGAGCACGGCGACGGTTATCGACACGATGTACAGCGGGAATGGTTGCATCGCTTGAGTCGAAAGTTAAACACTGATTTTCCAATAAAGTTTGGCACCAAACAGAGACATCACGCTGTTATCTAACAGAATATCGTCAGGACGTAATGACGATATTACAAGAGCTTCGATTGAGCGATTGACATCACTCAATTGTAAATAAAATTGGATGCACCCTTTAACTTCCATCAATAATCTGTTGGCGGCTTTCAGCGTGATTGCAGCATGGGGAATTGGATGGATAGCTTCATTTTTCAGGGTGGCGTTCAATAAAAGGAAACGCAATGCATGGAACATCGCTTGCCGTGTCAATCGTGAGACGGGGAAGATCATGTCCTTCAACACGTCCACACACATGAACGCGATGAGATGAGAAAGCAAGTGCAAGTGGCCGTCGCGAACGACGAAAAAGGGAACTGGTGAACCATCCTTCATGTTTATCATTATTACTCGCACTGTTCGGACGTGATTCGGAACAGTCATCGACATCCATTGGTACGGGTGCGGGACAAGCAGAATCAGAAACAGAACAGTCATCCAGATCCGTTGCTACAGATGCTGAACAATCAGAATCAGAAACGTTCAATGCTTGCTCATTACGTACTTGCTTATTGTGTACTGGTACTTGCTTACGACGTACAGGGAAATCTATGGGACACACGTCGACCAACGACCTTCCAGGTAAACAATCGGCAAACTGTACACGCTTACGTGGGGAAGATACCTCTATATCAGTATCTAATTTACAGGGTACACACTCATCTACTATGGACATGGTGAGGTCAATCGACTCACAAGGTATACGCCCTCTTTCGTCGCCCCTCAGGCTACCCAACTGTACAGCTTTCGACGCACTATCGGACAACTGCTGTACGGGTCCCTTACTCGACTTCCTAATTGTATGAGGGACTGACACAACTGGGCACCGTTACGGCTTCTGCTTAGACCGTTTCACGTATTCGTGGTAACGACGCTTGTTTGCTGCGCCGTGCTGAGGGTGGTCGAAGCAACTCTGCGACGAATGACCGGCCTTGTTGGAAGATGTGCACTCAGGGACGGAACACGGTTGGAACTGGTGGGACTGCTGCGAGGCAGCTTGCGACTGTGCCGGTTGTGCTTGAGTACGGGGGGAACTACCGGACTTTTGTCCACGTGGGTTACTCCGCGAACGCTTGCGGTCCATGTGCACCGTTCTCTGAACTGTGATATTACGCCCACGACTCGTCGGCGGTTTCTTGCGTACTACCGTCGACCACAGTGTACTCATTGTGTTGTCTACAGTTTGCTCTAGCGTCGCGGCATTACGTTGCGCACGATCACTCGACTCCTGCATTGATCTGCAACACGGACCTATGCGTTGCCGCTCGTACAGTTCGGGTGTCAACCCTCGTTCAAAATTTCCAGTTTTTAGAGCTTCCAACTCGGAAACTCCGGTACGTTCCGCTTGACGACGGAAATTGGCAAACTTGTCACGGTGTTTATTTGTGAACGACGTGACTGAGTCGGTATCAGACATTGCCATTGTGACAATATCTTCGACTGAACGCGCTACGGCGTCCGCGGACAGGTACGTGGATTCAAAGGCTATCTTAACCCCTGCCCAAGACTTCGGTACTGTTTTTGCCTCATCGTCTGGCAACAACTGGTGGTCGGCATCGCGCCGCCACGGGACTAGACCATTCATCAATTGTGTATGAAACACAATTGCCTCCTCTTTGAGGACATACAAAAAGTACTGCATCATGCACGAGTCTACTAACTCGTCTGTCATACCAGCACGAGACTTCAGAGACACTTTTATGAAAGCTTAGCACTGGTCCATACGGTCCACTACAAAGTTTTTATCGTCTTCAGTACCAAAAAATTCGTGACTGCAGCAAAATCAGTGGGATTCATCCTTGAATTCACCGCGGGTACGGATGGGGCTGCGGGCTTGAGCGACTGCGACATGTTAGACGCAACAGGGGTACTTACAGGGGGGAAACCAGCATGCAAGGAACTCACAGCAGTCAATAACGAGTTAACCTCTTCAAACTTGCCCTTGGCGAGATACTCGGATACGAGGTTGTTGATGGCTGTGATGTTGGTGCTGTTCAGCAGCGAAGAACTAGGACTCGCTCCTCGTTCTTCCCTGCTGTCCCTGCTGTGATGACTGGGGGAGCGTGAACACCGTGTACCACGATGCGAACGGCGACGACGACGATCGTACTCGTCGTCTCTGGAGCTGTAGTAGTCGGATGAGGAAGCTTGCGATTCCTCTGAACGGACATCTTCTCCAGCTCTCGTTGCGGCTCCATCATCAGCAGCGTTTCCAGTAGCACCTCGAGCAGCACTGCTTGCTCCAACTTGACGGGCTGAGTCGCTGTGATGAATTGAACGATTCGCCCCGACGATCTCGCGACTATCGCCACCTCTGCGATCTCCTCTCAGGTGACTCGTACTCTCCTCTGCAGAATGGCGTTCTTCTTCCTCCTCGGCAGAGGGGTGTCCCTCTTCTTCCTCGTCAGAAGGGGGATGGAAACCAAGCTCACTCATAGAGCTGGCAGGTACGGAAATGTTCTCGATAAAAAATCCCTCGAGACAGCAGCGCTGACAGTGTCGCGCGCTGGGAAACCAGCACCAGAAAAAGAGACCAAGCCGACGACGTCACTGTGGGGCGGAGCCCCGGGCAGGTTCTCTCTTATGTGGTTGTGGTGTGGAGGACACACCGAGGTGGGTTGGTGTATCGAGTCTTCTCGGAACGGAGTGAGTCACCTATGTTGACCTTGAACTTGTGTGTAATGAGGCGGTACAATCTAGGGGAAGGGGACCTGGTATCCACAGATATGGGGTGTGCACTTTGCTTTCGAAGTTGTATCATATTATTATATTATTGCGCACCCCCCCGCTCGGAGACAAGGGGGGCGGAGAGAAGGGCAAGCCCCTCAGGCTGCTCCAACAGCAACCCCACGCTAGCATCCGTAGACTCGAGTCAACTTCCATTCCAACTGGCAGTGTCGAACGCTCGACGCCATCCTGTCTCAAAACTCGTGAACACGTGCAATACAAAGGCCAACATCAACACACGCATACACCTGGCAACTACACAGTCGTGTGTATGCGAAAAATAAGTATGAATACATACGCTGTATCATACCAGATAGATGCACTTCACGGCCAACGTACAACTACGGGTACACCACCGAGCTCTCTTACGGTTTTAGATTGCGCCCAAATTCCGAGCAGCTGATGAATCAGCACCATTGCGTCCGCTTTAAAACCAAATCACACTGATATCTGCGCTACAACAACGCAGTTCCCGACAAGGAAATACGTACTCCCAGCCTGGAGACATACATGTAAAGTGTCCATATTAAAGGAATTAAAGCAACGTCCCTCTGCATCATCCAGTCAGCTAGTTGATGCACTACCGCGTTCAGTCCTAAACGTATCACAATAACTTCAAACGCACCCCCAAACCAAGGAGAGATATACGTATCCATTATCTACGACGCAATGAAGCGGCATGCCGTGCATCATAACCAAAATTCTTAAAGCGGCTAGCCACCACCGCAAACCTGTGCAATCTACGACACCCGGACACGTCCACAGCGTCCACTAGGTACGTCAAAACAAATAGCAACAAACACACCACAAGGTTGTTGCGACCGTTCAACTTCCCGTCCACTGACTCAAAAGCACGGGCGGGTGGATGGGAACTCAAACTAATCTGTATCACACCTTTACTCTTGTAGCTCTGAATCTGCTTGACAACGTGTTCGCTCGCTGGTCAGCAAGTACGAACTAGGCAAGGTGTGTCTCAAGGTTATCTAATCGTTACGTACAATTAACCCGCGTTGAACTGATTGGTTGCCCAAACTTCTTCCGTACGTGGAAAACTCGCATTTTCTCTTGCCTCGATAATACTATGCTTCGCACTTTGCTTTCGAAGTTGTATCATATTATTATATTATAGCGCACTCACCCGCTCGGAGACAATGGGGGCGGAGAGAAGGGCAAGCCCCTCAGGCTGCTCCAACAGCAACCCCACGCTAGCATCCGCAAACTCGAGTCAACTTCCATCCCAACTGGCAATGTCTAACGCTCGACGCCAGCCTCCAACAAATGGGATTGACCCGACTAACGAACCCATGCTAGTGCCCTCCCCCCCCTTGTTGCTATACCATGGGGAATGCGCATGATAACCTAACTCCTCTATACTATTTTCACTTGGCGCACACGGACACGTTGCATGACCGTAATATACATTTGGCCACGTCTGCCTGTCCAAATCATTAGGTGGATCAACCCGCTCCCAGCCAGGTCCGGCGGGATCCCATTGTCATGACCCTCCTAGTCCATTCCGTTTGCTACCCACCAGCCCCGTGGCGAAACACGTCCATCGACCGCTGGGCTGCAACCCCTCTGGTACAGCTCCCCCTTTCGACGAGTTCGTTGCGCCTCCAATCCTCAGGGAGTGCCGAGCGTACTCCTCCGTGCGCACGCTCCCGCCCACGCAACCACTCGTCGCTGGGGTATCGGCCGTTGAAGCGGAGTCCACATAGAGCATCAGCCGCTGCAGACGCAACACGTAACGAGGGGTCCGGCGGGGAAAAACAAAGGTACTAGTAGTAACAAGACATACACGCGGACGTGCGAAGGTGGCATCGCCACCGGCGCAACGAACCCACACCCGAACACACGTAGAAACTGCCCCTTTGCCAAGCAGGTCACCTTTCAACTCACGAAACTGCACCTCAACGCGGGCTGCACTGCGCTGCAAGTTGAACGGTTTCGCGATTGAGGTCAACATCAGTCCGTCGCACACGGACGGGATAAACAGCCCAACTCGCAAAACACACGGGGAAAAAGTAACCAGGTGGGAAAAAAAAAAAAAAACACCTGCGAAAAACATTGTCCAAGAATACTCGCGAATCAGGACAGAAAATCACTGACTGACTGAAAAGCACACCGTCCCCGCCTATGGACGGGTGCTGCGCACACGCACTGCAACAGCACACAAACCGACGTGTGGCTCATACTTCCCCAGATGAACGACACACGAAACAAAGACGACGAAGTCAACGAGATGCGAGACCTGCTTCGCTGAAGCATCCGCACACACTGCAACGGCACACTCCCCCCTGTAGACGACTGTTACGCATACGAAGAAACAAGTACCCACGCAATCCGCTTCTGCGGAGACACGCAGCGCACCCACGGAGACCAATAAGCGTCTAGCGAAAAAACTTCCCCTGATGAACGGCTAACGAACATGCGCGAGGAAGCCAACGAGTTGCGACACTTGCTTCGCTGAAGCAGATGCACACACTGCAACAGGACACTACCTCCCCCTGTGGACGGGTGCTATGCATACGAAGAAACACCAAGATGCGACACCTGCTTCGCTGAAGCAGACGCACACACTGCAACAGCACACCGTCCCCCCCTCTAGGCGGCTGTTACTCATACGAAGAAACATGTACCCATGAAATCCACGACGGCGGAGATAGGCGACGTACTCACGGACACCAAGAAACGCCTTGCGAAGAACCCCCCAAGATGAACGGCACACGGACATGCGCGAGGAAGCCGACGAGTTGCGACGCCTGCGCGGCGCTGAACCAGATGCACACACTGCAACGGCACACAGTCCAACTTGTGACACATGCTTCCCCGGACGAACTGCAAACAAAACATGCACGAGGAATCCGACGAGTTGCGACATCTGCAAATATCTGACATGTAGCGCTGAAGCACACCCACACACTGCAACAGCACACGGTCCAACTTGTGGCACACGCTTACGCGAATGAACGCCACACGACACACGGACGAGGGCGCCAACAAAACGCGACGCCTGCAACGCTGAAGCAGGCGCACACGCTGCGACAGCACACCGTCCCCCATGTGGACGGGTGCTACGCAGACGAAGAAACGAGAACCGACGCGATTCGCTTTGGCGGTGATACGCGGTGTGCCCGCGGAGGTCACCAAACATATCGCGAAAACTTCTTTTTTTTCGAAACATGCACGCACGAGGAAGCCGACGAGTCGAGACACCTGTAGCGTTGGAGCAGATGCACATTCTGCAACAGCACACAGTCCCACTTGTGCCACATGCTTCCCCGGATGAACGGCACACGAAACATGACTGGGGGGCCAAAGAGTTGCGACACCTGCTTCGCTGAAACAGACGTATGCGCTACCATAGCACACGGTCCAACTTGTGGCACACGATCCCCCGAATGAACCGCACACGAAACATGGACGCGTAGCGCTGGAGCAGATGCACATGCTGCATCAGCACACTGGCCAATTTATGACATATTCTTCCCCGGATGATCGGCACACGAAACATGGACGGGGAGCTAAAGAGTGACACCTGCTTCGCTGAAACAGACGTGCGCACTGCAATAGCACACGGTCCAACTTGTGGCACACGCTTCCCCGGATGAACGACAAACGCACACGAAATATGGACGCGTAGCGCTGGAGCAGATGCACATGCTGCATCGGCACACTGTCCAACTTGTTACATATGCTTCCCCGGATGAACGGCACGCGAACCATGGACGGGGAGCCAAAGAATGACACCTGCTTCGCTGAAACAGACGTACGCACTGCAACAGCACACAGTCCAACTTGTGACACACGCTTCCCCGGATAAACGCCAGACGAAATATGGACAAGGAAGTCAACAAGATGCGACACCTGCTTCGCTGAAGCAGGCGCACACACTGTGACAGCACACCGTCCCCCTGTCGACTGGTGATACGCACGAGAAAGCCGACGAGTCGCGACACCTGTAGTGCTGAAGCAGACACACACGCTGCAACAGCACACAGTCCAACTTGTGGCACATGCTTCCCCGGATGAACGGCACACGAGACACGGACAAGGGAGTCAAGGAGTTGCGACACCTGCTTCGCTGAAACAGACGCGCGCACTACAATAGCACATGATCCAACTTGTGGCACACGCTCCCCCGAATGAACCGTACGCGAAACATGGACGAGGGAGTCAACATGATGCGACACCTGCTTTGCTGAAGCAGGTGCGCACACTGCGACAGCACACCGTCTCCCCTGTGAACGGGTGCTACGCAGACAAAGAAACGAGAACCGACGAAGTCCGCTTCGGTGGCGATACGCGGTGTACCCACGGAGGTCACGAACTCGCTCGTGAAAAACTTCCCCCGGAATAACGGCTAATGCAAATATGCACGAGGAAGCCGACGCGCGACCTCCCCGAATCGCGACCAGCAAATTGTTAAGCTACAGTGAAGCAACCGGTACCAGTTAGACCCCAATCCACGTAATATTGTAGCGAAGGACAATAAAATACCAGTTACCACCGCTACCAGCTACACAGTCTGTATACTCTGATCCTCTCATACCACCAAGAAACAATCAGCGCACAAATAATTCAGAGTACGCTCTACCAGAATACTGCACACGCCCCAGTTTCCGGAAAACGCTATCCCATACATTGGTAGTATACCCCGGTACGAGCATTTGACATTTAGTACTTACAGCCACTGCTGCACGAACACTGCTGTATACGCATGGCTGTACCAGTCATACTCATATAACCTTTTCTCGAGTTTGGTACCACCGATAAAAGTCTCGCATGAGGTATGACATCTCGCATTAATAGTACGAGCACTTGAAATATCGTACGACCACTGCTGCACGAATCCTGCTGCTGTATCCGCACTTCTGCTGAACCCGTCATACTTATAATCGTGCCTTTCCTCGAGTTTGGTACCAAGCAAAAGTACGAGAGTATGCATACTTGCGTCTGGTAATATTCCCGCAAGCACACGCTACCGGCCCATCACTGCTGTACGCATGTGTTCGCAAGTTGCGAACATAATGATACCACCGAGGGCGAAACATCCCGGGTAACGTCACACTGCTGTGCTGATACAAAAAGCGTTCTCTGCGCAGGGGTCTTTACTTGCCGGCTAGGAGGCAGCTCGATACCAACCTATGCAGCTCGATACCACCCATGGTGGTGCTCCGTCCCACTTACCCTCGCGGTCTTCGTGGGCCCATTCTGCGCCTGCTCGCGCCACATCCGCAACCCTACTGCACTGGTCTGACCAGTGGCCATGTTGGCTCCCACATGCTGGTTGTAATACTGCTGGTCCATGCCAGCTTCTGTGCTCGTCTCCGTTTCTCGACAGGCCAGGTGTTGAGGTTGTAAGGTGGGTCTCAGAGTATTTGGACTGCTTTTGGCCAGGGAAAAACTTGTGTGTACACCCGCACTCCTTCCGTCTGAGGTTTGACTTCCTGGAGGCGAGTTTCCCTGGGCATTTCTCATCATCGTCCCCTATTTTTAGATCGACAGCTCGGCATGGATCCTGTCTTTGCTCCGCATGTCAGCCTCCCTGGCAATCCTTTTCAAGGCAACCCTCCTCGTTCGGCATCAATCCATTGTCTATCGGGTCTCTCGACGGCTACCTTAGCAATGCCCTGTTGTACCGAACCGCTGTAACATCCCCCCCAGCTTGGTGGCGATCAGATCAACAACGCGGCAAGACGGGCGGTGCGTACGCTAGAGCTTCGTACAGGGAAAACCTTGGTCCGTAAATACTGAATAAGATACCGACCAGGGCTTCATATATTCCACTTTCTAACCGAAACTGTGACTATCTGTTATTGCTGTATAGTTTGTAAAACAGCTACTGCTACGGCAACGGGGTATTACTCTTTGGACTTGTTCAACTTGTCTGCCTCAACCCTTCACTTTACCCGCTTCCTCATTTCCGAGACCACCAGTTCTTTCCAGTCGTTGTCCGGGAACCTAACGCGCCAGTAGGGCGAGCAAAAGTCACAAACCTGTCCTACCCGGTCCATCTGCTTATCACCTAGCGTGGGACCTGGTCAATGTCGTTCCTACCGGATATAGGGTTAGCGCTTCGCTTCTACTCAGGAGCGTATGCTTCTTCGGGCGGGCGGTCGTTCTGAGTTTTCTCCGCGTCGAGGGGGTTCAAGTTCCACAGGGCGTGGAAGGTGTCTAGCTGCAAAGGGGTAAAACTGTCTAGGGGTTCTGCCTCCGTCACCCAGTCCGAGGAGACCCGGTCTAGGTATCTTCTCCGATATTCCCAACGGGTTGTCCCTGTTTTACTCACCACCTCCCTGCGGTCTATTAGAGTATACATCGGGGCCGCGGCGATCGAGTCTCTTTTGAGTCCCAGGTCAGCACCCCATGCTATTTGTGCGAATTCGTCCCCTATCGGGTGTCTCAAGTCTGATGAGCGCCTGCAGAAGGGTTTGAGTGATGCTACCGACGCCGTACGGGATCGTTTTTTTCTCTCCTTCATTTCTATGACAGCGCTCAGGCCCTTAAACACGACCTTGGTCACGGTCCACGGACCTGACCATTTCTCGTGTACTAACTTCGGTCCCATACCTTGTCTGAAAAGCGAGATGTCGCTCTCCCGGTCTCCCTCCGCTACATTTGTACTTGGGGGCGACCGTGATATCCTGACATTGCGGCGCTGACGAATGCTTCCTTTTCTTCGTGGATCGTTCGCAGTGCTTGTTCGTTTGGATCGTTCCAGCAGCGACGGTTACAAGTTGTAGAGGGTTGCGTATATCTTCGCAGGCGTTATTATGAATTATGCCGTGTGTTCACGAGGAGAGTTTGAGCACTCCGTTCTCTGCTCCGTTCTCTGCTCCGAGCTACGAGCTAGGCTCCGCTCTTTCTCCCCTCATCTGTCCTCTAATACAACGATTGTAAAGAAACTCATCAGACCACGTGGTGGTCAGGGCATCCAGGCTTGGACTCTACGAACACACTAGTGCAACTTGAACGTTTGAGGTCTAGTACCAGAAGCCCACGATGCCCTCGAAGGGATCGGCTCAAGAAGAGCGCGACTCTCCAAGTGACGTTGAAGCGCTGCGACGCGAGATCGAACTGGCGATGGAGAACAGCGAGGCGTCGATGCTGAACGCCATGAGGGAAATGATGACTAAGTTCATGAGGAACAACGGTCGATCGGAGCCAGGCAGCGCTGAAGGCAGCGTTACTGTAGGAGAAAGTCCAGCAGAGGTAGGAACCACTGTTGTAGGGGAAAGCCCAAGAGGGGCAGTACCCACTGCTGAAGTACGAGAGACTACTGCTGCTGTTGAAGCAGGCATTGGTCGATCGGAGTCCGGCAGCGCTGAGGGTAGCGCTGCTGTAGGGGAGAGCCCACAAGGGGCAGTACCCACTGCTGTAAGAGAGATTGCAGCAGAACAAGAGACAAATTTGCGTGAGGGCGCCTCGCCAGATTTGGGAGCAACTGGACGCGGAGGAACTGCGTTGCCTGTCGAGGTTGGCCCACCGAGGGGTCATCCAGACCAGCATGGGAGGACAGGAGGATGGGGTGCATACCCTGGCGGTGAGTTGGGTGGTGGATTTGATCTGCCTCTATCGCGCCATTTGGCCTTCAAACACACTCCTGTGCCATCGTATAGTGGGCTAAAATCTGAGTTCAACCCCTGGACAAGAGATGCTCGGTACTACGCCAAAGGAGTTGGCTTCTTGTCTGCTTTCGTGTCGGATCCACCACAGTACATTCCCGTAGGGGAATTAGACACCGAAAACTCGATGGGTTCGTCTCAAGGGGGCGCCGTGGACGCCTCCTTGGTCCCGGCAGGGAGGGCCGAAACAGCCGAGACGATGGATTCGTCTCACGGGGGCGCCGTGGACGCCTCCTCGGTCCCGGCAGGGAGGGCCGAAACAGCCGAGACGATGGGTTCATCTCAAGGGGGCGCCGTGGACGCCTCCTCGCTTCCGGCACGTGGGGTTTTGACCTGGACGCGTTTATGCAGGAGCGCGCACAGCAGGCACCTGCCGCCGGCGAGGCCGGCGGCGAAACACCCGAGACGATGCGTCCGTCTCAAGGGGGCGCCGTGGACGCCTCCTCGGTCCCGGCAGGGAGGGCCGAAACACCCGAGACGATGGGTTCGTCTCAAGGGGGCGCCGTGGACGCCTCCTCGGTCCCGGCAGGGAGGGCCGAAACACCCGAGACGATGGGTTCGTCTCAAGGGGGCGCCGTGGACGCCTCCTCGGTCCCGGCAGGGAGGGCCGAAACACCCGAGACGATGGGTTCGTCTCAAGGGGGCGCCGTGGACGCCTCCTCGGTCCCGGCAGGGAGGGCCGAAACACCCGAGACGATGGGTTCGTCTCAAGGGGGCGCCGTGGACGCCTCCTCGGTCCCGGCAGGGAGGGCCGAAACACCCGAGACGATGGGTTCGTCTCAAGGGGGCGCCGTGGACGCCTCCTCGGTCCCGGCAGGGAGGGCCGAAACACCCGAGACGATGAATTCGTCTCAAGGGGGCGCCGTGGACGCCTCCTCGGTCCCAACAGGGAGGGCCGGAAACGACCCGGGCGCAGCATCAGCCTCCGACACCGGGCAAGGGGACGGTGAGGATCCCCCCGCGGTCCTGTCGGGGAGGCCAGCACACGAGCTCAGCAGCTGGGGCCGGCTCCCCCCGACTGTACGGGGCCGGACCCGGGGTCAAAGCCAACGCCTGGAGGGTGAACCTGCTGTGCACCAGGTAAGGATGGATGAAAGGACCGCAGACGCGCTGCTTGCGGCAGCGTACGAGTCGTGGACGAAGCCTGGGAGTATGCTGGATCGAACGTCTTGGACGACAGAGGACGCAGTGGCTTTGATGGCCGGAGGACCTGCTGTGGAGAACAAAGGGGAGTTGAGCGTGTGCATGCCGAGTGGTTTCCCGGAAGACGTAGAACCGCCCCCACGGTCCGTAGCAGATGTAGAGCGTTCTCAATACAAAGCGGCGTGGCACGAGGCCATGAAAATTGAGTTGGACGGTCACAAAACGACCGGTACGTACGAAGCCGCGACACCGCCAAAAGAGCGGAAACCTGTAGGTGCGAAGTGGGTGTTTACCTACAAGACGGATAAGGATGGCTTGAGAGTAAAGACAAAGGTCAGACTTGTGGCTAAGGGTTTTAGCCAGGTACAGGATGTAGATTATTTTCAAACGTTTGCACCGACTCCCTCGTCAGCGTCAGTTAAAATTCTGGCGGCTGTTGCAAATGAACATGGTTAAAAGATTTTTCATTTAGACGTCGCACAAGCTTTTGTTCGCGCGAAACTCGACGCCGAGATATACATGAAACTGCCCGGTGGGTGTGGTGACATGTCAGGAAAGATCGTCCGCCTAAACAGATCACTGTATGGTCTAAAGCAGAGCGGACGGCAGTGGGCCGGATTATTGGTAGAGACCGTGGTAGAGTACGGAATAGAGCAGTGTAGGTCTGACCCGTGTGTGTTTCGCATGGTTGTGGACGGCAAGGTAGAACTGATCATGGCCGTTCATGTAGATGACATCGTGATCGCAGGATCGGATGAGACATGTAGATATTTCCATGCCGCGCTAGCTATGAAATTTCCCACGAATAACCTCGGCGAACTGACTTGGTACACTGGTTGTGCTTTCAAACGCGACTGGGAACTGGGGACATTGGAGATTACGCAGAAGGCGTTCATTGAGAGCATGCTGAATCGTTTTGGTGTTAACTCATCCTCTGATATCCCCGCGACCCCCGGTGTGGAACTAGGTCCAAGAGAGGAGGGCGTACTTGGAGGAGACTGGCCGTACAGGGAGGCTGTGGGCAGCTTGATGTGGCTGTCGACCATGACGAGGCCGGACATCTCGAACGCTGAGCGTGCGGTGGCGCGCCACTCCCACAACCCAACGGAGAGGCACTGGAAGGCAGTTTTAAAGATTCTGGCTTACCTCCACGGGACCAGGTTTATGGGATTGACTTTTGTACAGGGCTCGGGTTTGGATTTGACTGCGTATAGTGATGCTGATTATGCGGATAAGTCGAACGATAGGCGCTCGGTATCGGGGACCGTAATTACCCTAGGGGGTGCGGCCGTCAGTTGGGCAAGTAGTACGCAGAGGTGTGTTACGTTGTCGACAGCAGAAGCAGAGTATGTCGCCCTGGGTGAAGGGGTGAAGGAAGCTTTGTTTACGGGCGCGGTGTTGTCGTTTATCTGTCCAGAGCTAAGCGGATCATGTGTCCGGGTTTTCGAGGATAACCAGGGGGCCATAGCGTTGGCTGAAAACCCTCTTAGTTCTGCTCGGAGTAAGCATATCGACGTGCGTTTTCATTTTGTGAGAGAGCTACTTCGTGCTAAGAAGATCGACGTTCAGTTCGTAGCTTCGGAAGAGCAGCATGCGGATATTTTGACGAAATCCCTTGCTGCGACCCCTTTTAAGTCTCATCGTAGGTTCTTGTTGAATCTGCCTTTGGAGGGTGAGTGAGGGGTATGAGCATTATTCGATGAGTACCATGTTTGAGTGATGCGAGGAAAAAATTGTCAGGTCGCCAACCCTGCGCTGCTTTGAGGGGCATTTTATTTTCTGGCCATGGTCGTCGTTTGGAATGCGGCCGTTGTTTCAATTGCAATGGTTTGGAGTATATGTGTTATACAGGGGGTTTCGACCCGGTGGCCGGGTTTCCTCCTGCGGGACTGTCGTTGGCTGTTCTTAGGTCCTAGCAAGTCTTGAATGTCTTTTCGGTCTCGTCACTGCTGTGAAGAGCCAGGGAGGGTGTTCGTTTGGATCGTTCCAGCAGCGACGGTTACAAGTTGTGGAGGGTTGCGTATATCTTCGCAGGCGTTATTATGAACTATGCCGTGTGTTCACGAGGAGAGTTTGAGCACTCCGTTCTCTGCTCCGTTCTCTGCTCCGAGCTACGAGCTAGGCTCCGCTCTTTCTCCCCTCATCTGTCCTCTAATACAACGATTATAAAGAAACTCATCAGACCACGTGGTGGTCAGGGCATCCAGGCTTGGACTCTACGAACAGTGCTTCCGCTACCTCCCGCATGTTATGCCTGCGGTTCTCGATGGAGTTGCTGAGGCTGCGTGTGGCCTCTGTGTCATCCATCTGTGGGATCAGCATATCAAGGGTTGTGCGAGGGCTACGACCGAACAGAAGCTGGAAGGGAGTCATGGCGGAGGGTAGCGCCTGGTCTGGCGTAGTACGTTTGATCCAACAAGCGGCGGCAACGTACTCATCCCATCTCGTTGGCCAGGCCTTGCACAGTTCGGATAGCACGTCTTGCATCCATGCTCCCACTCGTTCCACACTTCCCTGCCCCCAGGGATGGTCTGCTGGCCCGAACTCTGTTGGGAATTTAAACCATCGACACAGGTGTCCGACTACTGCCGCTGTGAATTCTCCCCCACCGTCAGCGCGAATACATGAGGGCACCCCACATGTCAGGCAGCGGTCTAAGAGCAAACGGGCTACTCCGTGT
This sequence comes from Macrocystis pyrifera, assembly GCA_031763025.1. Classification (NCBI taxonomy): domain Eukaryota; class Phaeophyceae; order Laminariales; family Laminariaceae; genus Macrocystis; species Macrocystis pyrifera. The sequence continues at coordinate 2,194,292 of JASSKH010000025.1, read as the reverse complement.
GCTCCTTTTCACGGTAATGGCTAAGCGAAGGGGAATCTAGATGCTCTGTCTACAACGAGCAGTAGGAACCCGCTTCCCGCGTCCGACGTGTTGGAGAATTTCTGTAGGTCTACTTCTAGCACTTCCCATGGCTCCAGGAATCTGGCGGGAAGCATCGCCACCTGTTGACTACGTGACCTCTTCCTGCGTCTACACCCACGCGATAATACGTACTCTCGTGTATCTCAACACATGCCTAGTCAGTGAAACCGGTCCCTTACAAACGAGAGGGTTCTTGCGATTCCGGGGTGACCGTGTTGACAGTGTACTAAAGCAAGCATGTCTGCTGCAAGGCAACTCGGTATGGCTAGTACAGCTGCTCGCCATACCAGTGCTCCGTTCTGTTCGAACTCAAGCCACAGGAGACTCTGGTCGTCTAGAAGGTATCTGTTGGTATCTGTATCTGTCAACTCGTTCTGCTCGGCGACTTCTCCTTGACTACATCGTACTCACCTGACTTCCTGCCAGTGTTCGAAGTTTTGACGACGAACGCGCAGTACTCACCGGGCGAGGGGGACGGGCGGGGGATTCCGGAGACGGATTTAGGCGCACGGATGGAGTACAAGGGCGGATATATCGCCTTACTAGCCGCCCGGAGCTGTCTGTATCCATACCTGCAACCTGGTCGTGGAGTGGCAAGGTGGCTAGCTGTGCGCTCAAGGTTAGGTCGTCAGATTATCCGGGATGCTCTTCGAGCACGACTACTGTCCGCGGAATGCTAGCAGCAATTACACTATGCACGGATGGCACTCATGTATTAATTTGGTTGGTTTTTCCCTACTGACAACGTGTCGTTCGCGGGTACTTCCCCGGGGCTACCAGTCCCTCTTTTGAGAAGTTCGAGGGCGTTCAACCGTTGCCCGTCTAGGACCGGGCTTCTGGGGTCGACGTAGTCGGTGGGTTTGCTGGATGCTGCGTCGTCCGGAAAGGAGTCGTCGGTCGAATAGCCTGTTGCCCTCGGGAGAAGCATGCGAGATATAACATCAGGTAGTTGGTGTGACGTCCCCGCCCTCCACTTCATGACTATGTCGAATCCCGTTAACCGGAGCGCCCACCTGTACAGCTTGGGGTCAAGGTCCCGGCAATGAAGCCCCTGCGGGTGTGCCGAGGGTTGCGCCGGCGCTAAGGGAGTGTCTATAGCAGGTGGTATATGGAGGGAGGGACGGTGTATGGTACTGGTTAACGGCTGACTACTAGAGGGGGGGTTTTCGCCAGTGTGTTCCTCCGTCTAGGGTCTAGTCTCAACTGCTTGACGGGCTAACATAGCAGTTCGGAGTGCGTCAGCATAACGAAAAGTAGAGGAGTAGAAGTGTAAGGGTAAGGGATGTATTGCGGCGTTTATTAGAGAATGTAATTTTAGTTGAATGATATATTCGAACAGCAGTTGAAGGTTGTCGTGGATGGCAAAAATACAAATGTTGTTGAGGAGGGGGCGTATATTGGGCCAGCGCTTTCCTTGATTTGATATTTCATTTGTGCATTTCAAAGTGCAGATATGCAAGTCAGCAGATAGGGGGTCGTGTGGTGTGCCGTCTTACTGAATTTCAAAGCAGTAGTCGCGCCTGAGAGAACTACTGGGGCGTTGTTTTTCTTCATGCACCGGTATTATACATAATGCTAGAGTCACGCCTGAGGGGACTAATAGGGGTGAATTTTCTTTATGTTATCATGTGTCCTTCGTGTCACGTGGCTGGTGAAATTGAAAATGCTAGGACACGAGGGGATTCCCGGGGTGTTGGTTTTCTTTATGCACTGCATAACATGCGAGAGTCACGCCTGGGGGGGCTACTGAGGGTGTTAGTTTTCCGCATGTTGATTTGTTGCACAGGTTTTCTGCCTGTTATTTTCTGTACGAGGTAAGGCAATGGAGGGGGTGATCGGTTGGTGGGGGCGCGGGAGCGAGCGTGCAGACACGCAGGTCAGCAGACGGGGTGTCGTTTGGTGGCACCGTCTTACTCCATGTCATCAATCAGCCCCTCGTCCTCCGATGGTCACGACGCGGTGCGTCTCGCTTCCTTCCATCCTGCGCTGCGGTGTGGTCTATGGGGTAGTCTTATATTCATCACGATTGGTTGGGAAACGGTCACCTGGCCACGGCTCTTGACCTATAAAATATATTTAATATGGTATATTTTTAAGTATGTGTCTACCACGCAATCGACGGCAGTAGGCTCAGCACAAGAAGTGGCACGTGGTAAAAGGCACGGCTCGTTTGCCTTCGCAAGACGTCGATCTTGTGGGATGGTTCGATATTTAGTGCGGTTTAGTGTATTTTTTTATTTACCGCAAAATTGAGGCCACGCGTATCGTACAACTACTCCATGAGGCGACGGAATGCAAAATTCAAGTGTCTACCACGTAACATGTCAACGGCAGTGGGCTCAATGTTCGAAGTGGCGCTTACCTGGACAGCGCCAGGGCTCAGCTACACGTTGCGTACTAAAGGCGTCGACCCTGCGGGATGGTGTGATCTATAGTGTGATTTATTGTATTTTATTTTGCTGTGACTGTTAACGTACGTTACCGCTAAACTGAGGCCACGCATACCGTACAGCACTACTTCATGAGGCGACGGACTCGGCAAAATTTGTGTATCTACTACGTAACCAGTCAACGGCAGTGGGCTCAACGCTCGAAGTGGCGCTTACCTGCACCACGCCAGGGCTCAGCTATGCGTTGCGTACTCAATACGTCGATCCTGCGGTATTGTGTGATCTATAGTGTGGTTTATTGTATTTTATTTTGCTGTGACTTTTAATGTACGTTACCGCAAAATTGAGGCCACGCGTACCGTACAGCACTACTTCATGAGGCGACGGACTCGGGTTCGTGTGTCTACCACGTAACCTGTCAACGGCTGTGGGCTCAACGCTCGGAGTGGCGCGACAACGCCAGGGCTCAGCTACGCGTTGCGTACTCAATACGATCTTGCGGTATTGTGTGATCTACAGTGTGGTTTATTGTATTTTATTTTTGCTGTGACTTTTAATGTACGTTACCGCAAAATTGAGGCCACGCGTACCGTACAGCACTACTTCATGAGGCGATGGACTCGGCAAAATTCGTGTGTCTACCACGTAACTTGTCAACGGCAGTGGGCTCAACGCTTGGAGTGGCGCTTACCTTGACAACGCCAGGGCTCAGCTTCGCGTTGCATACTCAATACGTCGATCTTGCGGTATTGTGTGATCTTTCGTGTGGTTTATTGGATTTTATTTTTGCTGTGACTCTGAATGTACGTTACCGCAAAATTGAGGCCACGAGTACCGTACAGCACTACTTCATGAGGCGATGGACTCGGCAAAATTCGTGTGTCTACCACGTAACTTGTCAACGGGAGTGGGCTCAACGCTCGGAGTGGCGCTTACCTTGAAACAAGCAAGGGCTCAGCTACGCGTTGGGTACTCAAGACAACTATTTTATGTTTATGGTCTACGGTTTGGTTTATATTTCATAATATTTGATTGTGTTTGGAAGACAGTCGATCCAGACGCTGAGAAGCCCGTTGGGTACTCAAGACATGTGTTGTATGGTCTATGGTTTGGTTTATGCTTCATACTATTTGAATGTGTGTTTGGAAGGCAGTCAGTCGATCTCAACGCTGAGAAGCCCGTTGGGTACTCAAGACCTGTGTTCTATGGTCTATGGTCTGGCTTATACTTCATACTGTTTATTTTTGTGTTTGGAAGACAGTCAATCTCGACGCTGGAAAGCCCCAGGCTGTTCTACTAACCGTTGTTGTTGTTCTCCTCGCCACAATAACATGCATTCTGTGGTCGCCGGACAGGCTTCAATAAATCTGGAGTGATAGAAGAATACCTCGCTCGGTAAAAAAAAAACAAGCAAAAAGAATAGTACAGATGATAACTGAAGCACATCTACACCTCAGACAAAAAAAAAGTGAGGTCCGCGCACGTACGTCAGATACAGGCGGTACGCTTTACAAGTCGCCACGGAAACCGAGAACACCACGTACTACCCAGAAAAAAAATAGACAGGATGAAAAGATAACTCGACGTCGATAAATCGAAATCGCAAAGTTGAGTATCAACTATATAAACAGTCGAAGTCACAGCTGACGTTTTTCATAAATTTATGAGATCGAAATCAAAACCGAAAAAAATCACAAATCCAAAAGGGAAGAGAGGGAAAAAAGTTCAACTCAGGCAAGGAAATACTAGAAAGCAAGCAATCAAGAAAGGAAACGCACAAGATTATATTGGAGATGTTACTTGACAGTAGCTATCATTTTGTCGTCACTGGATACCACGGAATATCTGGTAGTATACGGTACAAGGGATCCATAATAGATCGATTTTGGGTGTGTCACCACCTGACGAACGTTGTCATAGACCGTAGTCGGGTACGGGTGTGTCATCACCTGACGAACGTTGTCATAGGCCGTAATCGGATTCGGGTGTGTCATCACCTGACGAACGTCGTCGTAGGAGGTATATGTATCTGTTATGTATCTGTTAAAGATCATCAAGATCGGAAACAGCCAAGAGGAGCGTTTGCACGCCCACTTGTTCACTCTACTTTTGCTCATCATCATCAGCTTGTCTGCTGAGCTTAATAACTAATCAACCTTGGCCTGGAGTCGCCAACACCATCATCTTTCTTCTATTCGAAGATTTCACGCGAGTCTGCCTAACAGCAACTCAAGCGTTTGCACCTCGATCAGTTCTGTGTCTTGACCGGTCATCGGCAAGCGAGACTAAGCGTACACCAGCTTCGAGCTGATACACGCTACTTCACACCAATCCTCAATAGGTTCGAGCCTCGAAACGCGTGCAAACGCAACCATCAGCCACGGGGTACTTCAGCGTGGCTACGACCACGTTATCCCAAGAGCTTCAGTTCCTCCTGGCTTCAGCGGGGCGGAGATTTCAAAATCATAAGAACATCTGCTGTTGCCTGAGGAGCTTTTGGCGACGAGTATCTCGTTTGTTGAAACCTACGTACCAACCTGCTGTACGCTGTTACAAAAGCAACCCCACAGACAATCCCAGTACTGCTGTGTGATTAGGGGCCCTGCCTGGCGTAGTCCACACCGTGGATAGTAAGCCTCGGAAGATTCCGAGCGACAGCTGAGTGGAAGCAACTCCCGGCAGCATTGCTGTCTGTTTAAAGGAGCTCTGACTTCCTACGTGCTTCTAGGGGACGGTTACTCTACCAAGGACCCCAAAGCAAGGGTTGAAGTTTTTTACCAGGTAGCGTTTTGATCGTGTCTGAGATCATCATCTACACCGACGATTCTACGCCTACAGCAGTAGGCTATTTATACGAGTAGAAGTTTGTTACTGCAGCATGGACGACACCAGCAGCAACAACCTCACCAATGCTATCAAGGGGCTAAGGAAGTTTGACGGACGGAACCCCAGCCTCTTTCGAGATTGGCACAAGAAACTTGCTGTGGTCCTAGGCGTTACACGACGAGATATTGCAAACTTGATCAAAGGACGGGCCCAACCAACCGAAGAATCGGCGGCCACGACACTAGATGGGACGCAACAAGCTCAGGACACTCTCCAGCAAAGCACAGCGTCCTTTGACAGAGCGAACGAGGACTTATACACCATTCTGTTCTTGCTAACAGAGAAACCAGCAGCTAATCTCGTACTGAAGCATGAGCACCCAGACGGAATGAGCGGCAACGGACAACAAGCTCTGGAGGAGCTTGTACAGAAGTACAACAAGGTTACAGATGAGGTCGTTCGCGCAGCCATGGACAAGCTGGTCAACACCGCCATGACACACAACCAGGACCCCGACGATTTTTTCATGGAAAAACACCTCGCCCGCACCGAGCTAGCCAGGATGGGAGAGCCCATCACCGACCGGAGATTCAAGGATATCTGCGTCCAAGGCTTCACATCTGACTACAAGGACATCAAGCTGATGATGTATCGTGATCCTACCTTCGACATCGAACAGATGCAAAGTACGATGCGACACTTATACCTTGACGATCTTTCTCGCAACAGCGGAGCGAAGGGAAAAATCGCTGGCCGAGGTGTCGCCATGTCGGCGGAAACATCCATCTGCAACTACTGTGGAAAGGAAGGGCACCACGCTCGCACCTGCCGGAAGAAGCGGGATGAAGCCAACAAATCCAAAAGAACCAAAGGAGCCGCTGGACAGAAGTGGTGTTCCGTCCACAAAACTACTTCGCACAGCGATGCGGAATGCTATGAACAGGGTGCCACTCGATCGGAACAATCGGGGGCTCACCTCGCTTCTGCTGCATCAGGTACAAGAGCCTCTCCAGCACACGACGAGGAGAGACCATCTTTAAACTTCGACGATGATTTTGATCAAGGATTCGCCTTCTCAGGACTAACGACGACGGGGAGATGGCGGCGGAATCTCAGCGTCCAACTCGGACAGGTTCATCATGTTAGTGGATAGCGGCGCATCGGATCACTTCGTGGACGACGAGCTGATCCCAGGGCTGCGGCAACGGATGACAGAGTACGAGAATCTGGACCAGCCGAAGCCCATTAAAACCGCCTGTAACAAGAAGGTGTTCGCGACGGCAACAGGCACCATCCGCGGGTACATCATCAACCATTCAGGTCGGCCGATCCCAGTTCGCATCTTCGTGCTGATCGTTCCCGGAATGGGACGCCACCTCTTCTCCTCCGCAAGGGCAATGAAATCAGGGGTAAGCACCATCCTCGAGACGGGAAACCCCCGCCTCCAGTTCGACACCACGACTTCTCTCCCTTTGAATCAACACCAGAAAGACGCAGGCATGTGCTCTTTCGAAGTGTCGCTGCGTGCCATGGACGGCGTAACCTACGGAAAACCCAAGACGCGACCAACACCCTCGATGGGTCTGACGGCACTGCTAAGCGCCGATCTCTGGCACAGACGACTGGGGCACATGAACCCCCGTAATATGGAGCTTCTTCGGAAGGTGGACGGCAATGGTGTCGACTACACCGGCACTGTGTCAGGCTGCGATATCTGCGAAGTGTGCAAGAGCACGCAAAAGGTGCACCCGAAAAAGGACAACCACAAGACTAACGGACCAATGGAACTGGTTTACACGGACCTTTTGGGACCCGTTACGCCAGCAGCAAGGGGAGGATTCAAGTACGTCAGCAAGTTTACTGATGATTACTCTCGCATGAAGGAAATCTTCCTTCTTAAGTCCAAGACGGAGGCCGCCCACTCGCTCCACCTTTACAACAAAACGGTGGCTGTTCCACTGGGGCTGCGCATTCAGCGATTGAGATGCGACAAGGGAGTGGAGTACACTTCCAGAGAGTTCAAGGAGCTCTGCGTCAACTCCGGCATTACCATGGAATACACGGCCACAGCAACGCCTCAACAAAACGGCGTATCCGAGCGCGATGGGAGGACACTTGCAGCAATGACAAGATGCCTTCTTAAGGACGGCAACTTCCCCCGCACCATGTGGGGTGAGCTATTTTTTACAGCGGTCTACCTGTGCAACAGGTCGCCACATTCGGCATTGAGAGGACAAACACCTTTTTTGAAGATGCACGGCAAAGAGGCAGATCTTTCGGGCTTGCGGGCTATCGGATCTAGGGCCTTTGTGCATATCGAGACCTACACGACGAAGCTCGGCGACAAAGCATGGGAAGGAATGCTATGTGGATTTAGCCATGACAGCAGAGCCTACCGCATCTACAATCCCGAAAAAGGGACTGTTGTGGAAAGCAGAAATGTCACTTTCCTGGAGACACCACCATACTCCATGCCACCCGTGGGAATCAACAAGGACTACGAAGATGACGTCTTCGATCTCACCTCCTTCCTGGATTTCTCGACTCTAGATTCACCTGAGAAAGAGCTGGAGCACCTCCGAGCGAAGATGAGGGGTATGCTACAAGAGGACGCGAAAACATTCCTGCACCAGGAAACATCATCTCTACCAGAGGAGCCTAGGTCATCCCCGCAGGAGGAACAGTCGCAAGAAGCTGGAGCCTCGCCCGAGGTCGTACCTGCTGCATCAGCCGAAGAACCGGTTGTACAGCAGCCTCGGGTAACTCGAGCCAGTACGAGATCCAATCCAAACACGGATGACACTTTCGACAGCTCACTCACCCCCAGTCAACTGCTCTACTTCGCCAAGGGAACACCACGGATCAAGACCATGGGCATGCGTGAGGACTTTGCTCACATCGACGGAAATCCCTTCCTGTCCTACAAGGCCTTTACATATGCTACTTCAACCCCCGAAGACAAGCTGTTTTCGGAGGAGGAGAAACGAGTACTTCAAACTCCTCGTACGCATACTGATGCCATCAACTCACCAGAGCACATGGAATGGAAAGAGGCCATCAACAAAGAGATGGACAACGTTAAGGAACATCAAGTCTACGAGCTGGTCCCAATCACCAGCGTGCCCAAGGAGCAACATCTTCTTTTTCACCCTGGGACGCATCTATCTGCTGCTTCGCCCGGGGTTGAATCTTCCACTCTGGGTGAAATCACACTGGATGCACCGCATCACGAGACCGCCCATACGGTACACAATCCAAGCGTCGAGGAGACCTTCGACAGCATGCACGCCAAGAGGGCATCGGGGGACGAACCCCCGGACACGTGTGTGGATTTTTCCTACACAAATAGAGACCCTTTTCGAGTCTCGGAGGAGGAAAACTGGGTGATCGAATCCCCACCAAAACACTACGATGCCATTCATTCCCGGAGCAGCATCACCCGGGATCATCGGATGAACGACATCTGGGGTCATCAGAGCATCAGTATCTATCTATCATCTGGGATCACCGGAGCATGCACGTCTGGGATCACTGGGTCAACATCATCTGGGATCACCAGATCATCATCGGGATCATCATCGTCTGGCATCACCGAAGTATCAGCTGAGACATCACCGCCTGCTTCGCCAAGGGTCGTGTCAGCTGCTCGAGAGCTGTGTCGGACTCGTGCCTCCACACGAGCCGAGCCCAAAACAGACAACACAGAAACAAACCGTCAGCTGAAGGAGGTCTCCACGCTCACGATAGCGGAGGGACAACCACGGGCAAACCCCGGACAGGATTTGCGGCATCGACACAGGACGATCAAGAGCCACTGGCGACTACGGCCTTCGTGTACAACTGCAAGCCAACTTCAGGAATCCTCTTCTTGCTGGACGGAGAGCCCATCATAATCGGGACCAAGAAGCAAACACTGACTGCTGAATTAACGGTGGAGGCAGAGCTGAGACGACCATCAGTTTTGAGGGAAAGGAAAAGACTACCTCTCCAACTTCAACATAAGTTGAGCCTCCAGCCACTGGAAGCGTGAACTGTATTGTCTCCCTTACCGAAGCTGTGGGTTGTCGCATGTTCAATTTGCACGGGGCGGATATGAAAATTATTTTCCTTGGGTCAGCGAACTGATCACTGGATTTTTTGCATTCATTGGTAGCGTATCCCGTCAATCTTCCCTACAGCAGTGCAGTACAATAACCGGTGTTGTGAAAGATTAAAAAGATAAATCGCAGTCTGTACCAAGCAAGGGTGCATTGTAACCAAGTCGAATCATTAAATCCGAATGTGTAGTTGAAAAGAGTACATCATCTCCGGAACTTCAGGATGTATAGTAGGAGAACTTTCCACCTAGATGAGTCCGAACAGGAGATTAGCATACACGAGGGGGATGTCTCTCTGATAACAATATGTCTTGTTACAGCGTTAAGCTGGCAGTATAAAAACAAAAACATGTTCCTTCGTTTTGTGGGCGGCAGGAACGTTAACACTTTGTTCACTCCTATTCTTGTTGCGGAATGATGAACAAATTCACTGTTTTAGACTACTACACACATTTAGTATTCCTTTATCGTCTAACTGACTGGAATGTAGTTCACGGTTTGATGATTCTTGGACTGATAGCTAAGCTTGCATAACACGTGCAGAAAAGTAGCAGAGCTGGATATTTTACATCTGCTTGTTTTGTGTAACCCCTCGGGTATTCTAGCAGAATGAATTGGCTCTCAGTAGTTCAAGTTGAATACTTTAACCACACAACAATTATGCCCTTGTTGCGTGCATTGTTTTCAAGTATGGCATGTGGTGCAGAGGTCGTACTAATTGTTTTGTTTGCCTGGGACTACCAGCATTGAAACGAGTTATCGTAACGAGAGGTCGTATTGGAGATGTTACTTGACAGTAGCTATCATTTTGTCGTCACTGGATACCACGGAATATCTGGTAGTATACGGTACAAGGGATCCATAATAGATCGATTTTGGGTGTGTCACCACCTGACGAACGTTGTCATAGACCGTAGTCGGGTACGGGTGTGTCATCACCTGACGAACGTTGTCATAGGCCGTAATCGGATTCGGGTGTGTCATCACCTGACGAACGTCGTCGTAGGAGGTATATGTATCTGTTATGTATCTGTTAAAGATCATCAAGATCGGAAACAGCCAAGAGGAGCGTTTGCACGCCCACTTGTTCACTCTACTTTTGCTCATCATCATCAGCTTGTCTGCTGAGCTTAATAACTAATCAACCTTGGCCTGGAGTCGCCAACACCATCATCTTTCTTCTATTCGAAGATTTCACGCGAGTCTGCCTAACAGCAACTCAAGCGTTTGCACCTCGATCAGTTCTGTGTCTTGACCGGTCATCGGCAAGCGAGACTAAGCGTACACCAGCTTCGAGCTGATACACGCTACTTCACACCAATCCTCAATAGATTATGTGCGTTTTTTTCGCTGATTGCAGGCTCGCACGTTACGCGAGGGGTGTAGAACAGAGATAATAACAAAAAGACAGCATACGTACTCCGACACGAAGAACACCAATACAAGCAAAAAAAAGAGGCCAACAGACAAACGTATCCTGTATCGGGTACATACATGAGTTGCGCTGTGCAAGTTGTCACAGGAACCGAAGACCGCATAATACGACCCCAGGAAAAATAGATGGGATGAAAAAAACAACTCGACGTCGAAAAATCGAAAAATAAGTAAGCGATGGTGGCTACCGAGGCTTGGTAACACTGCTGCTGTGAAATGTGTGTATGCCGTCAGGACTCCTCAGCCGTGAGGGCTGGGCGTCTGTTGGGGTGCGGGTGTCGGCAGCGCAAAGTTCTATTAATAGGAATCCTGTGTGTGCCAGCCGCGTTGTGTGTGGACGGCAGAGAAAAAAAACGATTGGAGCTACCGCTGTGTGTCAAGCAGGTTGGTCTGTATCAAACTAGGACCCTGTATCGAACTATCTGCGAGTAGAGCGCCCTATCAACCGCTACAAGCGGCGCACAGATCCCGGATTGGACACCATGATACAAAAAGCGTTCTCTGCTCAGGGGTCTGTACTTGCCGGCTAGGAGGCAGCTCGATACCAACCTATGCAGCTCGATACCACCCATGGTGGTGCTCCGTCCCACTTACCCTCGCGGTCTTCGTGGGCCCATTCTGCGCCTGCTCGCGCCACATCCGCAACCCTACTGCACTGGTCTGACCTGTGGCCATGTTGGCTCCCACATGCTGGTTGTAATACTGCTGGTCCATGCCAGCTTCTGTGCTCGTCTCCGTTTCTCGACAGGCCAGGTGTTGAGGTTGTAAGGTGGGTCTCAGAGTATTTAGACTGCTTTTGGCCAGGGAAAAACTTGTGTGTACATCCGCACTCCTTCTTCCGTTCTGCCCCCGCGGCGGAGGCCAAATTGGCGCAAACACATCGAGAAGCGGGCGAGGCCCTCGCCAAGGGCCGCGAGGATGCCCACCGCCAGCACCGTGAAATCCAAGATTTGGAACGAACCCAGGCCTTGGAACAGCAGAACGCGCGCCACCGGGCGGCCCGACTGAAGGCGAGCCTGCGGGAGGAGGAGAGGAGGCAAGAAGAAAACGCGGTGTCCTTCAGGGACGTTATGACCGCGGCCTGGCGGGAATTGGCCGAAATAACAGGCAACAACCTGGCGCGGCAGGAAACCGTACATAAAATCGAGTATCAGCAGTCGGTCGCGGAGGAGGAAAACAAATTGCACCGAGGAGTGAGAGAGACCTCCAGGGAACCGGCGGTGCGCGCCGCGGACGCGGCGGGCCGATCTATCTTGACCCATGCTGAGTGGCAGCACACTCCTGCTCGGATTGCGGCCCGCGTGGCGCGTGTCGCCGCGGCTGCTGCCTCTGCATCTACTTCCCGTTCTGCAGCAGCGGCTTCAACTTCCATGGCTGCTGAGCCTGCTTCTGCCGCTGCCTTTGCCCCTGCTGCTACGTCTTCGGTTGCAGCTGCCGCTGCATCCGCGGAGGCTTCCGCTGCGTCGGCGGAAAGGTCCGCTGTCACCGCCACGTCCAAACCTGTTCCCGGAGGGGCCGCCGTCCCACCTACTGTTCCAGACGACCCCGCCGTGCAGCGGATGAGGCAGGAACTACAATTGTACGCGATGATTACTGCGGAGCGACCACTCACACACGAGCAAGCAAGGAACATGGTGGACACATGTCTTCAGGGCATCCTCAAACCAACTCCACCTGCTGTCCAAGTACCTCCTCCGCCGCCCCCGCCCCCGTTCTTCCGGCCTGCTCCTTTGGTGATGGGTGCGCCGGGCCCGCCTTCCACCTTCCATCTCCCAGCAAGTGGTGCCGGTGGGCATTTCTATGGTCAGGGTCACCGTGGCGGCCAGGGACAGGGCTATAAGAGATGCGGTAGTTCCGAAATATTACCGACTGCTGTGGATAATTCTGGGTTGGTAACGGATTCTGGTTTGTTGTCCCGACCTGCTAATAATGTAGCTGAGGTGTCTGTGCCCGCTGCAGTACCGCTAGCAACCCCTAATACGCATCCATCACTCCAGCCTCCGATAGTTAACGTACCGGTCAATGACATATCGAGTTCTCGACGTAGTACAGCAACGCGGAAGGCATACGCGCGCTTGGATACTAGCCTATTCATGCCAATACCGCCAATACCTTTTGCGACTGACCATAATGTTTCTGCTTTGGTCCAGTTTACCTCGGCGTTACGAGATGCGGTATCTAGCCTGCGTGTAGCCTGTGATGACACCCACCCGTATTTGTGGACTGTGGGTTGGGAAAAGTGTCTTGAACGGCACGTTTTGCGTGCCGTCCGCTCGAATTCTCCCCAGGCATCGTCGTTCAAATCGATGATTGGTGAAGCTTTCGCCCAAGGAGGTCGACTCCAGGAGGCCGGACAGCATGGACCAACTGTTTTGCACCACATGTTCGTTCGTTGTGCCGGGGGTTGAGGTGAGCTACGCCAGCTGCGGTCATGCAGGCGTTGCAGAATTTAGTGGTGCCTGTGAGTAACCCATTCAGTACTTATTGTCGGAATTACGGTTGTTGGTGAGGAATGTGAGGTGTGTGGGTCATGTGGTGCCGGAGGACGGCACACTTCAAATAACATTTAAAACAAGGATGGATGACCAGTTTGCTGGGTTGAGTGTACAAAATTTTGCGGGAAGGAATCTGAGAGCGGTGCCGTTTGATAGCACCGACAAACTCATGGGATCTTTGGAAGACCTAGCCCTAAATCAGACCCGTGCAACGGAGTCTGGCAGATTATCTGGCAGTATTCAAACGCGGTCAAAGAGATATAATCAGGCGTTTTGTAGTAGACAGTTTGGAGGTGTATTGACAGTGGATGAGAAATTTGAGGATGAGGCAGAAGAATTTAATAATGTATACCAGATTATGAAGGAGAAGGGTGGCTTCGCAAGGAATAATAAAGACCCACCATTTTAAGTCTAATTCAAAACCCGCGAGGAGAGGGATGCTGCCCGCAGATCATATAGGAACCTCTGCCTCAATTGCGGAAAAAGAAATCATTTTGCCCGGGAATGTCCCGAAAAACTCATTAATCATTCTGCTTTATTTCACCCCGCTGTAGCTGATGGCACTCCAGAAGAAGCAGAGAGACGATGGCGCCGTTGGCAACACAGGTTGTGCCAGTGGGCCCAAACGCGTGCCAACAGAAATAATCGATATTCATGAGGACGCGACGGTAGGTTGGCCCACTTGCCGGTAGCATCGCGGCCGTCCCTTCCTCCGCAGAACACCGCAGGGGGAGCTTGTCCGGATAAAAAGGTCGGTGGTGGCAGAATCATGACAACCAAAGAAGAAGAAAGTTCGGCCAGCTCTGCGTCGCACACCGCAGGTTTGGGCCATGAGGCAGGTGCTATCTGCCTGTGGACGGTAAGAGTGGTAGAAACATAAATTGTCGCCTTCTAGGACGTGATGGAAGTAATTACCCCGGACCACCGTTGAGCGTTAGTTCTTTATCTCCACTTTGCACACTTCCCATTATTGATATTTCTCAGTTTGTAGAACTGAGTCTCTGTTTTGGTAAAGGCAAATCTGTCTGTCTGTCTGTCTGTCTGTCTGTCCGCGAGCCTTATATTTTCGAACACTTTCCAATGGCCGATAGATAAGCTGGTTACAGATAATATTCGTACGACGTTTTCAACCCTTCCCAACCTTATATACTGAAACATACCATACCACCAGGCAAATTTAGCATATAATACATCCACGACATCGTACTATGGTACCATACCGCAAACGTACCATACCATATACTGTGTTTTTCCCGTACCCTACCGTCAACACATGCCATACCACATACGGTGGTTTTCCCATATTCCCATATACTATACCACCAACATATCCCATATCCCATATTCCCATATACCATACCACCAACATATCCCATATCCCATATCCCCATATACCATACAACCAACATATCCCATATCCCATACCGAGTTGGGGAGACGTCTATACACCAGACTAGGTGCCTGCTACTGCTGGAGTGCCGTCTAGTTGTGCAAGGGCGGCGATGAATACAAGAGTAAGAGTTGGCTCAGACGCTTGGGTCCCACGCTCAGTGCAGCACATTGGCCGCTGGTGTGCACGAAATAGATTAAAAACATTAGCTACGAGTACTACTACTGCTGGATCCGTCTCGAATGGCAAAAAAAGGGCTTCGTTTCAGGTTTGGGAGGATACCGTAGGACGCCGCCGGCAAGCTCATGCCCCCTAGAGCATGCATCCACCTCATTTCTTCAAGCCCGTCATCTATACTAGTTGATCTTTCCCGCCACCGAGCGGGTTGCCCGTGGGCTGAGTCTCTGTCGAGATCGAGCGGTCTTTTACAGTTACTGTACAACAAACGTCTATCGTCTATCGTCGCACGAGCAGGCCCTTTACAGTACAACAAACGTGTCGAATGGCAAAACATGGGCTTCTTTTTAGGTTTGGGAGGATACCGTTGGACGCCGCCGGCAAGCTCTCGCCCCCTAGAGCATGCATCCACCTCATTTCTTCGAGCCCGTCATCTATACTAGTTGATCTTGCCCGCCAACGCGCGGGTTGCCCGTGGGCTGAGTCTCTGTCGAGATCGAGCGTCTATCGTGTATCGTGGCACGAACTGAAATAATATGTATTTTTTTGGTGTACTTCGCGTTTCCATTCGCATACTATAGCAGGTATTTTACAGTACAACAGGAGTGGGTTACTTTTTGTGCCACAGCAAAATTATCGACGAGTACTGCTGCACTGCAGAGTGCTGTATTCAAGCAGTATCATAACAGAATGGCAAAAAAAATGCATTTCGTCTATCAGTACTACATCGGTACAGCAAACGTCTCGAATGGCAAATAATGGGCTTTTTTCAGTTTTGGGAGGATACCGTTGGACGCCGAAGGCAAGCTCTTGCCCCTTAGAGTATGCATCCACCTCATTCCTTCGAGCCCGTCATCTATACTAGTTGATTTTGCCCGCCACCGCGCGGGTTGTCCCTGGGCTGAGTCTCTGTCGAGATCGAGCGTCTATCGTGTATCGTGGCACGAGCTGAAATAATATTTTTTTTGGTGTACTTCGCGTTTCCATTCGCATACTATCGCAGTATTTTACAGTACAACAGGAGTGGGTTACTTTTTGTGCCACAACAAAATTATCTACGAGTACAGTACTGTGTCTCGATTGGCAAAAAAAATGCATACTATCGCAGGTCTTTCACAGCAGCAAAAGGCAAAAAATGGTTTTTTTTTCAGGTTTGGGGGGATACCGTAGGACGCCGCCGGCAGCAGTCGATTACTTTCTACTTTTCGCCTTTATTTGTTTGCGATCGTCATCGTTATGTTTCGGCACTCACATATAATAACCCGCCAGTTGAAAATACAAGTCAATCGGTCGAATGTTTAACAACCCACAAAATGTTTTTCGTTGGCCAACAAAGCGTCGTCATTCGCATACTGTAGCAGCAGTAGAGCCTGAAAACCACTACTACCAAAAAATTGCATACGAACTGTCGTAGGTGTTTTACAACAACAGCAGTTAGTTCATTACTTTCTACTTTTCACCTTTATTGGTACTTTGCGATCCTCATCGTATGTTTCGGTACTCGCAAAAAGAATGACCCAAAATTGCATACTATCGTAGGTCTTTTACAACAGCAGTTAGTTGATTACTTCCTACTTCTCACCTTTCTTTGTATTTGCGATCCTCATCGTATGTTTCGGTACTCGCAAAAATAATAACCCAGCAGTTGAAAATACGTCAATATGTCGAATGTGTAACAACACACAACAAAAAATGGGCTTTTTGCAGGCTTGGGAGGATACCGTAGGACGCCTGCGGCAAGCTCTTGCCCCCTAGAGCATGCATCCACCTCAGTTTTCATTTCGCCAACAACAACTATTTCGCGGTACAGAGATCTCTTGTCAATCTATTGTTTACTTGTTGTAGTAAACAACCGACATGTTTTGCTTTGGCCAAGAGAGAGTCGTCAGCTTTCTGACTGATTGTTAGAGATCTCTTCCCGTTCATGTTTCGTTTTACATTGGCCAATAGTCTTGTATTTAGCCCTGCAACCCCAATTACACCTCAATAATATCGATCCCATTGCTGTGGTACTGGTGCGGGTGCTCGTGCCGTCTTCGTGTGCTGCTGCTGGATTTATGTCCCCGCAGAGTACTATAACAAGTGGTACCTATAGTCAACAAGTAGACGCCCCGCCAGAGCCAAACACAGCACTCTGGGGTTCCGTCTGTGCTGGTCCCGACTGGCCTCTCCCGTCACTCTCAACAACTCCACCTGCGACTTCACAAAAAAGAGACAAGCAAACTGAGAACAGCGCTCGAATGCATTTCATCGAGGGCAATAACAATAGCAGTAAGATATCGAGGTCTGACCGTGCGAACCGTATGACAAACCGGACTAGGCCCCTAGATGAAATGCGAGTTCGAAGCGGCAAGAATAAGCCGAGTTTAGCAGTCAATGGCTATACCGTGTCCGAGTCAATATCCAATACTGCAGGGGATAATTGCGCACCCCCTTCGGCTGATCAACAGAAGTTTGAAATAACCCCCGGGAAGGAAAAAGGCGCAAGGGGAGTTATAGGAAGGAAATCTATGAGGCAAGTACAGGTTTGGTGTTGCCCAGGTGGAGGAACACCTAGTGACTCTAGGCCAGCCTTGGCTGCACCAACCTTAGTTGGATTAACGCTGGCTGGTAAGAATGAAATGCAGAAACTGGAAAAGCATACGACACGTGATAATGTTCTAGTAGTTCCATTACTGAGTAGTATAACTGAAAATCAATGCGAGTTACAACCGTTTCCAGAAAGGTTCGGTACGGTTAATGCATCTGACGACAAAAACTCGATTAATTTTCCCGTTGAAATAGTATCAACGAAGTGTAGTTTTGATGCAAGTAATACAAAAGATTTTCCTGGCTCGGATAAAGGCAACGACCGTATTCACACTTTGGATTCATCAACGAGAAAAACTCTTTATATGCCTACCTCTGTTTTCCCCCCCGATCGCGTCTTACTGCAACCCGGAGGTGCCGATTACTTGTCGGAGTGTACCCGAGCGGTTGGTGGTGAGGTGATGCTGGATATAAGAGATCATTCCGCGAGAGCTCGACTGTTCGCGGGTCCCAAGGCTTTGAAGACCCACGCATGCAAGTCATCGTTGGATACAGGGAGCCCAGTATCCTTCATTCAGGAGATAGTGTGGCTCAGAATGCTTGCGTGTAGTGCAGCCTCGAAGGATGCGTTGAAACAAGTAGAAAAAAAAAACTTGGGGAGGCTTCCATGGTGTACCGTTACGAACCTCTTACCAAGTAAGACTGAACATTTATCTCGGAAGTAAGGAAAACAGTAGTCGTAGATCAGGTCATCCCCAATCGGTATGTTTAGCAGTACATGCATTTGTGGTGCCCAATGAAACGATGAACACCGCAATATTATCAGGCAGGGACAGTTATCGATGTTTCCCGATTCGGAAGTATCATGACACGCGTGCATCAACAACAGTAGTAACTTTTGAAACTCAAACCGGCACTGAAGCCGACAATAAACGTTTCAACTAATGGATAAACACCGCAGTAGGCATGGTGAAAAATACCGGCAGAACCCACGTAGTAGTTCGGATTGCCAGTCATAAGTATCGGTTACCTGATGCTATGTCCTGGGTGAAAATATGCCTTACTAATATTGATGATACCCCTGCCACACAAGGCCAGTATTATATCCGTTTTGGACCAAATTGGTTTCCCCAGGAAGCACTTGTTGAGGCAGGCGTCTCTGAAATTCCGTTGCAACGACTGAATTCTGATGGTTTTTTATGTACAACGAGGTATGCGTTTGGGTGTAGGTGGTACACGATTGGAGATGCGCAAATTAGATAGCGCAGAAAGTATTCGAAACGAAAACCTGAGTGTAAATTCCGTAGAAGAAGACGGTAATTTAGAAAAATCGAAGAGTGAACCACCTGCTACTGTGTTATCTACTTTAAATCAGTCCCAGAGAGAAGCATTTTTACGTTTTGTGGAACAACATTCCTGTACACTTGCAAGCGATTCATTTTGATTTCGAAGGGAGTCTTTGGACCGAAAATGACATGTATCATTTTGGAAATCTACTTAGCAAGTATGCTCATCGATTTTCGAAATTCAGCACTGATCTGGGGCATGTCATGTAGACCCATTCCGCATTATTCTACGGAAGGATGCACAACCGGTAAAACAGAGACCGTATCGTCATTCTCCAGTATTTGGTGCCAAAGTACAGACGGAAATCGATAAACTAGTTATAGCGGGAATTTTGAGACGATCGTATTCAGATTGGTCGAGTCCATTAGTTGTGATCGCCAAAGCCGATGGTCGTATTCGGTTAACATGCAACTACAAAAGAGTGAATGCACAATCAATCATCCCTGTAATGCCCCTACCAACGGTAGATGATTTATTGTCTGACCTGGGTGGAGCAAAATATTTGAGTAGTTTGGATTTGGTAACCGGATTTTTTCCAGTGTTTTATCCACCAAGATTCCATTCCACTGACAGCTAGTTGTACACAAGCTGGGAATTATGAGTGGACAGTGATGCCGATGGGTTTAGCATCCAGTCCAGGATGTTTTCAATCGATTATGTTACGCGTATGTGATGGTCTGAAACGTGTGCGCCTCTTTATTGACGATATTGTACGTTTTTCAGCAAACGGTGCAGAATATGTGTGTAAACCTGTGTGTGACCTTGAAAGATTTTTTTGAAAGACTAACGATGTTTAATTTGAAATTGGCGCCTAAGAAGGCACATTTGGGCGTACGCACGATCAAAGTTTTGGGTCACCGTGTCACAGCTCAAGGAGTAGAGCCGGACCCAGAAAAGGTTGAAGCAATGACTAAACTACCAATGCCTTCGAATATCAGTCAATTAAGGTCATTGTTAGGAGCACTGTCATACTACAGGAAATGTTTGCCACAGATGTCAACAGTTACTCGACGAATGAACAACCTTCAAAAAACGGACGTAAAATTTGTGTTTACCACCGAACGTCGAGATAGTTGAACTTCTATTTAAACGATTGACCAGTCCAGACGTTTTAGCTTTTCCAGATTCTAACGCAGCCATATCTGGTGAGCGACCATTTCGTTTGATTACTGATGCATCCGTAGATGGATTAGGTGCAGTTATTGAACAGCTACAACAGGATTTATCCACGCGACCGATAAGCCTTTTGAGCAGAACAACGTTACCCAGTAAACGCAATTGGAGTACCACCGAGTTGGAATGTGTTGCTATTGTATGGGCAGTAAAGAAAAATCGTCAATTATTTTACGGAATGCCCTTTGCAGTGGTCAGTGATCACCAACCTTTAAAGAACTTGGAGAGTTTATCAACAAAGGTGAACAGGGTACAGAGATGGTATGATTTTTTGAGTGCGTATACATATACATTGGAGTATAGACCTGGCAAAACCAATGGCAACGCAGATTTGATGTCGCGATTACCACTACCTGCAACAGAAGCAGATAATCACCCTGACCTGAGGTTACCTGACCCAGCAGATATCGACGTATATATGATAGGCGCGAGTGGAGTGCAGTCACGACAGCTAGCCAAACCACTGTGTCTAAGCTCAGATAGGCTGGAAGAGTCAGACCCCGAGTTTTGTTTTTACGGTGGGAGAGAGAGAACTGACGAATGAACCATTAATCCCTAATGAAGAGTCAACTCGAGCTTGGCAGGTGATTCTGAAGGATAGGATAAAAAGACAATCGACCACAGTAGAACCACGACATGTTTCTGCTATACCGGACAAAACGCCTCTAGTAGAACCGTCACTAGCAGTAAGTGGTCAGTGGGAACCTGGAATTCTATTGCATGCATGTCCAATGACAGAGGAAGGAAGAACCTTACTAAACACGAAAGAAAAACAATTGATTTCAGTGATTAATCAGTTAGAAGAAACTAGCAGTGCTACTGGATGAATAGGTAGCCAAAATCAAGAAGAAAAAGATGGCGAACTTCCAATGGAAGAATTAGAGAGCGTGGAAGCAAGATAATTTAGAGAGAAACTGTGCGAGAAAACTGCAATTGACTGGTCGACAGAGCAGATGAAAGATGTAACCGCAAGAACCGCAATATAATTCATACTTGCAGGAGTTCCAGTCGAAAATATTACCACCGAAGTAATACCAGATGCTACAGATAAGATGGAAGTGAAACATTTAGTTTCACAAGGAGAATCGATGGAACTTCCTAACTCACAAAATTTATTAGTTAAATGTCTCATTCGCGAACCTTCACATCGCGATAACAGAAATCCAGGAAGATTTGAGCGTTTACTAGGAGAAGAGCCAGTGAGGACCTATGTGCCATTATTACTGAGACCTTGGGTGATGGATTGCACCCACAAAGAGGTAGTTCATTTGGGTGAGAAAGTTACGCTTGCGATGTTACAGCGATTCTGTTGGTGGATTGGAATGGCTGACAGTGTGAAATGGTGGATCAGGATATGTTATACCAGGTACATGCCAAGCTAGGAAGAGTGCGCGAAGTACAATTAGGTGGCGTTTAGTTTCATTACCGCTACCTAGCCGGCCGGGACAAATGGTATCATTTAATTTATTGGGACCTTTGCCGGAAACGAAAAAGGGCAACGTACATGTTTTCTTGATATTACGGGGGTCCATAGTTAACAGGACCAAATATTTTTAGTAAAAATAGGTAAATATATAGGTTTTTATGTATATCATAGGTCCTATTGACTATGGACCCCCGTAATAGTAGATTTATTTATTACGGGGGACCATAGTAAATAGGACCAAATATTGTTAGTAAAAATAGGTAAATTTGTAGGTTTTTGTGTGTACTATAGTTCCTATTAACTATGGCCCCCCGTAATAGTAGAAACGCCGAAGGATAAGCAATGACCAAAGAAGAAAATACAGCAAGAGGATGTGCATCGAGAATTGTAGATGACCATATCCCGAGATGGGGATCTCCACCTGCCTTCTTGTCCGATCGAGGAACAGAGTTTATATCCCAGGTGAGTAGAGCTGTGTATGAAACCTTGGGAGTAGTCAAAAAGTTCACGAGCTCCTATCATCCTCAGACAAACGGAATGGTTGAAAGATTGAATCACACGCTTTGCCAGGTGTTATCATACCTCAGTGCTGATGACCAAAATAACTGGGATGAAATGTTAATGCACGCAGTAGCCGCCCACAACAACAATGTCAGTAGAGGTACTGGATTGGCTCCTTATGAGGTACATATTGGTCGATATCCTAGGTTACCAATGACCATATTGGAAGGACGTGGTGTTAAGGGTCATCAGGGTTTGCAACAGGACCAATTGGAATATTTGGAACTACAGTAATGCGAGATCGACAAACTAAAGTGTATGAGTTGGTAAAAGAGGACGATCGACTAATCAAAGCCAGACATGAAGCAGCAAATAAAAACCTTCCCGAGTAAATAAACCGACGCCCTAAGTTAGAAATAGGAAGTTGGGTGTGGATTTATGGCGACAAGAGCACTATCACTGGAGGAGGGCAGCATGTGCTAAAAACCAGAGAAGTAGTCTCAAGTAGTAAAAAGTTCGCATTAACTGCTAAACTGGCTCAGTGTTGGACCGGGCCATATCAAATACTATTTGTTGGACCAGGAACCACAGCTGATGGGAAATTTGTCGGAGCTAATTTGATGTTGATCGAAGTTCGCAAGGATGAACCCGGTAGGGAGATTAATGCGAGAGTATCTGTGTGTAGGTGTAAGAAATGCTGCAATCCGCATGAAGGAGAGGAAGGGCAAAAATTTCTGCCATGGGCAATGAGCAGCTATGCCCTGAATAAATATTCTGAACGTTCACCCCCATTTCACTTAACCGCTGAAGACGTAAATATGGGACCTGACCAGCATCGCATTAGGCCAACTGTTATAACAAAACATCGAATTTCTAGAGGCCTAGGAGGTAAAAATGCTGTGCAATAGGGATGAAGTAAAGGGAACATGAGATGGATCTTGAGCAGTACGGAAACCTGGTATCACGATATTGGGCAGTAGACCCCATACAGGTTGGAGGGGAAAATGCGAAATATCGAAAGATATAGGGTGCAACTAGCCAAACGTACACTCGCAAGCGGTGAGAGATATCTTGCCACAGGGTGCAAGGTCTGCTGTGATACCAGAGGTAGGCCTGGAATATATGAGCGTGACATCATCAGATCGTACATCTATTTCAAAACATCCCGTGCAGGTTGGCAACTGGCCCGAGTGGTTATGGTGGCCGAAGATGCGGAGAGCAAGGAACTGCCGCATGCAATCAAGCTACTGGACCTCGGGAAGAGATGCAATGTGCATCTTTCCGAGGAGAAGCTTACGACTATTAGCGAGAAAGCAGGAACTTGGTGTTGGCATGTGCATGTTACAACCAAGAGTAGTAAGAAGCTTTTGCATACTATTTAAGAGTAGAAGGGCGGATGGTAATGTAGCTGGGGCAGTATCTAAAAACAAAGTCAGACATGGGGGGAAGGATAACAATGCGAATATTGTGATCCCAGTGAAGGGAACTAGACAGGAAAGTCTTAATCCTGTGAAACAAGAAATTGTAATACACACTACTGGACGATCACATATTCAACGGAAGGTGTGATGGGTACGTGAGTGGGAGAGCAGTAAGGGTTCCACGGGATGATGATCCACAGAAGAAGTGTGACACAGGTGTCTGTGCTTGGTCAAACTCAGACCTAGTTCTTTTTGGAGTTCTCTTGTTTTATTGGTGCAAGGCTTGCTCAAAAGGGGCAAGATGGAAGAGTGAGGAGAGAGGGGGGGGGGAGGGCACATGCTTTTTGAAGCCAGGAGTATCCTCTGGCTTCAACCGGCTATATTCTACTCGCAAGGGTGCATGCGTCACCCTCACTTCAATAGTGCAACGTCCCGTAAAAGTGCATGCGTTGCCCTCAACTTCAATAGTACAACGCCTTGTAAGGGTGCATGCGTTGCCCTCAACTCCAATAGTACAACACCCCGTAAGGGTGCATGCGTTACTCTAAGCTTCAATAGCACAATAACCCGTAAGGGAACATACGATACTCTAAACTTCAATAGTACAACACCCCGTAAGGGTGCATGTGTTATTCTCAGCTTCAATAGTACAACCTACTAACCTGCATATCAGATTCTACAGGTATACCAGTCTGCGTGTCTACAGATATACTAACCTGCGTGTCAACAGATATCAAATGGTAAACAGGGTACGACCCGACTGGAACAATAATAGCCTGCGTATCTACAGATATCAAATGGTAAACGGGGTACGACCCGACTGGAACAATAATATTTAACGGCCCCTACTGATGGTTGGTCCATTGACTACCAACCAAGGTACTCTATCACATTAGCCCACCCTGAACAGCCGTAGATGCAGATCCCACGACGATATAGAGATGGCTATTTAAGACATCAGAAAAATCGAAAGAGGGGGGTCGAAGATACTGCTATTCAAAACAAACGACAGACTAACGAGATCATAGACCAACCCACACCTCGTAAATGAGGCTAAGCGTCCTCCGGCCTGATGAGGATGACGGCATTCACACAAACCACATAGACAACTCGCCCCCCACTCCGGTAGCCACCGCCACAGCCCCCCCTGCTCCGACACTCCCGACACCGGATAACTCCCTCGCCATTCCCAAGAAAGACGGCAATGTCCTTTCTCGGAGCTGGGAAGCGATTCGGCGATGGAGTCGAAATGTTGAGCCGTCCTAGCAACATTTTCTTCCTCGATTTACACGTTTCCGCAGCCTTGCATAAATGTGACGGAACTTTAGACGGTGTGGCTGGGATTTTGGGCAGTACTAATGGATATTCGTTTGCGAATAAAAATTCAGCCGAACCTTTGACGATTAGTATCACTTCTCCCGACATAGACGACGCGAATACCAGTACAATTATGCGGAAGGAGTCTGATCTTGATCGGTCCCGGGTCGTCGAATCGCCTCCCAGCTAGTCGGTTTTAGACGTGGAGAAAACGTCGGGAAACTCGCAAAGAACGTCCCCCAGAGCTGTGATGACCGAAGGGGACCAACCAGAACCGCGGAGGTCGACCGCGTGTAGCCACGACGGGTCGCATCGGGCCCTCAGTTGCCGCCTCCCCCCCCCTTGGTATTCCTAGTTACGTATTGTACCACGACGAACATCCCGTTGTGCCTTCACTACTGCGTTTCCTTGACGTTCTCCATCTCTAGCACGACTGCTGCTCCTACCAGAGGCGTCTTAGCCTCATTTACGAGGTCGGTCGCCCAAGGTGGGCGATGGCGAGAGAAATGTTGAGCCGTCCTAGCAACATTTTCCTCCTCGATTTACACGTTTCCGCAGCCTTGCATAAATGTGACGGAACTTTAGACGGTGTGACTGGGATTTTGGGCAGTACTAATGGATATTCTTTTGCGAATATAAATTCAGCCGAACCTTTGACGATTAGTATCACTTCTCCCGACATAGACGACAAGTTTCCTGCTTTGACCCCGGTTTTGTAAAAACCGCCCCTATGCAAAAGTAGAAGGAGGTATAACAGAAAGGTAGACTCTGGAGGTACAATAACACTTTCTGTTGCGAATTGCGTCCTAGCGTTGATCCGGTAAGGGCGGGAAAATACGGGGGCGCTATCCGGGGGGATAGAAATCTTAAACGGAATAAGGGAGCACGAGCCGAAGTCGGTTTTAGACGTGGAGAAAACGTCGGGAAACTCCCAAAGAACGTCCCCCAGAGCTGTGATGACCGAAGGGGACCAACCAGAACCGCGAAATTTTGCGAGCTTTCCCTTATCACTTCCTACAAGAATAGTCTCTCCACTTTCATCCACGACGACCGACCTTCTCCCGACACCCTACACCTCGTGTTCGCCGGCGCTCACGCAATCTCCCTTTCGGCTACGCCGTCCCCGGCGATCCAGCGGCAGTGTCTTGAGCAAAGCGGGGGCCGGCGACTGTGTAGGAGTTCAACAACTCATAGCTAGCGCCAAACTTGTCTTAGCGGACATTCTCTCACGCTGTGACGACTCCCCGAACGGTAATCTAGACTCCCTGCGGTGGTCATCAGGATTGAGGATGGATCACCCCGCTTCACCGGTGTTGTGCTGTTCAGCGGCCTCTGGTTTGTCATCGAAATCCAAACTATAAATAGCTTCATGAAAGAGGATGATCTGAGGTGAGATCACTACGGAAAACTAGTCAGACGGGTCGACCATTAGAAACGCACGGACGAGAAGGCGGAAGTTATTTAACAGGCGCAGACGCGCGCGCTACGGCGGTCGTCTCTACAAGCGGGCGCAACGCGCGCGCGTTGCGTTACGTCGCAGTGATACTCAATGGAGAACGCGAACGCTGGTAGACAGAAAGACAAAGACAGGGAAAAAAAAAAAGGAAGAAAGACAAAGTACCCTAAAATACAGTGACTCGACTCTTGCCAAAACAAAAAAAAGGAGGAAGGCTCACACCTAAAGGGAGGAGAAGGCTCGAAGAACAGGTCGAAGCGGTGGCCACGAGCAGAGATGTAGTCTGTAAGACGTCGCCAAGTGTGATGGGTACGTGAGTGGGAGAGCAGTACGGGTTCCACGGGATGATGATCCACAGAAGAAGTGTGACACAGGTGTCTGTGCTTGGTCAAACTCAGACCTAGTTCTTTTTGGAGTTCTCTTGTTTTATTGGTGCAAGGCTTGCTCAAAAGGGGCAAGATGGAAGAGTGAGGAGAGAGGGGGGGGGGTAGCACATGCTTTTTGAAGCCAGGAGTATCCTCTGGCTTCAACCGGCTATATTCTACTGGCAAGGGTGCATGCGTCACCCTCACTTCAATAGTGCAACGTCCCGTAAAAGTGCATGCGTTGCCCTCAACTTCAATAGTACAACGCCCCGTAAGGGTGCATGCGTTGCCCTCAACTCCAATAGTACAACACCCCGTAAGGGTGCATGCGTTACTCTAAGCTTCAATAGTACAATAACCCGTAAGGGAGCATACGATACTCTAAACTTCAATAGTACAACACCCCGTAAGGGTGCATGTGTTATTCTCAGCTTCAATAGTACAACCTACTAACCTGCATATCAGATTCTACAGGTATACCAGTCTGCGTGTCTACAGATATACTAACCTGCGTGTCAACAGATATCAAATGGTAAACAGGGTACGACCCGACTGGAACAATAATAGCCTGCGTATCTACAGATATCAAATGGTAAACGGGGTACGACCCGACTGGAACAATAATATTTAACGGCCCCTACTGATGGTTGGTCCATTGACTACCAACCAAGGTACTCTATCACAAAGGGTGGAATGGTGGCAAGTAAAACAGACTTTAACCAGTATTTTACTGCTGTGCTTAGTCAAACATCGGATGGAGGACCCACTCACATCCGATGTGTTAGGGGATGGGTGATTGCTGGGGATGGACAGGTTAACAACCGATATTTGACTGGAAATTTGAGACAATACTTGGATTTCTTGAGGAATGTATATAGTTGAATTTAATCTATTTTTCAGTTGTAGTTGTTGAACCACCCAAGTACATGTACTAGCAATCTCAGCCTCAGCGCAATTATTTCATTGAACACCCAAGATAGAAAGGTGACAATAAACTTTGGGGGGCAAGTGTGGTGAGATTGTTTTCCTCTAGCAACTAGTATGGAGAGTTTAGTTTCACTGAGAATCAGTACGTGAAAGAGGGTTTCAGTGAAAATCATTAGGATGTTCGTATAGGGGATTTATAGTTTAGGCTGATCTGAGAGCCTCCTGAATTGTGCCTCTTGAGAACTTCAACTAGGTACTCTAAACGGCTTATATGCAGGAAGAGTATTGTTGAGTAGGTGAGAGCATGGGAGAACCAAGGAAGGAGACTGTTACAGCAGTAGGCCAATCAACAGCGGTGAATTGGATGATATCTACGTTGAGCAAGATGGGAGATCAGGATGAGTTATTGGGCGAGATCATAGGTAAAATAGTGAGAAAGTACCAAAGAATGACTAGAGAGAGTATCTGGGTTCTTCCAAGAAACAGTAACTTTGAAGGAGCGTTGGATCAACTGCTACCAAGAGCAGATGAGCTATTGTAGGGTCCCAGAGGAGTAGCAGTGGAGAAGAGGACAGAGAAGCAAGGAGGATCACACGCCACATCGACTAAGACCACTTCTTCCCTCTCTCTCAGCCAGCAGACGAGACAGTTAATAAAAGACATAAAAAATAATCCTTGACTTGAGCTACTGCATCTACACATCGAACCAGCAATCAGTTCAGTGGCAACCATCTACGGAGTGCCAGCATCCCAGTCTCTATCAGTAAACGGAAGAAGGCGGCTGCGCGATCCATTTCTGTTGTGGTCCGGGCAGCCTCCAACTGCAAGGCCTCCGCCGTGTTCTGGTAATCAGCCGGCCCGGGGGAACGCAAAATGTCAAAAGGGTTCGGCGAGGCGAGAGCAGGACGGGCATCGCGCGCGGAGGGGCTGGGAGGGCTGGGTGCGGCGGTAGAGCGACGTGGTGACATGGAGTCGGCGCGCGACAGGGCGGGAGAGTCGGATGCCGACAATGACCAAGCAAGTTTTTCATCGTCTGCCACTGCTGCGGCAACCCGCGCAGCGGCCTCTCGCTCTTCCTTTTGAAGAGCGCGCGCAAATTTTTCGTCAACGGATTGGGAAACGGCTTCCGCCCTACGGGATTTTCGTCCAGGTTTCTTTGTGATTCTTTCGCTGCGGTGCGGTCCTACGGCTACAGTGGCACCGCCCTGTACCACGGACCTCGCTCTTCATAATCTCACGCCCTGTTTGCGACGCCGTTGTAGGGAAATGTAGACTAAAAATGTTACGTAACAAAACGCTACATGAATTTAAGGTTTATTATAAACTCGATTTCCACCACACTTCCGCCTGAGGTTTGACTTCCTGGAGGCGTGTTTCCCTGGGCATTTCTCGTCATCGTCCCATATTTTTAGGTCGACTGTTTAGGTCGACTGTGACAGCTCGGCATGTATCCTGTCTTTGCTCCGCATGTCAGCCTCCCTGGCAACCCTTTTCAAGGCAACCCTCCTCGTTCGGCATCCATCCATTGTCTATCGGGCCTCTCGACGGCTACCTTAGCAATGCCCTGTTGCACCGAACCGCTGTAACAGTGCTACAGCAGTACACATCCCCTGTAACGTCTCACTGTGCTACGACATACCAGAGGTACCAATCTTGGCGATTCGCTCCTGTGTTGGCTTGTCCGGCCACGCGTGCCATGCCCTCCGACATGGTCCTCCGTCCACACTCGCAGCTAGCTGCTCTCGTACACGCGTTCACAAGACACCACGAACGAGTCTCTCCAAGGAAGGTCCCTCGATCAAGAAAAAAAAAAAAAATGTCTGGCTGGCGAAAACCCTGCCTGCTCAGCGTTCAAACAGATCAGATCGAACGCTCCACACCGAGCCCTCTTCAACTCAAACTAATCCATATCACACCTTTACTCTTGTAGCTCGGACTCTGCTTGTCAACGTGTTTAGCTCGCTGGTCAGCAACTATGAACTAGGCAAGGTGTGTCTCAAAGCTATCCAATTGGTTACGTACAATTAACCCGCGTTGATCTGATTGGTTGCCGAAACTTCTTCCGTACGTTACGTGTAAAACTCGCATTTTCTCGTGCCTCGACAATAATATTGCTTATACAAGGCGCTTCGCTCCGCGGGCGTCGCTCAGGAAGGAAAAGTACATCAAATTATGCGAAGTGGACAGAGGTCCATGATTGCAAACTGGCGATTTGATAATGCCAAGAGTCCCGCCGCCATGCTTCAGGAGAAAACAGCTCGGACGCCACATACGCTTCGCGTCGCGGGCGGTTTTCCGCGACGCTCGCTCAGATGTCGTACATACGTACATACCCCAGGTAGGGTACTTATTTTCTTCTTTCGATGTGCTCTGTGTCTGTACTCGTATGTACGAAAGATAAAGCACCGCACGTCACAGCAACATTGCAAAAACAATGAAAACGACCACGAAAATTTCTCAAAGAAAAAAAATCCCCGTCCCCTTTCGTGTAATAATTTACTATTAATACCTGATTGGAACACCTTACACCGGTCGAAAAAAAAAAGAAGAAAACCAAAAACAATCCTACAGCAGAGCTTCTCTCTCCACCTCGTACGCCGCCCGGCCCTCTCGCGACCATCTCGCCACCGATTCAGTCCGAGTAAAGCTTTCCTCCCTCTCTTCCACAGCGAGCCCCGTCGCCCGCCTCGCGTGAAGCCCGGTGCTCACCGTGGACCTTGACGCAAGCTCGACAATGTTGGGGCTCATTCGGGGTACCTCCCTCTCGTGACTTTCAGCCCGGTCGCAAAATAAGCACCGCTTGAATATAATATTACAATCCGAACGAACCTCAAATACTCGTACGTACTCTATCATAATACATCACAAACGGGGGCCAGACAGAGACCATTGATGCATCCTTCGTGTCTCGAGGCACACGCGACGCCTAGGCACGAAAGCGACGCCTAGGCACGAAAGCGGCGATCGCACTCCTTGCCACTCCCCCTCTACCCGCCAGCATCCGCTGACACCCGCGACGGTGCCGGGTTCGCCCGCGCAACCGTGCTCGGAGTACACGCATGCACACGAAACGAAAAAAAAAAAAAAGGAAAGAAGGACTGAAAGTACGACGATAAATGGAGAAAACAAAGACCCGCTGGAAGGGTCCGGCAAGGAATAAAAGGAGGCGATTTCCAAGTGGGAGCTCTGAGAGGCCAGGGATGAACCAACCGAGCACGCTCAGAAATCGAGATCAAAGAACCCATCTTAACGGGGAACACCGAATTTCATTATTTGGAAATAAAATTTCAATTCCAATGGATTTTAATCTGATTTCGAAAAAAAACGTGTTTGTATTCTATCGAGAAACGGCGCATTCATTGTCAAACAAAAAGGAAATCGAAACAACCTGGAACAACGCAGCGCGTCACACAAGGCCCAGCCGACAAAGAGATACGAGCGTAGATGAGAGCGAAGGTTTGCGTGGTCGCGTGCGCGCCGCCGCCAACATTTTTTTCTCTTTGGTGGCGCAGGATATCACTCTCAGGGTGTCTTGGGTGGGCGAAGGGAGCTCTCAAGCGCCATGTGCGGAACAGCAACGATGATGCAGCTATCGAGGTCTCGAGCGTATCCTCTGTTTTTTTGCTCGTTTGCTCGGTTTTCGTGATGGTTGGCCGATCGAGCAGGCCGAAAAATTGGGTTTGCGGCCGCCATGATTTCTTTTGAGGCGCCACTGCCGGGGTACGATGTGATATGGTCTGTGGCCGTGGGCGCTGGTCGTTTGGATCGTTCCAGCAGCGACGGTTACAAGTTGTAGAGGGTTGCGTATATCTTCGCAGGCGTTATTATGAATTATGCCGTGTGCTCATGAGGAGAGTTTGAGCACTCCGTTCTCTTCCCCGTTCTCTGCTCCGAGCTACGAGCTAGGCTTCGCTCTCTCTCCCCTCCTCTGTCCTCTAATAGTTCGACTACAAATAATCTCATCAGACCATGTGGTGGTCAGGGCATCCAGGCTTGGACTCTACGAACACACTACGTAGTGACTTGAACGTTTGAGATCTGGTACCAGAAGCCCACGATGCCTTCAAAGGTATTAGCTCAAGCAAAGCACGATTCTCCGAGTGAAGCTGAAACGCTGCGACACGAGATCAAGCTGGCGTTGGAGCAGAGGCAGGCGTCGATGATGAACGCCCTGAGGGAAATGATGGCCGAGTTCACGAGAAACAACGGCCGATCGGAGTCCGGCAGCGCTGAGAGTAGCGCTGCTGTAGGGGAGATCCCACAAGGGGCAGTACCCACTACTGTAAGAGAGATTGCAGCAGAACAAGAGACGAATTTGCGTGAGGGCGCCTTGCCAGATGTGGGAGCGACTGAATGCGGAGGAACTGCGTTGCCTGTCGAGGTTGGTCCACCGAGGGGTCGGCCAGACCAGCATGGGAGGACAGGAGGATGGGGTGCATACCCTGGCGGTGAGTTGGGTGGTGGATTTGATCTGCCTCTATCGCGCCATTTGGTTTTCACACACACTCCTGTGCCATCGTTTAGTGGGCTAATATCTGAGTTCAACCCCTGGACACGAAACGCTCGGTATTACACCAAAGGAGTTGGTTTCTCGTCTGCTTTCGTGTCGGATCCACCGCAGTACATTCCCGTAGGGGAATTAAACACCGAAAACTCGATGCTTGACGCTAGGGGGTTTAGCCACGAAAGTGTGCACAGACATACACTGGCGTGGAATTTCCTGTCAACAGCCCTAAAAAAACGAAAGCGATAATAGTATTTTGCACCAGTGTACCTCGCCGAGGCAAGCGTGGGACGCTCTCCTTGCGTGGTACGGCCCTCAGACGACGGGGGCCAAATCAGACCTCTCCCGACGCCTTAACAGTTTTAAGATGGCGCCGGGGAGCAACCCGCTCGAGGAGATGGGCAGGATCGAGGATCTTGCCGCGCAAGTGCGCACAGCAGGAATGTCGGTAGACGACCACATGCTGTACACCATTTTTATTGACACTCTGCCTGCCGAATACGAGGTGGAAGCTCGGAACCTGGCATCACGTGACAGCATCGGCCGAGATGACATCATCAAGGCTGTTCGAGAACGGCATCACCGACTTCTGGAAACAGGAAGAAGGGGCCCAACGCTGGCCACGCAGGCCATGCTATGTACGCCGCCGGCGGCGGCTGTGGCGGTGGTCACGGGAAAGGTGGAGGAAATGGCAGAAAAAATGGTGGACGACGGGGTCACGGACGAGGCGCTAGAGGCACCAACGAGGACCGTGGTGGCTCGGCCGCGGCTGCTGGTGGCAATGGCATCAACGCCAAAGCCGCCAGCGGAAGTACTCCAGTGGGCGAGTGTCATAGGTGTGGCAAGAAGGGCCATTGGAGGAGCGAGTGCACGGCGAAGCTATGCAGTCGATGCCAGGGACGCGGGCACTCTGCCGATGCCTGTCCCACGTCCACGGATCGATGCAGTCGATGCAACGGGCGGGGGCACGCTGCTGATGTCTGCCCCTCATCGAAAGAAAAAGCTGTCATCGCGGTGACGAGCAAGGATGGGGCAAGGGACGACGACCACGAAAAAGGTACGGTCCAGGCCTCAGCTTTCAAGGCCGAAGAGACAGGCAAGTGCAGCGATGGTTCAGGGGAAGGGGAGTCTGTTTGGCAGGTAGGAGACGAGGCCTGGATATGCGATAGTGGTGCGTCTACTCACATGACGCCCTCCGCAGACTGCACGATCAACTATAGAGAATGTGACTTGGCCTGACGGATCCACTCGAGCGATCGAAGGTTACGGTGACGTGAGCGTCATCTTTCGGTCCGGAAACGGTCCCGTGCAAGCGCTGCTTACGAACATTGCGCACGTACCGGATCTCCGCTACCACTTATTTTTCCTGCCCACTCTCGTCAAAAACGGCCATACTTTCGAAGGGCGCACCACGGGGGTTGTAGTCAGGCTCAAATCAGAGCGTTCGATCGTGTTTCCGTTGAGTGGGACCCTCTACAGCCTGTACGTCTACCGGGTCGGCCGCAGGTGTGGGAAAAATGCCTGTGCTGTACACGCTCCGGGGCAACTGCCCAACAAGTCTACGATAAACATCAACGATTTCCACTGCGATGTTGGACACTCCCACGAGGTACTACTTCGCAAGACCGCGGAGCAGCAAGGGATTGTCCTCGAGGGAGAGCTGCTGGAGTGCAAAAGGGTGCTCCATGGCAAAAGGTCTCCGCAAAGGTATCAAGCATGTCACACACACACGAGCAGATGAGAAGCTCGGGATGGTTTTTGTTGATTTGAGTGCACTAAAGGTGGTAGAGTCTCTCAGGCGGGAGCGGTATACTCTCATCGTGCGCGACGATTTTTCACGGTATACGTGGGTACTATATTCGCCACAAGTCGGACGCCGCGGAAATGTTCGAGCAGTTCCTTGCGGATTCTCGTGCAGACGGTGTCCCTTCTACGGTGGTAATCGTCCGATCTGATGGGGGTGGTGAATTCCGCGGGGGAAAGTTTGGCGACCTGTGTAGATCACGAGGGATCAAGCAGGAATTCACGACGGCCGACAGTCCCCAATTCAATGGAGTAGCAGAGCGCGCGCTAGGTATGATTGAGACGGCCGCAATGGCGGGCCGAATCCAGGCTCAGGAGCTTTTTCCTGGCGCGAAACTCCCGGCCACTACGTCGTTGTGGGCGGAAGCGTCTCACTGGTCGTGTGACCCTTGAACCATACAGCAACAACAGCTAACCCACAGAGCAAGTCGCCGCATGAGATGTGGCATGGTACCCCCCCCCGGTAGTACTACTACCCTTCCTCAAGCCTGGCTACTGCAAGATGAAGAGGGAAAACAAGTCACAGGCGAACGCACAAGAGTGTTTTTACCTTGGCCCTGCACCAAACTACCCCCGAGACGCAGTACGAGTGCTGACAAAGAAACGCACTGTGCTAATCACGCGCAATGTCACCTGGCAACGCGTGTCGCCTGCACCACCTGTACCTGCCGAGGCGAATGACTCCCTGTCTACGGAAAAGGGGGGGTCAGAGGCAGACGACGTGAGCACGTCGATCGAGGTGGTGGGGGGGATGCTGGATGAGCTGGACGACGGTCTGGCTCACTTGAACGACCTCGACGTGACGTGGGGTTTTGACCTGGACGCGTTTATGCAGGAGCGCGCACAGCAGGCACCTGCCGCCGGCGAGACCGGCGGGGAAACACCCACACCACAGACCACCGGCGGACAAACAGACACCGGCTCGATCCGCCCTTTACCTTTTCTGCCGCCCAATGAGAACAACAATTGCTTCTTCAACGTCGCCATCGCCTCCGCTATAGCTGCTTGGGAAGTACACCCTCTCCCCAACCCAACCATGGCAACACCAGCTGGAGCCATCTTCTTCTCCACTCTTGCGGCTGTGCGTGCCTGCATGTTTCGACGGCAAGCCTCTCCAACGCACCCTCTTGGTAAGTTCTTGCTTGTTTTTTAATCTACATCTTGTCGTAATATTACCCCCCAATACTTACCGACGCCCGCAAGCACCCATGTATATATATATATTACGTTGTGCTTTTTATGTGTCTTCCTAACGTTATATTGTATCATTTCGTGCGGTATGCGTCGCATTCTTTTGCGAAATGCAGGATTCTTTGGCTCATGCACGTGACAAGATCCTTGGTAGCAGCGGCCTACCGGGCGCAGGATCCGCAATGGGAACGCCGGGCTCCATATACGAAGCGATCACCCTTCGACCTGATG
Source organism: Macrocystis pyrifera (assembly GCA_031763025.1). NCBI lineage: Eukaryota > Phaeophyceae > Laminariales > Laminariaceae > Macrocystis > Macrocystis pyrifera. The sequence goes on along the minus strand of JASSKH010000025.1, from coordinate 2,159,211 downwards.
ATCAACTCCACCCCAACAGCGGATGACCAGGTGACGTCGTGGAACAGCATGGTTGTATCATGTACACTCGGACGGCTCTCGGCTTCAACTGGCACTACACTGCAGATTGCCTATATATATCGAGGACCATGGCCTCGAGATAACCGCATCCCAATGTGCACGATGGCGAGATCCCACACCAGTCTTGATTCCGCACGGACCACCCCAGTCACTCCATGGTGCAGTCAATGCCTTCTTCCTGACCGGAGCCGCCTCTGACGTCTCATTTCCTGGACCTGCTCCGTTCCCCCCCTGCGACGAGAGCTGCGCCCGGCACGTCAGCATATCCGTATGGTGGATTCCTCCTTGGGGTGTGGACAACACCCCAGATCGCGTTTTCTTCGCGTCTGCACGTGTAGACATCTACGAGGACGCCGGAGAGCCGCTGGCACCGTCACCCATTTTGATGATAGGCGTTGAGTACTGCCTCGTAGCTGTGATCCACTCCATTCAAACCCATTTCGTGACCCAGTTGCGTTCCAGAGGGCGATGGTTGAAGTACGATTGTATACTCGGGGGGAGCACCACGTCTTGCGACGATTTCGACAATGACTTGAATCATGGTTGCCAGCACATGTATGTCTACCTTCGAAAGTCTATGACCTTGCCTGTTCTCCAGGTACAAACGACAGCATACCGCAGTGCTAGCTACCATGAGCGTGCAAGCTAAAAACGCTCGGAGATAATCGAGGCAACTAGACAAGGCCCGATCATGCGTCCGCCCTACCGAAGTCCTGGCCACTACGACGTGGGGAGCGCAGCTGTGCCCTCCGATTCGAGTCCGACGTACCGCCGCCTTGAGCGTCTCACGTGTTCTTCACCTGTGTGTCGAAACGTTTTGATTTTTGGTGTGATATTGCTTCTCGATTAGGACTGCCTGCCTTCTTCTTTCCCTCTTTTTTGCTAGAACGCATTTGTCAGAAATGTTGCACGGCATGTCCAGCCCTTCGAGTTCTGCGCAGCTACATTAATTTCATCTGTTTGGTCGACAGAGTTTTGTTTACGGGGTGCGTGTACGTAACGATCATCGGCGAAAGTTCTGCTTGTATGCCTTTTGTCATCTTGGACTTTACTGCGGCGTTGAATTTGGTATGGTTGTGTTCACGACACGTCGAGGTCATCGCAATCTGCGCGATGCGACTGTGATATTTGACAGTTTCGAAAAAAAAAAAAAAAAAACACGCACAAAAAAAAGCGCTCAGGGTCAGGGTTTGTCGAAGTCTCTCCGCATAAAATACGTTGACGGCTATTTTTTCCCCTGAGCGGATTCTTTTTTTCCAGATGCTCAGGGTTACGGGTTGCAAAACAGGGTTTTACCCAGAACAAAGAAGCTGCTCAGGGTAATGGTCATGGCACAGAGCACATGTAGTAAAGGATTCCTGTACCGTCACACAAGCAGCCCGGGACTGACACTGACTTGCCGCCAAAGCTTAGGGCGACAAGGCGTGCCATCTTCTCGAACCAGTCGTCGTTTGGTTCGTGATTTTGGCGGCAAGGAAGGACAGAGTAGCTTCAGCAATCTCAGCAGGCAAGGAGGTGGAGCATGTATCATCTATCTGTAGAAAAATGTAGACAATCGACTTAGCAACCTCACGCCGCGTGACGGTGAGGAGGGCGGTGATGGCGTAGAGGGTAAGCGAGGCGGACGACCACTCGCCAAAGCGTTGGGGCAACCGGGCGCACCACCTCCTCCACCAGTAGGCGGTTGGTTGTGATGGGGCTACAAGTACTACTGCTGAAATCGCAGCAGGCGAGGCGAAGTGAGCAGGAGCAGCTCGAAAAAAAGAAACACATCACGCTGCACACGAAAACGAAGACACGCAACCTCGAGCTGGGTGGCGGCTTAAAGGACAGCGACGGTGGAGATCGTGCTATAGTGATGGAGCAGCGGGAGGGCTAGGTCGGGGCGAAAGGTGGCGGAACACGTGGCGGTCATCTGCACGATGCTCGAAGCTTGCTGTGAAACGTCGGGAAGCTTGAACGCAGGTCCATGTCATTCACGGCATTTTTTTTTCTCCTCCCACCCTGAGCAAAGTTTATTTTTTCTTTTTTTATCCGGAACGCTTTATTATATTTTGGTGTTTTGCTCCGAAATAGCGGCAACAGCAGTATATTCAAACAAGTGAGATTCTACGTAGCAAGTACCTACGTCACGAGAGAATTTCCATACATCTGCCCAACCTTTTATTTATATGTTAACACCTATGGAACCGCAGGGCAACCCTTGCCCGCCTGCTCTTTTTTTTTTTTTTTTTAATCATCACTTTTACTTTCCAGGCTACTCGTAGGAGGTTTTACCCTCGACGATCTTCTGGACAAGCCGTGGTCACAGGTGTCGTCCCTTCTCCCCCCCGGTACGTGCCTTTAGTTTTTATCGCGCATAGGGTTCAGCATTCCCACTGCTCGTCGATTTTCATCGAATGTAGCCAACTCACGCTTTCGCGCTTTCCGCTTATCAATTTTTTATGCAAGAAAAAATCCCTATGAGCATGCACTCGGTGAGACTCGAACTCACGAAATTGATCTTGACAGGCTCGCGGACCACCTGCCAAGCCACCGGGGACGCCGGTACTACAATATAGTAACTTTGGGATTATAATATCATGATAAAACGTAATGATATTTCCGGTCAGCATGGTACTGCTTCACCAGCAAACGTTGTGCTGCTGTTGCATATGTACAGCAGTACATTAACCTTAGGCTGATTACAAAAACGCACATGCAACTTATGATTTGGTAGATTATACTCACACGTATATGAATCAAATCGGTCTCTACTATCCCGGTCGTCTTGGTACACTATTACTAGGTCACTGACACCAGGTATACATATGTATGTAAGTGGGTCTAACAAGTGTACGCCATACTGATAATATGGTACCAGGCATATACGTATGCCGCAGCATACAGCAGTTTGTTGGTCAAGTTATGACATATTAGCACACAGCACAAGTCCGTTACCACTACAGCAGTAGATACCATCGACCCCACGATAGATGCCTGCCGTAACTTCGTGTTTTGATATATCCAGGATCACGCCACCACCAGCAGTAGTACTGCCACTTACTAGTAGCAAGGAATAAAACCACCTTCACTGCTCTTCTTGCTGATTTGAGTGTACTTGTTTTTCAAATCACTTTCGTGTACGCATATTTCGCACTATTACGGGGGACCATAGTAAATAGAACCTACGGTATACACAAAAAACTATATATTTACTTATTTTTACTAACAATATTTGGTCCTATTTACTATGGCCCCCCGTATTAGGTACTTCGTACGAAAAGTAAGGCTTGCAACATCGTACGCTGACTGAACATCCAAGGTATCATACAACATACACGACTCCACTCAGTATTACTGAATCTTGAAAAACATGGCAAGAGGCGATGCCACCGACCGTTCTTGCTCACGAGCAGGACGGCAACCACTATAAACACAAACCCCTTTCTCGGTGCTGCGCATGCCAGAAAAAAAAATAGTACTGATGCTACAGTTGAAATGTTGTCCTAAACACCCGTCGGCTGAGGAGAGCGCCAGAAAAAAAATATATGACGAACCACACAGATCCAGGCAGGAGCACGTGCACAAAAACAGAGAAGCAAAAAAGTACACGGCGTACGAAGGGTATTAGCGTACAAACGACCGCCTCGTAGCTTGACCAGATGCTGCTCTACCCCGCCCTTTACTAACAGACGCACTGACGTGTCTCTTACTTTGTCCGCGCGCCCTCTCATACATGGGCGATTGCACATCTCCTAAAAATGCGCAGTCCTCTGGCCAAGCGCTAGATGATGACCATGGACCTGTACGTGATCTGTAGTCCAACCAAGCTCCCCGCCGTCGGAGCGGAGTCGTTGACCATTCTGTCTAGCTCACGAGAATATTTCCGGCTAATGGACTCCCGCATCGAAAGCCTCCCTGGTGCCGGTTGATCTCAAGTCGCTCTGGCTACCCAAATGCGGCAAAGAATCCTCTCCACGAGACCCGGCGTTCGTGACATCGCCCAAGGTTTGAAGCGGAGCGAAAGATCTCCCAAACCTGTCTGTGCCATGAGTCGCCGACTGGTGATGGTTGGAGGACCCTGGTGACGGGTGGCTCCCGGCGCCCGAGCTTGGCAAGATGCTCATCGGCCGTCCTGTGCCCACACTGGCACCCCTCTAGACCCGTGTCAGCTTGGCTCCCTCTTTCGGTCCATCCCTGTGCCTGACACCTCCCGTCGCCGACCCCTACCTCCCTCCACCTTTCGGTTGTAGCTCGTCCCTGGCCTCTACCTCCACGCCTCTCCTCCCAGCTCCTTCGTTGGGCCCCTCCCGGCTCCTGGGAGCTCTCCCCGCTCCTTCCCCTCACCCTCACTTTTTCAGCCCCACCCCGGGCATCTCCCCTCCCCCTCTCCCCTCCCTGCACTCCCGAGCCTGGCACACAACTGAACTGGCTCCTTGTGTTCCTTTCCTCCTCGCCGATGCCTTCGTTTCCTCCGCTGGCAAGAGCGTCAGCATGTCCTCGAAACACTCGAGTCGATACGGTGTTTTTCTGGGACCGCACTTCCGCCTTGATCAGTTCTTTCGCAAAGGTCTTGAGGTTGTCGAGCATGCGGGTGTGTCCCCCAAGTGTGCTCACCTCCCACGACAGTGCGGCCTTTTCCTTTCCGAAGGCGATGCAGTTGGCATACACCGCCGCCTTGACGTTGTCTGTCGAGCGGTGGAAAACGCCCGGACACGGCGGGTGGTGTCTTCCGAGTTGCCAGCATTGTAGTCTATCTTGAAGCTCATAAAACAGTTCTCCTTTTGTAGTTGCTTGAGGAACATCTGGGCGTCGTTATAAGCAGAAGCGTCAGCGGAGGAGGTGGACGTCTTCGACTTGCTAATCGTGCACCTGATGTTTCGCACCTATCGGTTCGCCACGGGAACAGAGGGGTGCAAACGTCGAGAGAAGATCTGATATCGGTTTCAGCTTTTATATGGTATTCAAGTCGACCGCGCAATGCGCAAGGACAATACCGCTGATCTCAAAAGAATGGACAAGTATTCACACTACAACGCCGGGTGCGAGGGTGTTCGAAACATGAGAGCTCCCAGGATTTTCGTTGTGGGCATATGATCAAGCTCGCACATATTGCCGGAGTATTTGTCAAACAATTCCAGAATGTAGTCGTTTGGTCTCTTGCATAAGCCCGCACGAAACACTTTCTTACGCACGCACACAAGACACATTCCTTGCTCACTCACCATCTGCTTGCCAGGCTCTCCCAGTCTCTTGCCTTTGGTCTGAATAGCCTTGTGAATCGATGCCGTGTCCACACCACTCTCGTGCAAATGGCGAATCAAGCCTTCCTGTTCGTGGATCTGTCCTGGAGTCATCTCGTTATCCAAGAGTCGCTGGGGTGCGTGCTCCTCCTCGCCTGTCTCCGGTGTGCGGTGGCTGAGGCAGACCTGCGGCGTGTACATTAACAGCGACGATAGTGTTGCGGGAACATACAGCAGAGGATGGTGGCACGCTGCACTCAGGACATACCTTCCAAACGACGGCACAATATCTTTCAACACTACCAAAGCGGCGACATCAGATATCTGGAAGCGAAATATAACGCACTACGTGTGAAAAATCCGGAAGACCAATGCCATCGCAAACCAGCTTGCCTGTGAAATGTATGGCACGGTTCTTTTCGGTGGCCAGCTCATCGCCACTTTGAAGCCGCAGTCCACCTGGCAGTTAAGGTGCATGTATGGGAAGTAAATTAAGCGAGCAGCGATGGGCACTACAGTAGTAGTACCGTAGGTGGTCCCTGTTTTAAGACGCCCCAGCTGCGGCTTTCCGGTCGAGTTAGGCCCCTACGATTGCCACGCGCTAGCCATACCAGCTGCGTTTTTTGCGTTCAGCAAAGAGGGGCGATATTCATGGGTAATCAGAAGAGGTTGCCTGTGGTGCTCGTCTGTATCAACAATAGTAAGGCAGAGCAGCACTATGCGTTTCTCCCGAAAGTTTACCCTCGCTTACTGTGGTCCATCCCAATACGCAAAATATACCTTCTTCGAGGACGACTTGCGGCGAAGCGATTGGTCCTCAACACGTTCACGTCTGGAGTGCATTCCTGCCTGTACACACACAATCAAAACGAGGCTCCACCGGTTGGTCGTGAAATTCTGCTTGCCATCCCCCCTGTGGAGCTGAGGAGGGCAGCCAAACATTCCACGGGAGCAAAGACAAAGTTTCCTGAGCGTGGTCGTTGCACCTTTGATAATGTAGCCCTTAAAAATATGATCATGACAACACAGGAGCACTGTCGACGTCGAAGCAGCAAAATAAAGAACACTAAATGCGGACGTGGTGTAATACACGAACTTACTGACAGCACTTAAACGTGGTATGATACACGTACTTATACAGAACGGAACGGGCGATGCGCCTCAGGCGATATGACAAAACAGCAGTACGGTCATTTAAGCCCAACTTAGGGATGGCACGAATAACCCTCACCTTTCCTTTGTTGCGCCTCATAAGCTTGTAATCGCTTCCCAACGATGCCTCAACCATCTTCCCGGCGTTGTCTCATGTTTGTGGCGCATCTTCAACAAAGGGAACTCGTAACCCATCCCATTTTTTTCAAGCTTTGAAAGTGTGGCTGCACACAAAACGAGAGCAACAAGGCGGGAGGACCGGGCGGGAACGAAGACGGAGTTAAGAGGATGCGTTATTGGCCCGGAGAAGAGTCAGAGGGTGCTGCTGTACGACTGCTGCTGTGCCGTGAAGTGCGCATAACTACTATATCACCGTTGGGAAACACAGAATGCCGCAAAACATGCCGGTGCACAGCACAGCAGACCGCAATGCAGCTCATACCGATTAAACACAACATCTTAGAAATCCGCGAAGGAATCGACAGGCGTCGTCTACCCACGGGGTTTCTACGAGTATCCCGCCTCAATACAGGCTGAGGGGAGAGACACCGACGCCGGCGGGGACGATAAATCCGTATGACATCATCGCACACGCTTTCAGCGACGTCTACTTATTAAGAAGCCATGCCGGAGTTTGTTGTTGCGTGTTTTTGTTGGAATGTTGGAGCAAACACATCTGTGTTTTTTTCTTCAAGAGAAGCCATGCTATTTCTATTTTACGTATTCTAGGCGTGGGAGTAGCGTCTTACAGAAAACGTGATGCCGCCTCGACCACAGCTTCGTTTCGCGAGGTTTTGATATGTGAAGAAAAGTTGTACACATAGCCACCTTTTTTGCCACATCACTCGGACGCATGCTTCAAACCGCAAAACGCCTGAGAGACTATCGCTGCAAACATCACTCTGCCATCTATTAGCCATTGGTCACCCTGAACAACGTACGGGTAATGGCGCCGGCGATGTTAACTTCGCCGACAATGCCAACCACTGGCACACCGGCCGATCGCAGCCTCTATCGGGCACAAGCTCTTACAGCACGAGCGCCGCACTGTAGTTGTACGTGTTAGGGGTTGCAGAATGACCAAAACTCAGGCATAGACCATTGGGATGCGAACGCAACAGGACGTACGTTTTCGTGATATGCTGGTATTAAAAAAAAGGTTGGGCTGAACGTCAGCTTCGTTAACATGTCATATGCGAAGGTGAACAAGCTGTGGTTCACGAGGTGTGACACTTTCGGTGGCGTGTTTTACAGGCCACTATTATACTGGAAATAACATGGAAATAAATGTCGCTGCTGCGTGAGAAAGAGAAACGGCGCCGAAAAATAAAATGAAAATGTATATAGAAAGTTATAGCATGGGTAAAATAAGTACACCCCTCAGGCACAAAATACTGCTGCGGGATTTCGGTACGCGCAAGGCAACTTGCTGTGTACCCAGCAGCTGTTACTTGGTACGACGTTACGATCTACCAGAGGCCAGGTACCAGGTATGGTAAATGGTGAAGAGATAAGTTGTACGAGTACCACGTACCTGGTACTGGTACGAGTAATACTAACCATATCTGTACGTCTGCTGTACGTGATGCGTACGATTACCTACTTACTGTACATATATATTCGTAACAACAGCAGTGTGGTATATAAATATGAACATGTGTACTTGTACCAGCAGGGCAGCAGGGACCTGGTACAGAAAACCGTTGGTAAATAGACGACGGAAAATAATGGAGCCAAGCAAAACAAAAACATAGCGACGCCCGCACCTGGGGATCTGTTGGGACAAGTGGTAGAGGGGCCAGGACAACCTGGTGCGATCGCGAGCGGACGCGCTGGCGATGTCTGCGTCACGGTCGTCGGCGATTGCAAGGTGTTGCCCGTGTTTACCACTATTTGACCTCGTCGTGGGCATGCCGTGGTATTGCCATGGTACCGCCCATGGCATATTTGACCTTGTCGTGGGCATGCCGTGGCACCACGGCATCCCATGGTGTGGCGTAAGATTCCATGGCACGCCGTGGGGGTTGCCATGACATGCCATGGGTAGTACCATGGCAACCCCCGCGGCTACCGCCACGGCACTCCATGGCAATCCCACGGCATGTCATGGCAACCCCCACGGCACCCCAATGTCCACAGCACCTAGGTTGGGGTTGGGGTTAGGGTTTAGGGTTAGGGTTAGGGTTAGGGTCCCTTGGCATGCCGTGGAGGTCCGTGGTATGCCGTGGAAGATGCCGTGGAAGGTTTTGCCGCAGGTCGTGCCACGGCATGGTCGCGAAAAAAAGGCAATAATAATGTACATCACGTCGTCTGTGATGATGACGAGGCCGTCGCGCTCGCCCAGAGCTGCTGCATCCGGAGGCCCACCCAGACTCCCAGGAGGAGCGGTTGGGGCATTGTCGCTGCTTTCACATGAGCGGCGGCGTCCATGGCATACCAGCTTCGTTGATTGCTGCGGCCGTCTTTGCGAGCTTGTTGTGTGAGCTTCTCCTGCTGAGCTAGTAGTGTGTGCGTGCGATTTTGTGTTCGTTCGCTCCGCGCTGTGTGCTGTGTGCTCTTGGTGATTTTCAAATATTTGTGCGGGTTTCCACTGCAAATATCGTGCGTTTTTTTGCTGGCAAGTTCTCAAATTTCGTACGGCGGCTGCGTACGTAGCAGTGTGGTGGTAGTGTGTGTGTGTTCTTTTTGACCCGTCAACATCCAGCACAACCAGTCAGTGTATCCTAGAGAGATACTCACTAGCACAACAAGTTCTCTTTTATTTTCAACTACCGCCACACAGAGATATACATACCACGTTTTTTGCCACGAATCTGTGTGTGTGTGTGTGTGTTTTCTTCCGTTCTTTCTACCCAGCACAACCAGAGTGTCTGTGCCGACGATCCTTCAATGCTAGAAGAGATAGAAGTTCTGTGGTCACAAAGCTACGCCACAGAGATACCACGCTGCCACGTATGCAGTGAGCAAAGCAGTGAGCAATTCGATGACGTGCCATCATACTGGATAAGACCAGCCTCCCAGCACTGACCACTGGCATAGGGTTCGGGTTCGGGTTCGGGTTAGGGTTCGGGTCGGAGGGTCGGCTTCAGGCGTCCAACACAAAACCCCCATAAAGACCTACTATCATCAAGGTCTGTCCACCCCTCGGATAAGACAGGCACGACATACACATTTAATGGAAATGAAGAGCTGCAGCAGTCAGTGTGGACTAATAAAAAATGCAAAATGCCTGCCAAGTTCATCATACTGGATTCGACAGGCACGACACACACATTCTATAACAAAGGCCAGATCTTATGCAACTTTTTTTGAGGTGATTATATGGCTGTTTATGGAGGCTTCGGGGTATCTGGTCCCGTTTCTGATCAGATTTTATCAAAATCACGTCTTATGGGGCCTGTTTGGCGGAAAAAATGTTCCTCCGAGATTTTATCACGCATGATATTCCAGGAAGTGATTTTGTTTGACAGCCTTTTCTGATCAACTCTGAAAGTGATAACATTTGCTTTTGTACAAGACCTCGGAGGCATTGTACAATTTTGTATAGGTTACAGACAGGGCTCATGTGATGGGTCACGACGCTACATGCTTGGTTACTCTTGTACACAGCTGGGCTCCAGCACTCAGACTTGTGCACCGGCCACTACGGAGAGAGAGGGCATCAATACCTTGGCCACCATCGCGTCCCTTGCGGCCGCTCAACTGCAGCTGCTCTATAGGCAAAACAACTTTGGAGACGAATAGGACGAGACTACAGCAGTATCAAAACAATCTAACGTTTTTCTTTTCTGACTACGACGGCCGCAAGCAGCTCATGCTCCGCGAGAGCGAGAGCTCCTTGCTGGTCCAGCGACCCCTTACGCAGCTCCCCAGGAGGTTTCACGTTCCGTTCCTTCCTTCGAGGAGCTGGTGGTGAAGGTTGATCGCCCAACTCGGCGTGAACGACTCGTTCGTGTCGTGGTCCACGTAGGTAGAGTTCAAGGAAACTTCAAGATCTCGGTTCTGTTATTTTTTTTAATTCTCCCATGAAATAAAACCAAAAACACCATAAGACGGCACATGGCGCACTGATCTGGCGTGGCTTTTTGCGGCAGGAAAATTCGACTTCCTGCCTTTTTCAATCACTCAAAAAATATTGCATAAGATCTGGCCTAATAGAGAAATGGAAGAAAACAAGGAAGAAAACGAAAACACAACAATGACAAGAAAACAAATCGAAAGAGCAAAAAAAAAAAAAAAATAGAAGAAACAAACTAACTATTATGTATAATAACTGTCGTGCCCGCCCGCGCAGAGTGGATGTGGCAGAGACATTTTTTTCTTGATGAAAAGAACGAGCTGGAAAGAAAGAAAATTCTTTTGAAGAAAAGACCACAACTACTTTACTATTAATATTATTATATAATATATATACTCGCTCGTAAACAGAGTAGTAATACTACGTACTACGACGAAAGAACCAAGCAAGGCAAGGGGAAATACAGGACATTCTACATTCAAACAGATCATATCGAACGCTCAACACAGAGCCCTCTTCAACCCAAACTTAAATCTGTATCACAGTCTGCTTGATTGACAACGTGCTTAGCTCGCTGGTCAGCAACTACGAATCAGGGAAGGTGTGTCTGAAAGGTTCTCCAGTTATTGCTACGTACAATTAACCCGCGTTGATCTGATCGGTTGCCCAAACTTCGTCCACACAAACTTGTGAAACCCGCATTTTCTCGTGGCTCGATAATACTACGCGTTGTGTGCGTACGTGGCTGCTGTTATTTTGCCCACACGAATACTGTTTGTGCTTACTGCATACGCGTGGCAACTATAATAAATAGTAGTATCTCTGTGGCGTAGCTTTGTAACCACAGAACTACTTGTATCACTTCTGAGATTGAAGAATCGGCACGGTCCGTGTGGTTGTTGTGCTGGATGTCGAAGCGTAGAACGGTTTAACACAACACACACACATAGATAGCTGCATTGCAGGTGAGCTCTTCATGTCTTACTGTTATGTTTCGCGTTTTGTGGCTTTACAGACCTTTCTTTGTCGATATACTGCTGTGAAGGTAGTAGGTGGGTAGTAGGTGGATACTCGTATGTGATATATACATAGAACTACTTATTATAGATATCTCGATCTCTGAGCGTGCTCTGTTGGCGCATCCCTGGCCTCTCAGAGCTCCCACTACTAGGGAATCGCCTCCTTTTATTATTATTACTTGCCGGACCTTTCCAACATAGATAGATCTTTGTTTTCTCAGTTTCTCTTGGCACTATCAGTCCTTCTTTCCTTTTTTTTTCTTTCGTTTCGTGTGCGTGCGTGTACCCCGAGCACGGCATCGCGAGCGAACCCGGCGCCGTCGCGGGTGTCGGCGGAAGGTGGCCGGTGGAGGGGATTGCAAGAAGCGTGGTCGCCGGTTTCTTAGCTAGGCGTCGCGTGTGCCTCGGACACGAGGGGAGCATGAATGGGCTTCTGTCTGGCCTCCATTTTATTTGTGGTTTCTGATAGAGTATCTACGAGTTTATAAGACTCGTTCGGGATTGCAAGATGACATGCAAGCGGTGCTCATTTTTGCGACCGGGCTTGGAGCTCAAAGAGACAGGTACGGATGCTGAGCACCAACATTGTCGAGCTGGCGAACCACGGCCACGGTTAGTAGCATTGGGCCTCACGCGAGGCGGGCGACGGGACTCACTGTGGCAGAGAGTGAGGGAAGCTTTGCCCGGACCGAATCGGTGGCGAGATCGTTGCGAGAGGGGCGGGCGGCGTACGAGGCTGAGAGAGAAGCTCTGCTGTTTTTTTTTTTTTACTTTTAATTTTGTTCTTCTTGACTCTTGACCGGTGTAAGGTGTTCCAATCAGGTATTAATCGTAAATTATATGAGAGGGGACGGGGATTTTTTTCCTGACAGTTTTTTTTCGGTTTCATTTTCATTGTTTTCCCTGTGCTGCTGTGCTGCTGTTAGAGGTCGGTATCATATCACAAAATATGACATATTATACGATATGTGATATGATATAATAAGCGTATCAATATCACAAAAAACCCGTGATATGATATATATCATATGATATGTGATATGGTATGGAATAAAAGTCACGATTTCAGCTTTCTTTGAGGCCACACAAGGACGTTCTTGGGTTGGGTTTTGTAATAAATTACTCTTGCACTCCCGGTTATAGTAGGGGGAACCGTATATGATACTCGTAGAACGTTTTCGAGCACACGCTGGGACGGAAGGTCGGTGATGATGCACACAGCCAGCGAGAAGAGCAGTATAAAAAGTAGCATCAGTAATTATTAATATATTCATGGCATTTAGCGCGGTGTGCGTCGGGGGCGGTGGTCAAACGTTGCCCAAAAAAAAGTTGAATCACACACACACACCCACACACACACATACACACACACACCCAGAAAAAACTCAAACCAAGGCACCCTACGCGAGCCGCTATGAAGAGCCTTTTTTTCTTGGAAATTTCCAACAAAAAAAAGGATTCCAAGAAAAAAAAGGCTCGCACGCTCTGCGCGCGTTTCTCATTATAATAATATGATATGATATGATATATCACTTTTTTTTTTTACAAATATTACTGGTGGTATCGTATATCATATCATAGCGTTTTCAGAAGTGATACCGACGTCTAGCTGCTGTGCCGTGCTGTTCTTTATCTTGCGTACACACGAGTATACACAGACACAGATCATATTATTAATAAAATATTATCTGAAGAAGAAAGTTAATATGTACCCTACCTGCCTGCTGGGGTATATGTACGTACGTACGACATGTGAGCGAGCGTAGCGGAAAACCGCCCGCGTCGCAAAGAGTGTGTGGCGTGCGAGCTGTTTTCTCCTGAAGCATGGCGGCGGGACTCTTGGCATCATTATTATTAATTATTAATAGTGGCATTACCAGCTCGATTTATTTCCACCACAAATTATCGCGGGGTTTCCAGGTGGTATATTGCGGATTTAAGGTCAATTTTACAACCCCGGGTTCAAAGTTCAAAAGAAAGGTTGAAAGAAAGGGACGAAAGGGACGAAAGGGACTTTTTGGCCGCAGCGAAGGGACGCGAATATTATGCCAATTATTTGTCGCCCGTCCGTGATCGATCGTGATCACACACACGCACCTCGCCGACCTGCACCGCCGTTGAATAGCGCAGTTTGCCTCGGCGCTGAGGCTTCACCCACCACCAGCTCGTCAAACGAGTGATTAATGGAGGCAGCTACGCGCACCAGCGATGATGGCGTAGCACCACCTCCTGGTGGATTTTCTGGTGATGGCGGTAGTGGATGTCGTGCTGGTCTTCCGTCCGTCGTGGAGAGGGCAGCAGATCCCATCTCAACCAGAGTGACCGACCAACACGACGTGGCGACCAGCACTGCTGAGCAAGCGAGCTATGTAGCAACAACAATGACAACAACACTTCCAACAGCAGCAGCAGCAGCAGCAGCAGCTGCGCGACACAGAGTAGTCGCAGGGTGGAAGTACAACAACAACGACAACACCTACCCCTACCCCTACTACAACAACAACAGCAAACGCAACAGCGACAACAACAACAACAACAACAACAACAACAACAACAACAGCAGCAGCAGCAGCAGCAACAGCAGCAGCAGCAGCAACACGACCACCTCCTCCATCTCGTCGCGCTTGATATCATCGTCCGATCTTACGTCGGAGATCGAGATCATCAAAAAGGCCCAGAAGGCCTTCAAGTGCCCTGAAGGCTTCAAGCTGTCAGCGGTCCCACCCCCTTCCGCCAGCCGGTCTGTGATATACATGTATGGCGTTCGGGTAGATGAAATCCATACACCAGCTGCTAATGGTATTGCTGCTGCTGCTGCTGCTGCTTCTTCTCTTCTGCTGCGGCTGCTGCTGGAGGCCCAGCGGCTCCTTTGGCAGACCAAAGCAAGGCGCCTCATCAGGTTCGGAAGGTCCAGAAGCCCAGCGGAAGGTACTATTGCCTCGCGAGCCAGAGCTGCAGGGAATCGCAGACGTTTCTCAAGCTCCCCAAGGGGGGCACCTCGTCGGCGACTGATCATCTCGGCAACCTGCACGGACCGATGTTCAAGGTCAAGTCCACGGACGCAGTCGAGGCGATGTGAGTTTCGAGAATTGGTTTTGGTCATGGTATTTTATTTTTTTGATAATATAGCCTCCGGGTAAATGTATATTATTAATACAAGTATTTATACCCGGTAGAATGCACTTCGACCAAGAATAGGTTCGTGTATTGATCTGTATGTACCAGGTAGGCAGTCTCGGGTTCAAATCAAAAGCATCGTCCGAGTTTGATCATGTGTGTGTGTTCTTCACATTAAACCGTTCTTCTACTCGTCGACATCCATGTAGAACTCAGGTACGAGTACTGAAGCTCTGCTAGCTGCTGCTGGTGCTCATGCTGCTACCACACATAGAGTATGCCTGCTCAGTAACCTTGACTCTTTGACGAAACAATGCTCAACAACCCGTCACACTGTTCCATGACCGCTCGTCCTTTCAAGCAGGGTTTACAAGTACGTTTGTTTGCAAGATTTAAAAGATACGGTACGCTCAGATGGTGTTCATTTAGGCACTATTTCATGGCTTTTATTATTAATAGCATTTTTTACTGCTGTCTATACTCACGGTTACTTACGTTTGCAGCATTGACACAGCAGCAGCACTGCTGCTGTGTATCAATAGTTTAATATTAATGATATTATTATTAATAGTTTGTTTGGAAAGCGACGGAACAATATTCTACGTGATTTCTACCAGTCGACAGCACACCCAGCCAGTGTTCGTGCCGATTCATCCAGCAGAGCAGTAAAAAAAGTCGAGAGATCCAAGTTTATGTGGCCCCGAAACCCCGATACAGCAGAGATGCTGCGTGCTGTTTTATTTATTTTAATTCTTCGATCACCACATCTACTTTCCAGCTCGTACTTATATATTAATAACAGGAGGTCTTACCCTCTGCGATCTTCTGAGACAAACCGTGGTCAGAGGTGGCGTCCCTCAGCCCTTCTCCCCCCCGGTATACATGCCTTCACGTTTATGGCGCATAGATCTCTCACTGCTCGTCGATTTTCATCGAATGTTGCTATAATTCTCACGCTCTCGCGTTTTCCGCGATCATTTTTTCGAAGCGCCAGCAGTACAAACAGTAGTACGAGTATGCACTCGGTGAGACTCGAACCCACGCAATTGATCTTCATGGGCAAGCGGACCACCTACCAAAGCCACCGGTAACGCCGTTGCAGCGAGAAAAAATCGATCACTCAATACCTGGTAACTGGTATTATGTAATCGTACGTACTCCAGCAGTAGATACGAAAGGCGCGACATAGAGACCCCAGCAATGCAAATACATTGACATCAATAGTATTGATACACGTTGACATTTATTTTGCGTTCTGCCCACTGCTCCACGAATCACACCATCTGCCATTACGAGTACCGAATTGAAGGATTATCGACACCCCGTGAGGTTTGCTACACAGCCAATACATTGTTGCGGAGACACTGAACAATCTGCATATAAAGTGATACAACTATTATTAACGAAACTGGGAAACGGCTGGCAGAGAAGCGTATGGATATTACTGATTTACGGAATGATATTCGGTTTATATGGGAACGGCATCTACGCTATGTTGCCGGAAGGCAAACATAATGATAATAATTAATAATAGCAACCCGCACAAACAGGAGTGTCGACATCTCATTTCGGTACGCCTGATGGTTCCGTGCTTAATACGTTGTTCAATTGTGTGGAAGGGGGGGGGGGGGGGGGTACCGTTCACGTGCGCATATGAAACAGCCCCCCACGACTATAGAAATATATAAGAAGTACATATGCCTACGTATATTTGTCATTTTTCGTACTTTAGCCAACTTTTCTCTTCGTACAAAGCACTTTTCGGCAAAACACCAAGTGCGCGGACACAGGAAGCCCGGCCGGACACATTGGTCGAGGTCTCGGTGCGACCCGTGCACTCTGGAGCTCGTGGCGGGCGCCCAAAGTTTTTTTTTCCGGCGGGAGTGGATAAGACGATTTCCCTGGTTTTAGTACGAGAGGCCTTATTTTGTACGTACGTATCGGTACATACATGCTGTCTGTTTTCTCCCCCCGGCTCTCATGAGCTGTAAGCACACAGCTCAGGCATATACCAGGTACACAACAGACAACATGCACGGATCCCATCGTTCCAACGCTGCCGCCCACACGCCGTACGTGTTCGACACACCCATGTGCGCAGTGTTGCTGTGGTTGGTTGTGTTTGTCGGAGCCTGCCGTCCGCATTCTACCGTCTGCCCTATATTTTTTTTTCCGTATGCACCCAGGATGACGTTCAAAATCCCTGTACATTTTTTTTGGGTTGTTGCACGGAGCACGGACCACCGCCTAGAAAAAATACCCACAGCAGTGCACAGAGCGTGCTTACCTCCAGCTTCCTACCTCACCACAACCCTGCTGCCCAGCAGCAGCAGTGGGTACACCTTGCACGTATGGATGATCGTACTGCGGCTCATTCGTACATCAGCGTTCGTACAAAACACACTTACAGCAGTATACAGCAGTAGTTGTTCTGATTGCAGTGTGTCCTACGTTGCTATAACCGATAGGTCCTAGAGCCAGCTGAAAGGGGATCAGTACACGTACGTTCCTCGCGTGGCATTTTACAGCAGTTATGCTGTATATGCAGTCGTACCTGTACAAGCTACTCTACTGCTGTAGGAGATCGTGCAAAGTGTTTTAGATTACGTAAAAAACACGACGTGCCAGTTGTACGAGCACTGTTCTAATCTAGCGTGGACGTTTATACTGCGCTGGAAACATTCTTGTTTCCGAGGTTCGACTCGCACCACCCACGCTTTTTTATTTCACTTTTGACTTTTTTTGTACCAGGACTACAACAGTACTACAGTAATAATACATTCGTCAACACCTTGCTTTTCTGAACGTACAGGATGATATACTGTAATGTAAGTTGTGTGTGGTTATTTTCCACTTGTGACTTTTTTTGTGCCAGAGTACATTAATCCACCTTGCTTTTCTGAACGTATAATATTACATGTTACTCCGTGTCGTTTGGCCCAAAAAAAAGAGTTCGGGCGCGCTCGCGTGTGGCGTGCCTTCATACTTCAACATTTCACAGCTACTCCCAATATATTATACTTGGGAGTAAAGCAAATATGTTCGAGAAAATACTGCTATTATTACCGTAGGTACTTCGTACACTCGCAGTACAGTATTTCGGGGTTTTTGTGCTCGAGATACTGCGGGTACTCGCATTATTTTGAGGTTCTGTAGATACTACTGCGGATATTTTCGGGCTCGATTAATGCGGGGTTCCCTACTGCTGTAGTCATGGATACCGCCTGTTATGCTTCAAGTATCTCGGGGTTCTGTACCGCGGGTACTCCAAGTATACTAGTCTAGCAGTATTTCGTCCGTTGGTAATGTTCGTACTGCTGCTGTTTTTGCGAGACTCAGTACTCGCAGTAATGAAATACCCTCAATATGCCCAGTATACTTCATGCAGAATTGTCGACAAGGTGCACAGACGGTTGAAGTATACTTCGAGTCGAAGTAACCGTCTCGAAGTATACTTCAACCGTCTGTGCACCTTGTCGACAATTCTCAGGCTCATTGTTCGGCACAAAACACACCTAGATAGTCCCCCACGAGTGGGAGTTGGAACAAACTACTTTCGCTGGAGGCAACTTGAGCACTTGAAGCAGTCTGTCTGGCAGTATTTCGATATATGCATTTATTTGCGAGGAATATGTATGCATGTACTGCGAATGAATATACGCTCTATATCTCGAGGTTCTGTAATGCGCATATTGCCTTTACCCCAAGTATTTCGCGTTTCGATACTACTGCGGGTACATACTTACCTGTATTCTCGGGGTTCGGTACTGCTCACACTTTCATTACTCTCAGTATTTGGGCCTTCTCAGTATTCACGATATTCTTGCCGCCAGTGCTCCAATATTACTCTCAGTACTCGTACTAAGATTTGTTCTCGAGCATTTATCTGTGAAACCTTGATATTACCCCGAGCACCAAGAAACATTTATTTTGGGGGAACACATACTGTATATATGTTGTACCACTGTAGTACCATTATGTATGTGCTGTACCTTACTCAGCCGATCACAAAGTACTATGGCGCAACCTTGACCTTGCGCAACTTTTTTGTACTTACGAATTAATCGCCGCGAGTCAGCTGGATCAATATATCCACTTACATTACCGATACCCTTCGTATTATATATTATTATATCATTATAGTAATGATCCCACACTAATTCCGCGAACAGTATAATAGTCTGTCCTCAAAAATATGTTGTGTGTGTGTTCTTCACGTTAAAATTGTGGGTGGATGCAGGTGCTACTTCTAAACAAGTGTGCAGGGTTTCATACGAGTATTATTTCGCTCTTGCGCCACTCCCCGCACCTCCCGGAGGGGACCCTTGTATACGTATATATTCATATATTTACGTACGAGTATACAATTATACATTCTTCTATCACAATGTGCCTGGCACCCTGTTCACGTTTGGTCCTTTGACCCCGCAGTCAACCCTTACATCGCTTTGTCCCCATATACGCAGAACTTTTGCATTAAACGTTCGTACACAAAAGTTCCTACTGTAACATCTAGGGTCAGAGTGGCATTTATTTGTCACCTATTAATAGACCCCGAACAAGACCAAGCAACTTGAAAATACCGTAAACATATTTGTGGTAAGTTTGAAGTGCAAGGTGGGCCGCCGTCGGCCAGCACGGGGTTTACTGAATTTCCAGGGGGTCTTACTCAGGGTCTCGGCGCAGTTTTCGATTACGTGGATCTGCCATAACTGTTTGCGCCTACGCATTCAGTTGACTAACCCGTCCATTGTGGAGTTAAGTCTTGGATCGCTTCCATTAAGCGATTCACGGAAGCACGCAGACGAGACGGCCGACTGCATCGATACTCAACCAAACAAATTGAAACCGAGCACTGTCTACCCGAAGAGTGGCTGTTAATAAGACATTCGACTATACCCGTTGCTGCAGTGTCCGACGGTCTTGGAGTCGCTTTCACTTCACGATGCACCGTCAGGCGCAGAAACCTGGTACTCCTTGTTTATTGACTGAAGTATAAATACAGGTGCTGCCGTAGTACGAAAGTATACTGCTGTACTTCTTGTAGTACTTACGGTACCCCGCATATTGTGGGAATGGACATCCGAAGATGTGCAGCCGTACGTAGCACGGACGTCTTCGTACAGCATATATTCACGAAGTACATCTTGTTAACATCATACCTGGTACGGTAGCACACATAGTGTACGCCAGCAGTACGCGGGAGGGAGCTGAGCAAGAGGTGGAAAGCCAAGCAGTATCAGCATCAGCATCAGCACCACCAGCTACATTCGAACTTCGCACTTTCATACTCCAGCTATTTTGAGCCATACTCGAAGTGGAAACACACACGGTATTTGGCTAACGGCACCTACCGGCACAGCACTGGAAATATGCAGTAAGAGGAAAGGGAAAAGCTGATCCACAGGCTGGATTTCTTGTTTGAGAATGGGTACATTCTACACGAATTTCACCATGAAGACTCCCGAAACTCCTATTTTCCTGTGAACCGTTTCTCATCGCTCGTTTTTTTACAGTAATCATATCTGTCCTGTCCTACGGTACGTCTTGAAAAAATATACCAAGTATAGGATAGCTCATGAGGTGGAAGCTCCGAGCTTTGGGAGATTATTTTGCACTATTAAAACCTGGTAGGTTTCAAGCCGAAACCTATCAAACTGAGATGATATCCACCTCTCGTTGCACTTTGTTTGCTGGAGGTGAGCCTCCTTGCTCGCCCTTCCCGACTCCGCCAGTGGCGGTCTCGTCCGGCTCGCATCGAGTTACGGGGGCGAGTGCTAAAATTGTGTCTTTTCCAAAGCAATCAAGTGTCTATCCGCGTATACAGAAAAACATCAGTCTAGATGGCGAGTGACTCAATGCACGGCCTGTCCACCTCGAAATGAGGGTTTCAGGGCTTTGGATCCAGCAGAGTTTCAGAGGTGTAGAGGTGTATGCTACCCACTTCTATGGTCATGCTGTTTGAGGTTGAAAACATCGTTACTGTAACATGTTGTGCAACGTCATCACGTTATATTATATCGTATCACCATGCATTTTCTACGATGCCGCTGTTTGTTGTTGACAGCAACGGTATTTCAATACGTTGTATCATATCATGCAGCTAGTAGTACAACAAGCTGGTATTCTGTAGGTATACGAATGTACAAGTGACCCCATTAATAGTAGTGATGCTACTGCTGTTGTATGGACAAGTGATAGTAGGTACCTATCAACGGCACCTTGAAGTAGGTCGAAAGAGGGCAGACGCAAAATAACCAGATGAGAGCGATTCTTGACGGTAAAATTCGAAACGTTTGAGTCGAGTTTCGCGTACTTTGTTGCCAACCCTGTGTACGACGTAGTACGTTTTATATTGATTAATACAACGTTCTCTTCCAAGTGGCAGAACGTGTGCCGGATGGCAACACTCAATTGTTGCTGGTTCATTTAACCCTATTCCGGTGTTTTCTTCCCTTTCACTCAAATACGGTTTCTTGTCTATGTTCCCGTTGGCAGTACTGTCGCATTTACGGCCTCGATCTGTGTTCATTCTCGGTCATTTCGGGCATGCGCAGAGCTTTAGTTGTTGCTGGTATAAATGAATTTGATTCCAGCCTTTTCTTAGTCTTGACTCAAACACGGTTTATTTTCAATGTACCCCTTGGCAGTACTGCCGCATTTACGGCCTCGATTTGCGTATATCCTCGGTCGTTGCGGGCCGGCACGGCGACAAGTCGGGCATCAGCCCGGCCCCCCGAAGCCCCCCCTGGAGGATAAATCAAATTGTTTTTGACCGACGTACCAGGCACAGCAGCTGTACAGTGCACACGTGGTTACTCTCCTCCCACCCCCTCGTTGACTGCCAGTTTGGCGTGCCCTCATAACATCCACCAACCAATCTCGGGCGCACTGCTGTACGTACACAGCAGTTTCCACCCGTTCCATCGGAACATTAAAGTGCCATGAACTTTGAGGACTCATTTATTTGCGCAAACTCGAGGTCACTGATGGAACGAATGCTTTTGTGGAACCGCAGATTGCTCGCCATGCAACGTTCACGAAGCCCGCGAGTGGACTTTCACGGGGTTTTGATGAGACTTCCGTGTAATGAGACTTTGATGGGACTGCTGTTGCGTGCTGTGCGATGGAGTGTTACCTCTTTTATGCCGGTAGTAGTTTTCATAACGATGCAATTCGCACACCTCCACGGTGTTATTCGGACGTTCATGGGTACTTTACTTTCATCCAGCTTTCACGATGGTACGAGGCGTCTACGACCATGACACTTCCTTCCACACTCGTGCGCACGACAGTCACACCCCCAACTCGGAGATTGGCGGACTTTGATGAAGGCTTTCGCGGGGAGTTTCGGTTAAACACTGGAATTATGTTTCTTCTGCACTTATGTTATTACTTCCATCAATCTTTCACGAATCATGGAAACTCACATGAAACGATGCTTTCGGTCCACTTTCATGAATATCCTTCAGTGCTTGCCCCCGAAATATCGTGTCGCTTTCATGGGACTTTCATGGGCACCTACGTCCCCGGTGGCTTGGTAGGTGGTCCGCGTGCCTGTCAAGATCAATTTCGTGGGTTCAAGTCCCACCGAGTGCATGCTCATAGGGACTTTTTCTTGCATGAAAAATTGATAAGCGGAAAGCGCGAAGGCGTGAGTTGGCTACATTCGATGAAAATCGACGAGCGGTGGGAATGCTGAACCCTATGCGCGACCTAAATAAAGGCACGTCCCGGGGGGGAGAAGGGACGACACCTGTGACCACGGCTTGTCCAGAAGATCGTCGAGGGTAAAACCTCCTGCGAGTGGGCTGGGAAGTGAAAGTGATGGATAAAAAAAAAAAAAATGCACCTATACCATGTATTGCAAGGGTTGGTACTCTTTTCGGCACCTCCAGGAAAATCCATGGTACGCTCATGACCTTTGATGGACATTTAGTTGCTGACGCTTTCGTGACACTTTTATGACATTTGAGAGCATCTACTGACGCGTTCGTGATACTTCATGGCCTACCCCCAGTCAAGGAGATTATATATAATACTTCAGTGAAAACTGATCTCCGTGAAAGCTCCGTGGCACTTTCGTGCGCTTTGATGCCATTTCATATTTAATTTCGGAGGACCATACATGGTAAATATTAGGACCTACGATACACACGAAACGTATATATTTACTTATTTTTTCTGATGATATTTGGCCCTATTTACTATGCCGGCGTCCCCGGTGGCTTGGTAGGTGGTCCGCGTGCCTATCAAGATCAATTTCGTGGGTTCACGTCTCACCGAGTGCATGCGCGTAGGGACTTTTTGTTCCACAAAGAATTGATCAGCGGAAAGCGCGAGAGCGTGAGTTAGCTCCATTCGATGAAAATCCACGAGCAGTGGGAATGCTGAACCCTATGCGCGACAAAAAATAAAGGCACGTACCGGGGGGGGGGAGAAGGGACGACACCTGTGACCACGGCTTGTCCAGAAGATCGCTGAGGGTAAAACCCCCTACGAGTTAGGCTGGAAAGTGAAAGTGATGATTTAAAAAAAAAAAAAAAAAAAAATGCTATGGTCCCCCGTTATAGCAACTTTTATGGCCCTTTCATCGCATCTCCGTGGAACTTCTACCCCATGGATGGGCGTTTCGTGTCAGCTTGCGTTATACCCCGTGACACCTTCATGACCCTTTCATGGGCACTCTCGCGAAACATCACGAAAGTTGCTCTGGGGTACTTTCCATTCATGACGCTTTCACGACATTTCATGGCACCTTCATCATATATAGCGGTTCCGCGGCAGCTGCTTGAGAGTTGCGTGACACTCTTCTTCATGACCTTTTGACACTTTGACAGGTCCGCGAAACGCTTTGGCAACTTTCATAGTTGCACCTCATCCTTCATGACACCTTCATGACATTCCGTGACAACTCTTCCGTGCGTTGAGTCCATAGCCGTTTTTTTTCATCAAACATTCGTGACGATTCCTTCATGGACGTTCCATGGCAGTTCCGTGGAAGTTCCATGATTGCTTCCTTGGAACTTTCACGAGAGTCGTCATGGAAGTACCGCAAAAAAAGCTCACGAGAGCCCATGGAAGCTTTAGGCAAACGAAATTTCGAATGACAACCACCCCCCCCTCTCGGATGCTGTTTACATCAAGTGAGATTGCTTTTTGCAAGGAGGTGGACGAGCGTGAGAGATACCTACAGCAGTACTGATAGTAGATCGAGAAAGGTCCTGGTAAACCGCAGACCAACCCCTCTGCAACTGCTTGTATCGTTGATCATCGATGATAATGGGTCATGCAGGGAGGAAGAAAACCCAACGAAAGAAATAATTCTAGAACCCTAACAATGGGACTATGGAGACTGCCTTTCTCAAGTTTTCCCGTCTTGACTTGGAAGTTTATTTATTTTATTTTTTGCTTTGACCACCCGTTGTTTATCGTTTCCTTCCATCGCCACAGCTGATTACCCCACACTATTTTTATTACTTTTTTTTGATAAAGCAATTAATTTGAACTATTTAATATCTAATATTTCATCCACCCCTACCCCTGTTATAGCCTACATATGCACTAATATATGGAATTTGCATTAATACAGCGCATGGGATTAAGTATCGAGCTTACTGTGTGTAGCGCTTTAAATATTATATTTCCCCAGATCTGAGTTACAGCTACTGCTGTATTAAATATTACTATTAATATGAGGGACCAAAAAAGGAGCAAGGACGGCGAAGATAATAACATTAAAATCGTTCTCTTCTGTCCGACGTATGGGTTTCCAGAGGGGGGCTGTAAGTACGTAAGAGGGTTAGATGTTTGGTAGGTAGGTAGGTTGGTTAGAATTGCAGTCCCGTTTTAGGGACAATCAACTCAAATTCTTCGCAATTTGTCCCCAAAACGGGACTACAGTCAGTCCTGAACGGGTTTCTTTCGAGTAGGAGGGACGCAATACTATTACGGCAGACCATAGTAAATAGCACCAAACATTGCTAGTTAGTGAAAATAGGCAATTATTCAGTTTTTTTTGTGTACCGTAGGTCCTATTTACTCTGGTCCTCCGTAATAGTATCGTGTCCCTCTTTGGTCGAAATTGATTCATCCACACTACGGCGATAGCTCAAGTCTTGGACTATTTAATTTAATCCACCCCTCCCTGTGTAGTTTCTGTGCTCGTCGTTCGTACCGATGTATTCGCGGAGGCGTCGCAGTGTCGAATATACGATATCTCCGACCCTGGCTTCCACACCTGCCCCTATATGTATAGTACGTATATATTTATTTGCACAGGAGGGTGTGCCTCGTATCGTCATAGCGTAGGTGAAAACAAAAGAATGCTTCGAAATGTGAAGACTAATAATAGCATGAATTATCGATATTTTGAATTACAGGCAGTGCCTGGATTACATTCCCTTATACGAACGAAATCACATACCAGTAGAACTCATGTATAATCGGCGTAGCTTATTTACTGCGGCAGTAGTGGTGCAGCCGGATATCGTACAGCAGTAGTAGTAGCTGTCATCTCTGCCAGTCGGCAACAGTGGGAGGCTCTCTGTTGGCCTTCCTATTGGCCGCTTGCTTCGGTTTTCTGCAAACCCCAGCAGGTATTGGTGTGAGTACGTGCGACTACTTCCGGTGAAAATGAGTGGGTTCTCCATATCGGGTCGCGGGTAGGCCGTTGCCTCAGTCATCTTGCAACACAGCAGCAGCAGTACGCGTTCGACTAGTTTTTTTTTTCCGATTTTTGCTGTTGAAAACAGTGCAACGGCGAATAACTTGGCAGGACCTGCTCTACTAAACAGACCAATACAATTACTGCTATAGTACCAGGTACGCGATCGTGCAGCAGCAGTGTTTTGATTGAAGACTTTCACATTTCGGAAAAAAAGTAACACGTAAAACGTTCCACATCAACAAAAGTTACAGTTCACCGGGATTTATTTGTTCTTCAACATTGTGTTGCTAAGAACTTTACCTGATTTTATACAAAACTATTAATTTCTAGATATTGTGGTCACGAGAGGTAGTACTATTAATAGTGTTCGGAAGTAAGTGCGTTACGATCGCCATTGCGTAACACAATGTTATGGTGATGTTCATGGCTATAGATTCCGTATTAACACAGCAGAGGTTCGCCGACTGTTTTCTGAGGTCCCACTATAGGAGCTCAATAGTATTGGCAAGTGTCATTAGCAAGCCACCCACAACACTGACTGAGAAATATGAAAGTTCAACCCGATCAACAATATCATGGCCTAGGTATACAAGACTGTATGTTAGAACGAAAATTGTAATGTTCCCGACGATTTTGGGTTAAGAAACCCCCGCCGTCAGTACAAAAATCGTTTAGCCTAAAACTGCCATCCCTATTGTTGTAGCACGCGGTATTTTCGATGCTATATGACAGGGGTGCAGCCCACGTATTGTTTCCGAGGGTCTCCTCACTTGACCAGCCCTATACGTCACCCGAAAACTGACCCGGAGAAAATATGAAAGTGCAACCGTGTGGACAATGCCCCATCCCTTAGGTGTCATAAAACACAAGTGAATGGCATTCCAGCGATAAGGCATATATATTGGTATGTATAGGGCTTATTCGTAGGGCATGCCTTCAATGACAAGTTCCTCAGTGCCCTCGAGGAGCCAAGATGTCAAGAGACAGCACTTTCACCCCTTGACAGACAGCAATGTTGCCTTGACATGCCTTGACTGACACCAAACTACTACGTTTTAGTCTGGAACACTCGGTCTCGCACCCTTGACAGCGCACATTTTGAGTGGCCTGACAGGCATGTCTCCTGACATCTTTGTCGAGGAGCCTCGCCACCCAGAAAACAAGTGGCCAAAAAGTTCTGCTTACGAACCTCTACCGGTGCAGGCGTCGTTGCCAACAGTTTATATTAATAATAATATAATAATAAATAATAATAATAATAATAATAATAATAATAATAATAATAATAATAATAATAATAATAATAATAATAATAATAATATTAACAGACCAGGTATAGTGTTGCTTGGTTGCTTTGTTGTGGTGGGTAACTCATTTGGTTATTAATAGGATGCTTGTAGCCGAAATAATGTTGATTGCATCGCAACACGTGCTTGCGGCAGGTAAGTGGTTTCCACGGATAAAACATCAACACTGTGTTATTGTATTAGCTCGTATGCTTATTATCAGGTATGTAGTAACACATGTTAGCGCATGACGTACATGCCCAACTTTGACACCAACCTTATGTTGCTGCTGTATCAGCTCGTACCAGGTACGTGCGAGTATGTAGATTATGTCTAACAGGTTATAGACGGATAGCGTACTGCCAGGGTTTCCTACTTCCTTGGTGAGCTAGTTTCGACAGGATGCCTCCTGAACATCTCCTGTTTCGAGCTTTCAAGCTATGGAGGCATTTTTTCCGGGGATGTCATTTCATCCTCCCTTCTCTGAGATACTGCTGTTGCGGATGTCCCCGCGTGAGAGAGTATATTGAAATCCAGAAATAGCAGGCATTACGTTACTCCGCGAGTCCTGTTCAAGTGTAACAGTAGTATTAATAGCATATATATGTTGTGTACCCAAGACATCACAACTGTAACATAGAATATTCAGTTGAAGTAATTTCAGGTGCAACCGTGTCGTAACGTAGCGTTTCGTCCAGTTGTCATTTATGGCTACGTGTTAACGTAACCTTACAGTCAGACCTTTATAATGCGAGGAATATGCCTTACACACTCCTCGGCATTTAAACAACATCCTAGCAGAGTGTCTCATCGTGACCAGCTACGAAGGCAACTAACCTAACTTGCGTCAAATGCTACTTTTTTCGAACATAAGGAAGTAAAGCAAAGGGCGTTCGAACAACGTTCGAAAAGCTGAATGTTAGTGACACGGAAAACACGGTAATAGCTACGTATTGACGTTATGTTTGGGCGTTATGCCCAACACTGCCCTGAATCCTAACACAATGTTTGAATAGGGTGTTACGCCTACAGCCTCGTATATCACAGCAGTAGGTCAGCAAGTTAGCGAATCGGCGGATTGTGGTCTGTTCGTATTTAGATTCAACCCTTTTAGGACTGCATTCCCGTTAGGGGACAAAGTACTTGAAATTAGACTGGTTTGTCCCCGTAAGGGGACTGCGGTACTAAAAGGGCCAACAACCTACGATTCTGGGCATACGAAGTTTGTGCGCACATCCCGATCACGGCGCAACGCTATTTTACCGTGCCAGAGCCGCCGAGATCGAGAAGTTTTTTTTAACTTTAATTTATGCCTCTCGTAACGTTCGTCAATATGCATATAACACGATGTTACCGCTTTACGCGATTGCTCCTGTTGTGCTTGCGCTACGCTAGGACGTGGCCAAGCTGCTGTGTGAGCCCCCGGAGCGTGTGTTTTCCAAGTGATACGTTATCCGAGGTGTAGAGACTCGACGAAAATTTGACAAGTAACGTGGTAATTACTACGTCACCCATCAACACGTACATGGTGTGGAATTATGTAATTGCAACCTGTTGGCTGTTGGGCATATTTCACGCGTTGATCCTGCGCGCCCGTGAACTCTTTACGCCTCTATATGAGCTGAAGCGCCCTGGGCATGTTTTTGAACTCAGGTGCAGTGAACCAAACAATGGAGACATCGGTTTCCCGAATCGTCTGCTACAGCAGTAATCCTATCGCACACAGCAGTGTCTGTCAACCATGTATTCCACCCTCTCGGAATCCGATGCGTAATGCGCGCACGAATTAGCTGCCATGGTAACAGCCTTGACGATGGTAACCCGCAAGTAGTCCGTGTCAACCATTCTTATCAATGAAGTTAATACACTCGCGACCCCCATGCAAGGGTCGCCACGCAAAAGCCAGCAAACTCCATTCCCAGCCCGGCCTAGGGTGACTCGACGACTAGACTAAACGAGCTGCGTACCGTAAGTACATGGCCGACGTTGGGTTATCGTTTTAGTCTGTGATGAATGTTTAACGAACGCACTTGCAACACAAACAACTGCATATAATCTAGAAAACATATGCCTTCAAGAGCGCACTTGTTCGGAGGAATTTTTCTTTTCCGAACGGGTCAAGGGCGGACGAAAGGCCGGGTTTATCGTTTTTTCTGTTGTTTTGCTGGAGATCTACCGCCTGCAAAAAAGACAGCTTCCTAACTTATTCATTTGTCATCGGTTTCAACCTTTTTACCTCCAATCCTCGCCCTCCCTTGACGCAACGCAAATCCGGGGTCTGGTGGCATGGATTCCCTTCCTTATCCCCTTTTGTACGGCACGGCACTTCTGCAGGCATGAATATCAACTTTATTGGTTGCTTGCCGGCTGTGATATCATACTTGACGGGCATAGTCGATATCTGATGCACGGCGTTCGTACATTTACCATAATTCGACGAACATGTAAGCATTTTAATGCGAGCGATGTAGATATTTCAGGAAGAGACTCGTAGGTGGGTGGCGATACCCTGTGGCCGTGGCGTTCATTTGCGTTGTTCAATCCATCAGCAGGCGCAAACGCTGAGCACTCTGACACGCGACTATAGTCAAGGCCTGCCTTTCGGAGAAGGGTACGTACGTCGGCTCTTCTCTGCCCCGGCAGTAAAGGGAAGTAGTACTTACCTCAGAGAAGGACCCCTTAGACACTGTTTACCGCGACTTTAATCTTTGGAGGAGGCTCGGGCGTAATAAGCGCCCTGCTCGGCGCCAGTTGCGCTGGAAAGTGCAATGTGATAACTTGCAGTGCACAACAAAGGTAGTGCATGGACGTATTCTCCAACCATAACCAATAAGGATATACCAGTACGTGGTACTTCCATAATCATGTATGCTTCGCATACATGAGGTGTTTTTTCGCGGAACGTTTCTAACTGGAGGAGCGCTCCCCAACCGAACAATTTGTTCCCTGAATAACAATAAAAAACACAATAAATAGTGGGGGCAAAGATGGATGAAATCCTTAAATTGACGACTTGAGCCGGTGTGAATGAAGGTAGTTTTGACAATACAGGGGGACGAATTTCGTTGGAATCCCTTGTGTGAATACTTATGTACGAAAACATTCGTCACATACATACATGCCTACGCCACGGGGTTGCCGGGATTGCTTATCGGAAATGACCCCTTATAAACCCCTTTTTTATGGTGACCAAAGAGCCGTTCTACGATAGAGGTTTATCCTAATTCTTCTGAGGCTCCCTCACTTGAGGAGCTCCATACCTCGGGGGCCATATAAGCGGGAAACGCTAAATTTAATTATTTGGAAATAAAATTTTAATTTCAATTAATTTTAATTTGATTTCGAAAAAAACGCCTGTTTGTATCCTATCGGACTCATTGTCAAACAATAAGGAATTCGAAACAACCTGGAGTAACGCACCGCGTCACACAACGCTCAGTCGACAAACAGCGCCGACCGTAGACGAGAGCAAAGGTTTTGCGTTGTCGTGTCCGCGCCGCCGTCAGCATGTTTTTCTTGTGGGTGGTGCAGGATAGGAACACTCTCAGGGTGTCTTGGGTGGTCGGAGGGAGCCCTCAAGCGCCACGTGCGGAACAGCAACGGTGATGCAGCTGTCGAGGTCTCGAGCGTATCCTCTCTTTTTTTGCTCGTTTGCTCGGTTTTCGTGATGGTTGGCCGATCGAGCAGGCCGAACAATTGGGCTTGCGGCCGCCATGATTTATTTTGAGGCGCCACCGCCGGGGTACGATGTGCTATGGTCTGTGGCTGTGGGCGCGGGTATTTGTCCGGTCGCCTGTCATTGAGGTTCGGGTCTGATCACCTCGACCGTGGTCACCGAAGCGGCTAAGAATCACCCCAGACTCCAGCGGGGGTGTTGACCCACCATGAACATGCTACATCAAGGCTGATCAACTCCCAAACTCGAAATTGAAATCATAAATAATCCCACAAAAAGGCCCTAAGAGACTTTTTACTAAAATTGATTTTTCCTAATTTGCCCCGTCGAATCCTGCCTGGTCATTCACTCTTCGGCCAGTCAAATGCAAATGAAAAAATTCAAAAACAAATCAAGTCATATTGAAAGAACCAAAAGTCCTCGATAAGATGGGCCCTCACCCGGACACTGACTTCAGCAAAAATCAAATAGCATTCCGATGAATAATCCCATGGCCCAAGTATACCTAACGTCATTTTTCGAAAGAAGATCGACATTCCGACGATTTTGGGTCAAGGAGCCCCGACATTCAGAAAACGACGCGTTCTATCATAGAGGTATCACATTTTCCGCTACAAAGTTTTCTGCATGACGGGGCTCCTTAACCCCAAACCTTCGGATTGCCAATCTTGTTTCGAAAAATGACGGAATGGTATACTTGGGCCATGGGATTATTCATCGGGATGCAATTTGATTTTTGCTGAATGAAGTCAGTGTTCGGGTGAGGTATGGAGCTCTTCAGGCGAAGGGAGCCTCAGAAAATTTACGGTGAACCTCTATCGCAGAGCGCCTCAACCATTGTAGCGAAAATGTGCTATCTCTATCGCAGAACGCGTCCCAGCACAATGACCGCAGGGTTGGCGTTATGTTATCAGCCATCTACGAGAAGCGTGAGCGCGCATCAGCGGCAAGCGCAGGACTATGTTGCGCCCGTGCCGCACGACTTTTTCTGGCCTTGCACAGCAGTAGAAACTCCGACTCCAGTTTGTACCCACCCCCAATCACTCAGTGGCCGTTGCTGTAGTCGTCGCTTTTGTAGTGTCCCTTTTCCTCTCTGAAGTCCCAAGAGGCGCGCTTTGTGTTTTTGCTGAAAGTCCAATTTTGTTCGGGCGGGATGCTGTTCCAGTGTCGGAGGCGTTCTACGATAGGGGTTGCGGGTTTTGGGCAACTGTTTCTGACCGATGAGGCCCCTCAGCCCGGGACCTACCAGGAACCGTTTTTTTTTCGAAAGCGTTGTGTTCGCTCAGGGGGGTGCGATCGTGTTCCGTCAGCATTCGTTTCCTCGACGACGATGAGGCGTTCTATGATAGAGGTTCACTCTAAAGTTTCTGAGGCTCCTCACCTGACCTTAAGGAAACTGACTTCAGCAAACATCAAATTGCATCCCGATGAATAATCCCATGTCCCAAGTATACAAATACGATTTTTCTCGAAACAAGATTGGCATTCCGACGATTTCGGGTTATAACCCTTTTAGTACCGCAGTCCCGTTTTCGGGACAAATTACTTGGAAGTAGAATGGTTTGTCCCCAAATCGGGACTGCGGTACTAAAGGGGTTAAGGAGCCTCGTCATTTAGAAAACATTTGAGCGGAAATGTGTTACCTCTATCGTAGAACGCGTCTGATATGGGTGCTAAAGTCAGAGCATCATATTTTCGGAAGGCTCTCGGTCACATCTTTCCCAAAATCCCTTGTTCGGTATTCGGCAACCTTTCTTCCCGTTCTGGCAAAAACCGAGCGCTAAAACATCATCGCACCCATGTGCGAACTCATTGCTCTTTAGGGTATACCACTAGGCCGTGGGAATCTTTCGTGGGATTAGTCTTTTTTTTTTTTTTTCTTGTCCAAGCGTGGTTTGGGTGAGAGAGGTAGAGAGGGCTCCTCGAATTAAGCGTTTCACGAAAAGTACGCGCACCCCTCACGTGGCACGCATGGCAGGGTTCGTTAAAGTGGTGCATGACGCGTTTTTGCGGTATAGGGGCTGCACCTATTTTTTCTGATTCTCTTCACTCGAAGAGATCTACCAGGTATGCTATTAGTATGTATTCCAAAACTGAGTTCCAGAAAGCTGAAAGCGCAGCCCGATGACCATTCCGAAACCCTAGGTATGCCGCGAAAGGTGATGCGAAACTGTTACTGATATTTCAGCGATATTGGGTATCTTAACAGGGAACACAAAATTTCGTTCAATCAGATGTAAATTAAATTAGAAAAAAAAAAAAAAACTGTTTAAGTTGAAAGAACCGAAGGTCCTCGATAAGATGGGCCCTTAAATTAAATTGGAAAAAACAAAATCAAGTCAAACTGAAAGAGCCGAAAGTCCCAGTTAAGATGGGCCCTAAAGGAGCCTGGTCCGTCGAAACCATTTCGGCCAGAAATTTCTAGCCCTATCACAGCACGCCTCAGAGGTTTCAAAACCGTTTAATGCACCGCTACTGTAACGTGGGTCCAATATGTAGGTGTAAGACGCTCAGGCCGCAAAATTCCTGGTTCCCAACTTGCCGCGTTCCCCGTCCGTGATCTCTTTCTTTGTTCATCTTGACGGTAGCGGGGTAAACCAAGCGCACCCGCCAGATGTGATCGCGCAGCAAGCGAGCATACGTTCTTTCGAGGAGGACAAGGTCCGCTTTCTCGTGCTTCACTACGTCAAGACCAGCACCGTACTTGGGTTTCAGCCGTTGGACTGGATGGAGCACGCCGAACGCCGCCTCTCGATGGATCTGATGAACGACGGGCACTTCAGGGCGGAGATGCTTCAGGCTACGCGGGTGCGCATATTTCTTCCGCAATATCCCATGCGCGTGGTCGTGTCAATTTGCTAACCCTAAGTTCTGAAAATTGAGTACTTGTTGTCTTCCCCGATGTGTGTGTTTTCCGCAAGGATTGCCATCGTTACATAGCGTTGACCCGTTGGTGTCGACGAAGGGGAAATGGCCGCCGGTGACAAGCGTCGCGGTGGTTGTGGCGTCGTGGCAAATAACAGGCTCCGGCTAACCCGAAAACGTACGAATCGCGACGACCTCGGCGATCTACGACAATAACATGACGCAAGAGAGTCGCTGACAAATTCAACCCTTTGTTTCTCAAGGCCGCAGAGCATCAGCCGTCGACGTAAAGTCAACGTAGCCGAGGGGTCGTTAGTGTCCTGTATACGACGCGTTCTATTGATAGAGGTAGAGCGCTTTTCCGCTAAAATGGTTTCTGAATGTCGGGGCTCCTTAACTCAAAATCATGGAATGCCAATCTTGTTTCGAAAAATACGTTTTAGCATATTTGGGCCATGGAATTATTCACCGAGAAGCAACTTGGGTTGTGCTGACGTCAGCGTTGGGGTGAAGTATGGAGCTCCTTAGGCGAGGAGACTCAGAAAAATTAGGGTGAACCTCTCTCCTAGAACGCCTCATACCTGGTACTATGTGGTGCTGGCCGTTTCGCGAGGTTCGGATTCGCTCTTGCAATTATTTTGCTACAGTCATCAGTCATGCCTCTTTCGAGCACGGGGGTCACGTCGTCGCCTTCTGTTGTGAAGCGTTGCGTGCGGCACCATCATCGCGAGAGAGCACCCACCCCGGTTTGGGCCATACCGCCTGTCGGCACAAGCGCATTCTCCCCTCCCCGTCTTGTAGTCATGCTACTACTTGGTACCAGGTATGGCAGAGCGGGCACGCTTAGGGGCAACATTTCCTGATTGTTGAGGTCCCTCAAATGCGGATAACTACGATGCGCTATGGTAAGAGTGAACCCCGGGATTTCAACGTGAAGTTCTGCAACTGAGAAGCTCGATACTCCGCTCGTTCAAAATTGACCTTTAACCCCTTTAGTACTGCAGTCCCGTTCTGGGGACAAGCCTCTCTAATTTCAAGTGATTTGTCCCCAAAACGGGACTGGAGTACTAAAAGGGTTAAGAAAAAAGTAAAACCAACCCGACGCTCCATGTGACCGTACTACTGTAGGCACGTTTCGAAAACAGATACATGATCTGAACGAAAAAAAACGACATAGGGTACGAGTTAGTTTCTCGGTCGAGGGTTTCCGCTAGTCGGAAAGTAATTTTTGCCAAAACGTGCTACCCCTAGAAATTGCAACGCCTATTGTAGCACGCGTCCTACCCGGTATCTTTGCAATATATTTGCAGTATCTTTGCAATCCCGTTGGTCTTTTACTATAGTACTCCCTCCTAGTCCTAGCTTATTGGGAGTTGTTCGTCGGATATGAGCGCGCAGGGGGCTATCAAAGTCAGGTTTTAGAATGGGAAGTACGGAGCTCCACATAATTCGAAGCCTAAAAAAATGTAGATACTTCGGCTACCTGTGTGCAGCATGCCCCCTTTGGCCGGCGAAAGCGACAGACCGAACCCCGCGCTATTAATAGTTACCAAGCTCATCGCCACCCTTTGCGGGCGCCGTGGTGGCCATCAGGGCTATCAAAGTCAGGTTTTAGAATGGGAAGTACGGAGCTCCACATAATTCGAAGCCTAAAAAAAAGTAGATACTTCGGCTACCTGTGTGCAGCATGCCCCCTTTGGCCGGCGAAAGCGACAGACCGAACCCCGCGCTATTAATAGTTACCAAGCTCATCGCCACCCTTTGCGGGCGCCGTGGTGGCCATCAAGCCCTACCGATGTCATCGCCACACACTGTTCCCCACAGCCTTGTGCGGTCTCTTGACGAAAACATGAACATTGAGCACCTCTGTGCACAACCCGACGAATAGTCCCACGGGGTGGGCGTGTAAAGAATATCGGGGTAAATGGCATAAGCTTGAACGGGATGGGAAATAAGCTGGGCATTCCCTCGATGAAAGAGCCCCGCCACTCAGAGACACTTGGGACAATTTCTCCCGCGTCTTTTCCGTTGCTAGTTTCGTTTGACAGCGTGCGTATCTGTTGAGTCTGCATCCGTATTGAAATGTGCCACGGTCACACCACCGCACTGCAAAATGGACGCGTGAGAACGCAGAGGCGCCTGTATGCTCGGGGTCCACAGCCCCCCCCCCCCCTGTCAAAGCATCGGTACGGCAATTGCTGAACTACTGTAGTAACTGCCGTATGTTGAGGATGCTTAAATCGAGTTGAAAATCGCCCACATTGTATCCTGATCATACGGTAGAGGCCTGTCGACAAGAAACGCCCACATTGAGCAAGACTCAGACTTGATGTTGGCACCAGTCTTGAGCATGGGCTATTCCACGCGGCCGATCTTGGGCACGGGTAATCTCGAGCGCAGGCTATCATATACGGTAGAATTCAGGGTTGCGGTCGTTGCTCCGCACGATTTCTGGAATACTTTTGACGACCGAGTATCGGGACCTAAGAAACGGCAAGTGCGCGGTTTTTTCATCCTTTAGGAAGACTGCATCGGAGAGGAAGTATGTTCTGATCATACGTCTACGTACGTAGCACGTGAGACACATGCGCTGACTACCCTGGAATTCCGGGTGCTTTCTTCGTGTGATGCGATGGTGTAATTTACTCTTCGGTCCGAAACGTTTTACCTCTCTCAAGTCCAAAGAAAAGCTGGTAGATCAATCTTTCTCAGCGTCCGAAACATGTGAGCCTCAGTGTATCTACTGCGCTGATTCTTGTTCGTGCGTGTACCCATACTGTTCTTATAGTATTCGCCCTCTATATCAACCCGTGAACATGTCAAGCAAGCCGTCGTGGAGGCAAAACTGGTACTTGCTCGGTGCGCTCATACTGCTGTATGATTTCGCCTACAACCCCGTGCACAGATCAAGCAAGCCATCGTGGAGATGTACGAAGCCACGAAGAGATCGTTCGTGCGCTCCCTTGCAACCGAACTGGCGTCGGCACGAGCGCGGATTCTGCACGTCGCCGTCGACGTGTGGACCGCGGAGGCGTCGGCCCACCCAAACAAGTATATAGGTAAGAATGTGCAGCGCGGAGACGAGTATTTCTGGCTTCGCGTGTGTTGTGTGTTGTCTCCACATTATTGAGTTTTTTCTACCCATTGACGTCAGCACACCTACAATAGTGGTGGCTTTGCTGGTTATGCATCCCGCAGAGAGGCTTTCCTGGTTATGCATCCCGCAGAGAGGTAAAATTCATTGGGTTGCGGCCTGCGCAGCGCGGAGAGAGGGTGTTCGGTTTTATTTCGATGCGTGTCTGCACATTGAATCCGTTCGTCCTACCCAACGACATCAGCACACCTGCGCTAGTCTCCTTCCTGATTAAGCATCGCAGAGAGAAAGGCAGACGATTATGGTCGCGCTCTGTAGGGCAGAAAAAACCGTACGCACGTGATATTATACGTACCAAGGCATACCGACTGTACATAGCTGGGGTTGGTTTGATCGGTTGCCGTTCTACGAGTACACATTATATTATTTTCGTAATCGTTTTGTTATTCGAGGCCGTACTGTCTGCATGCATTTATAAATGAGATTCTTCCTATCGTGAAATACGCATAAAGTTAGGTCTTGAAGACTAATTGTTTTTCCAAAAGTGGCCGCCCCCAAGTTGGTGCGACATACATCACGATACCTCCCGAGCATGTATCTACGAAGCCGCCTTCCCTCCCTTCCTTTCTTCCTGCACAACATTTGGCCAAGAAGAAACGTGCGAGCGCGACAGTTTGTTTGTTTCCTGCGGCGCATTCTCCTTTCCTTTTTGCTCCCCGTCGCACAGGTCTGCGCGTGTTTCTACTGAAAGAAGACTTCACAGAGAAGAGCTTCCTGTTGGCCGTTAAGCAATACAAGCCCGCACCGGCTCTCACGGCCGAAACTGTCGGCGGTCTCGTCAGGCTGTGGGCCGAGCAAACATTGACCGAGTACGGCCTGGACTGGACCATGGTGGCAGGCGCCGTTACCGACAGTGGCTCGAAGTTGAAGTTTGCGTTTCGGAATATTCGTGGCGTCCTCGGAGAAGGGTGTATCTCGCACATGATCAACAAGGCGACCATCGACGGCTTTGGCATGTCCTCCTCTCCTGCCAAGTCGAAGAACACGCTAGCGCGGCAGAGCATCGTCCAAGTCCGAAAAGTGGCGGAGCACATGGACAGTTGCAAGGCCCATTCCACCACTGCCGTGAGAAAACTTTGCGCAGCAGTTTCACACTCGTATATATTTACACCCCGTATCATTTATTTAAGGTGTTGGCGACTAGTCTTGTGTTTGGATTCTATAGTAGGCCACATCATTGGTAAGCTCTCAAACATGGGTTAAGAAAGCGCTCATACATGTTAGATCCAAGAGTTGAATGATGACTCTCAGCTGTCACATCGAAAATAGTCGAACCTCATCTTTTGTAAGCTGCTTGTGAAACATGGCTTGCACGACCATCTACTTTTTCTTCTGTAAGTTTGAGGCCGTTCACGGGTCAAGTCCACGTTCGGGGGTCTGGCCGGATCGAGTCAGGGTGACCTCGTGAGGTTGTAAAAAACACTCATGGCCCGACCAGATCGAACCCGACCGGACCAGTGAGATGTTGGAGACCCCCTGAATCCGACCTTTGGGTCGGGTCATGCCTCGTGAAGAACCCTGGAGTTAGGGTTAAGATCCCCCGGAATTTCCCCTTGTATCGGGGTTTTTTGTTCACCTTTGGGTTGGGTAATGACAGGTGAAGAAGCGCCCTAGGTAAAGAGCCGTTGATTTCGTTGCCTCAATCGGTGAAATCTCCGCTTTTGGGTCTTCGGTGTAGTCATGTGTATAAACGTGTTTCGGTAAGGATTATCCGACGGGGGGGGGACTCACGTTCAGTTGATATATGTCGGTGGTGGCTGGTCGTCGTAGGAAGAATAACCGACAATCCCTAAATTTTCAGGTGTACCAGGTGTGTGCATATTTGGTGCTTGGGTGCAACTTTATCGTTATATCACTTATCATCGACCGAACGTGTTTCGTATCAGGTGTGCATGTGCATGAGACTTGTGTACCGCAGGTATTAACGATCGCCCGGACGTATGCCGATTTTTGCCAAAACCCATGGGGGCACGCACGACCGACATGCCGGCCTTGGAGAAATCTTGAAGAGGTTTTTTCCATGTTCGCGTCTCTCGGTCTTTTCATCTTCCCCATTGTTCAGAAAGCCAGCTTTGAAATGCGTCCGAAGGGGGTGCGTTGGCGTATTATCCATGTGATACAGTATACCAGACTTAGATGTGTATTTGCGTGAGACCAGGCTAGTAGGGCATTCAACGCAACAGCCCCACGCTTTATACTCCGCCCGCCATATGTCTGCGCCATGTCGTGAGCAGTTGGCATGGGAGGGCGATGGCCAAAAGGGGCACGGCTCGCCATCAGAAGGGAGGCTCAGACAGGCTGCCGCGCAGCGCTGGTCCGATGCCACGGTTCTGCTAGAACGCGTCCTGCTCTACTATTCCGATCTTGTCCAGTACTCGGTGAAATACGAGGGGGACTCTGAGGGAGACCCTCTTGGTGCCCAATTCAAGCGAGAGGTGACAGCAAGGTTGAATACTCTTCGTATTGCTGTAGCATTTGGGATTGATCGTCGGAGAGGCCAATCGTATGATGCCGTTACTGCATTTACTGCCTAGCTTTGTTTAGAATAAAGGCCTTAAGACACGCCGTTTGCAAGCCCTAGACAGTTGGTAGGTGAACCGTGTCAGCTCTGTGATTCGGGAATTTATGACCTGTTGTGAATATATATATGATACATCGTATCGTCTCCTATGATGTTCGGAGTGCTCACGTACTCGGTGCAGGGATTCATTTGAAACAGTATTTGGGAGTTCCACACACAGAAATATGCGTGTT
The DNA here is from genome assembly GCA_031763025.1 of Macrocystis pyrifera. Classification (NCBI taxonomy): domain Eukaryota; class Phaeophyceae; order Laminariales; family Laminariaceae; genus Macrocystis; species Macrocystis pyrifera. The sequence continues at coordinate 2,120,216 of JASSKH010000025.1, read as the reverse complement.
TGAGTGTGGAGCATTCAACGGGTTGAGAAACGTTTTGTCCGCCTCTCTTCCTTTTCTTCCTTGTCTTGTGTGTTTTACGTGGATGATGTATATACCCTGAGGAGTTTCTATGAATTTAGGCTTGGCCCCTCATATCAGTGAGTGTCTCGAACATATGAAAAAACAACCATGCATATAATATTTTGTACTGGAATGTTTTACTCCTGCTCGCGTAGACGAAAGCACTCCTGTTGAAGGAACACTGCTGTACGTGACGCCCACAATCTCACGCTTGGTGCTTCCTAGTCTTGTGTGTGAACCACATGTGGTGTTGGCGTATAAGCGACATGGTAAAGTCTCTCCTTTGATACAAATGCTCTTGCATTGTACTGGTGCAGGTGGAGGAGATCTTCAGCATCATGAAGCATCTCCAGCTCGTCGTGCAGGGCAGCCACTCAATGACTCGTCTCATCACCTCCGTACCCACGATGTCGCGTTTGGTCATGCTCTTGACAAAAGACCTGAACGCCGAGCGCCCTCTAGCGCTGCATGAGGCATCCTCGTCGCCATCCGAGGGAGCAGGGCGTCCGGCAAGCGCAACAACGCAGCGCATTGAAAAAACGCACGCGGAGCTAACCGCTACAGGGCAGGCCACACGAGTCCTAACTCGCGAGGCGGTGTGGAGGTGCTTCGGTAGCACGCGGTACGGGGAAAGCTTGGACGGGGATAGCCATCTGTTCGACATGGCGATGGCTTTGAACCCTGGTTGCCGCGCGCTCGGGTACATCGACGTGTTGTCGCCGACAACGGGCGTGGCGAATCGAGTCAAGGCCAAGGTGTGGGCCCAGCTGGCGTCGCGGGTCGGAGAGGTCATTGCCGCGGAGCGTGCGACCGCTTCAGCTAAGAGTAACGCTGCGTCGGGCGTCGACCGCGCGCGGAAGCGCTTGAAGTCTACGCCGTCGACAGACACGGCCCAGCTGCTGGACATGAAGCAGTCGGGGTTGTACGACGGAGCTCTCGACAGCAGCGACGACGAGAGCGAGGAGGAGGACAACCAAGCGGTCATGGCAGAGGCGCGGATGCTAGTTGCCGCGTGGCGCAACCAAAAGGTACTGTAGGTGTTCGCACTATTAATAGGCAGACGGACGACACATGCTCTATATGGACGCCGGGTGGCACCAGTTAGTTTAGTCCGAGGCTCCTCACACGGAAGAGCTCACAACCGCACCCCATTCAAACAACCGACTTCTTCTGAGAAGAGCTGTAGGCAACACTTTCGATGCACACACCCATAAGGCAAGGTATTTACGTATTAACAGAGGAAAAACATGGAGAGCAAGAGATGCGCACCGGATCTGTGGGTGTCTGGTACAGTAGTCAACGACAAGAAATGTATTTGGTTTCCGTGGTTTCTTTTGGGCAATTTCCATCTGTTTCGCATTTCATCCCGAAGTAATCTTTCATCCTGAAGTCCGAAAATATACCTGTATATAGTTCCTCTGATGCAATGGTTGAGGAGCCCCCGCCGTCTGTGGGAAATATTCGGGCTCAAAAGTACAATCATTAGGTCCCCAAAGCTACAGTAGCCCGGCTCAGACGCTCGGGCGCGTGCTGCGGCAGGGGTTACCTTGTAGAGTAGCGCCTTACGTTTGTCTGAAGCTCTTCACCTGGAGAACTCTATATGCCCCCCCAAAACGCTGACTTCGAGCAAAACAAACGTGACATTTACGTCGGTCTGTCGTATGTAGGTATTGTTCGAACTGTATTGCAAACACGAATGGGATTTTCAGTGATATTAGATGGCTTCCTCAGTTGAGGAACTCCCGTCAGTCAGAAACCCTTGGGCCAAAACATGCTACCCCTGATTGCAAACCCCTATTATGGTAGATTAGCGCGCATCGACGATATACTGTCGTTGTAACTGTTGTATCACACTTTGACTGGCAATGCTAGACGTCGTTTTTGTTTTCGCCTCCCTTGTATGCGTGAACGCCGTAGTGATCGAAGTATTATTTTTTTATTTACTGCTATTGGCGCTACAGGTGGGGCGCAATTCCGTATTCTTGCATATACGTCGACTTCTGTCGCACATGTGTGAACGTTGATTCACATGGCGCATGAGCTTTTCCCCTTCCGCACCGTTTCCATTCTCTGCTGAAAAAAACAATCGTCCGCGTGCTTGCATGAATGTAGATTCCGAAAACACTGAGAAATGTTACCGACGGGGAAGGGCTAGCGGTGTTCTGGCGGACCTACGGGAGACAAACCTTCAGAGAGATCAGCGAGGTAGCTCGCGGCGTTCTGGGCGCGCCAGCAACGGCTGCAGTCTTGGACCGCGACTTTGGCAACGCTGGAAACCTCATCAGCGATGGTCAGTGCGGGTCTTTGGATTCCGCGTACGTGGAGATGACCATGTTTCTTCATGGCGCGTATGGCTTCATCCCAACGAACATTCCCGCGCTGAATAGCGAAGACTTTGAAGACTCCATCCCTCTTCGGCTCCGGGATCCAACACTGAGAAGAAAAGTGGCTGACTTGTCCGGAGAGCCTGCGGATGCGGGGCAAAACGTTGACGCTTTTCTCCCTTTCGGGGGCAGCGATAGCGACGAAGACGACTGCGCGGGTAGGGCAGAGAAAGGGCCGGCGGAGTGGCGGAGAGCGTGACGGAACCACCTGCAAGGAAGCATGCTGCTTTGGTATATAGCATATGAACGCATGAAACCCGGACCTGTTGTGGTGGTTGTTGTGGTTGTGACGGTGGTGCCGAGTGAGATTATGGTTCCTTGTGTTTCGTAAACTGATCACTGATGTACAACAAGGCATTGAAGGTGCACATAGGATAGTATATATATATATATCGATGAAGCTACACACGCTATGGCTCATTTTTCTGCACTGCTGTTTTTCGTTCAAGTATTACGTGGTGTTGTTACCGTTGCGACAAGCAACATGCCCGCGCTCTTTCGTTTCGCTCTTCTTCAAGGCCTCACGCTGCGTGAAGAGACATATAGCATGTGTCCCAGAGGCGCGGCACGCACTCGAAAACCCACACACCCAGTCGTCAATACGATTTTGTTGTCACGCGAGGGGTGATCTGTATCGGATTCCCTCCAGCGACGGCGGTTGGCTTGAATGGCATGTAGTTGGAGCAGCCACCGCAGGACTTGTCCAGCGAATGAGGGGTAGTAGTAGTCCTGTTTGGTTACGATGGTTAGCTTTGACGGCATGTAGTTGGAGCAGCCACCACGGGATTCGTCTGGCGAGTGAGGGGTAGTCTTTGGTGTTTTTGGTGTGTTTAGCGTTGAGGTTATGTTCTTCCTGGGTTTGGTTGCGCTCAGGGGCATTCAGCGCAAGCCGTGGTCACAAGTGTCATCCCTCCCTCACCCAGTACATGTCTCTTGCTCGCGACTTGTGGCGGACAGGGCTCAGCATTTCCTGTGGCCGTCGAGGTTCATTGTTTTTTCGGAGTTTTTCTGGGTGACTCACGCCTACGCTTTCCACTTGTTCATTTCGGAGGTTGGAAACGTGCACATGTCGTGTAGATCCCAACCTTCCCGTTGTATGACGCCGTGCAGCCTGAATATGCGGTAGTACAGGTCCAACCCTTGAAAGCAGGCCCTTGAGACTACGCAGATTATGCGGCTCCGACGCGGGAACATGCGCTAGACCATACACATCAGGAATCTATCGACCCCCCTCGAAAAACCCAGATCATAAAGCGGGGTGTTTCTGTAGATGATCTGTCCGACGTGTGCAAACGATGCTAGGCAATCGAGCATATATCAGGAGATGTATTTCGGCAGTATGCCAACATGACGGAAACTCTTTTAAGGCGTCAGTTTCATTGGTATTGGTCTGGCCATTCCTGCTAGTGTAACTTGAGTTCGGGGGCTCGAGCCCCGTTGAATATACGAGGCATTTCGTAGAGCGCGTTCCACTCTGGGGGTTGCAATTAGGGGTAGCACGTTTTGCCATAATGATCCTGACCGACAGGGCTCTCCAGCTGAGAGGAGCTACACGCAGTAACACGAGTCGCTTTTTTTCAGTGATGTGCATAACCCGGCGTGAACCATGTAACCTACCGGTTATTACCGCAAATCAGGATTTGATGTAACCTTCCGGTTACAACCGCGCTGGCCGGGGACGAAAACGTCCCATCCCCGGGGTGGTAAACAACGTATGATGTTGGAAATATTGTTGTTTGAAAGCAGCTTGCTGTATGCTGTTCTGATGCTGTATCCGGTGATGTACTGCTGTGTGGTTGCAGTCGCTGCTGCTGCCTGTCTTTCGTTTCTGCTCATTACGTCGTTACAAAGCAGTTGGCAACGTTCAATGCCACGCTTGATGCAAATCATTCTTTCATTTTCAGTCAAGCAAGATGTATTTCTGCGCATAGAAGCTACGGCTTTTCCCTCCCCCAAGAGGAAGAGGAAGATGCTGAAGAGGCCATGTGTTGTGTGTGCTGTGTGGTGCTGCTGTGTGTGTTGTGACGGGGGTTCGAGCGGGGGTGGTCCCTCAGTGAGGGGCCCCCTGGAACTGAAAAAATAACCGGGAATTTCCATGTAACCTACCGCGGAAAGTTGTAACCGGTAATAACCGGTGCCGGGTTATGCACGTCGCTGCTTTTTTTCCGCAGTATGCTAATATGACGCATTTTTGTGAAGATGCCATTCTCATTGGTGCGACTCTTGTCACTCTTGTTATGTAACGGAAGGGTCGAGGGTTCGAACCCTGTTGAAAACAGGTGGAATAGTAGGACGCGTGCTATCTAAGGGTTGCAACTGTAATAGGGATTTTGCACGTTTTGGCCAAATATAATCTGACTGACGGGGGCTTTTCAGCTGAGGAGCTACCAAATAATATAGCTCGGTGTCTTTTCGCGGTTATACCATTGAACCACGAAACCTTTGATCATCTCATGATCACCAGTGTTACTTTCGTCACTCCAGCTATATAACGGAAGAGTTGAGGGTTCGAATCCCGTTGGAAACATGCGGCATTTTATGTAGGACGCGTGCAACTCTAGCGGTTGCAATTTGGGGTAGCATGTTTATGCGAAAAAATTCCAGCTTTCGCCAAAATGTTTCTAACTGACGAGGGCTCTTCAGCTGAGGAGCCACCCAATAACATGGCTCGGTGTCTTTTCGCAGTACACGAGTATGACGCCAAACTTTTCAAGGATGACATTTTCACTGGTGTCACTCTTGCCGAACTCCTGCTATATATTTCAAGTTTGGGGAGTTCGAACCCTCCTGAAAACTTGAGGCAATACCGGAAGCGTGATACTCGAGGGTTTGCGATGTGGGGTGGCATGTTGTGGCCTAAATCGTTTCTGACTGACGACGCGTGCTGCTCCGGGGGGGTGCGCGTTTTGCTTTCTCTAGCGTGGATTCTCAACCGAAGAACTGCCCGGGTATCGTTTTTGTGCACAGTGTTTTTCAGAAAGTACCTCAAGGCCACGTGGCTCGTCGGGTTGCAGTGTATTTTTTTCTTCTCGAACTCAGTTCGTTTTTTGGGGGGTAGCGAGCTCCTCAAGTGTTGAGGCCACAGGAGAAGCCCAGGGGCACACCTAACGCAGATTGCACCTGCCGGCGGGTCCTCAGCCATAATAACATAGAAGAAGTAAGACGCATGCTACGATAGGGGCGTGATGAGGGGTAGCATGTTTCAGCCAAAACATTTCTGACAGACGTGGCTCCTCAGCCGTGGCATTATCTCAGTTGTGGCTTACAGGACGCGTTCCGCGAAAGGAGTCGCAACTATGGGGATGGCATGTTTTAGCCACAATTTTTATTTCTAACTCACGGAGCTCCTCGGTTGTGACACTATAACCCGTTGTGGGATAATCCACGACAATAGGGGTCGCGATAAGGGATAGCATGTTTTGGCCACCAACACACTTCTGACTGACAATCTCTAATCGGGCCGTTTCCTATGCGGTTCGAGTTTTTGAGCTTCAGATTTTGACCCGATCGCATTTTCAGATGTGAACTTGGCAAATCGAAACAGTCTTGCTATGCGGAAAAAGCATATTTATTGTGCGTGCAGAGATTTGAGCAAACGCCGATACCAACTGTGTTTATTATGGTTTGGCGCTGCCAAGAGACGCGCTGGGTACGCTGCCCTGCGTGTAGGACCCAAGCGTCCGAGCCAAGGCTGACTTCCTTTGGTCTGACGGCGAAGAGACGTGGCGAGTGCGCTATTACAAGGGACCATACTAAATAGGACTCATGGTATACACGAAACCCTTTATATTTACCTTTTTTTTACTAACAAAAATTGTTCCTGTTTACTATGGTCCCCCGTAATAGAGTAGTCAACCTGTCTTTGTATGTTGTGTTTCATTTTTGTGACTGTCTACGAGTACGCATCGACGGGGAGGTGCGTACCGAGTGCGCTATTGTTGGTCTCTAGGCCCGAGCCTGCGCCAGCCGACTGTAGTCTGGCCACGGAGGGACGCACCGCCCGCCGCCCGCGCGTCGGGCTTGAAACAGCATCGCTATACGGTTGTGTCACCATCCAGCTCATCGATCGTTCTGCTGCTGTTTGCTGTCGTGGATGACATCTTGAATTTAGAGAGCATGCCATTTTCCGATTTGAAAATCTCATGGCCCAAGTCGTTGGAGCCAAAATCCGACGACTGAGGTCATCGGATTCTCGAATAAAAACAATTCTGTCGGATTTTGCATATTTGGACTGTATAATAAGCAGGGTCATTCATTTTTGAGATCGAAAAATACATATCTGAAGGTCGACATCGAAACGCATAGGAAACAGCCTCAGCTACCCAACAAGGCACATCTTATTGTTGTGCTACCCAAGTCGCGGGGGGGGGGATAATTCTGCTTGTTAAGCGCGGGATATTGCTCCAAGTCGGTTCTGGGGGGAGAGGAGGTCTTGGGTGAGCTAAACGAGGTCTTTTGGTGGGGAGACGAATAAAATTTTCAATGTGCTACGTCCCTACCGTGGCACCCGTCTTGGGCCAATTTAGGATTGCAGTCCCGTATTGGGGACAATCCGCTCAGATTCCGAATACTTTTGTCTCCAAAACGACATTCAGCGCTAAAAGGGTTGGGTTTAACTCTTTTTTTCGAGATTGGAAGTGCTAGGCCTCTAATAACCTCTTTGGGACTCGCAAAAAGGCGAACCATATTAAATGACGGCTACAGCATTGGCTGCACGAAGCAGCCCGGGCTGCTAGGCTAGGGGATGTATGCATTTGGAGTGCAACGCAATAGGACGCGTGTTTCGATAAGAGCAGCAACTGTTCGGCCATAATGTTCGAACTTCAAAAGCGCAACGAGCCACTCTGTCCCAAAATATATTGAACGTGATGGTTAATTATTTGTGTAGAACCTGTCCAGTTATTCAGGTACAGAGTGATGTACATCCATTCATCAAAACATACAACCGAAAGCCTGATGCTGAAGTCGTTGGCATTACCATGGTGATGGCCCACTTCTCGCGAATACGCTCGCGAAACCTTCAGCGATTACGCGTTCGCCCATGCTCCGATCGCCAACCAATCCCGCGTGCTGCCCTACCAGTCTCGTTTGTCCTCATCGCTCTTTTCCTCGCACCCCGTTTAACCCCTTTCCGAGCAGATTAACCAGGCGTTGGTGGCGGCAGTGGTAGCTGCTGCTATTGGTATCTCTGCTTGTCACCCCCTAGCCTATCCCGTGGGTGCTCCTTCGGCACCTTGTTGTATTCCTTTTCGTCGCCCGGCCCTCCTGACCACCCTGTTCCCGGGGGATCCGATCTCGGGACCAAAGCTCCCAGACCTGCGGGAAACTCCTGTACCGATGGCGGTGGTCACGGCGTTGGTGGTGCCATTGCCGTTGGCTGCTGCTGCTGCTGCGACGATGACGGCGACAACGGCAGTAACTCCAAAGGCGATAATGACAGCGCATGTGCCTCTGCCGTGTTCTCCTTTACCTCTTCTTGCGCCTGCACACCCACCACCGGCCGTCCTCCTCCTCCTCCTCCTCCTCCTCCTCCTCCTCCTCCTCCTTTCTCATCCTGATCCTCAACCACCACCTTCTTCTCCTCCACATCGGACGCGTCCTCTTCACCTACAACCACTATCTTCTGTTCGCCATGCGACGCCTGTGACTCCGGTCGTAACCACTGCTGTGCCGACCAATGTTGCGGCGGCGGCGGGGCGACGCCTCCGGGTCTACCCTCATTTCCTTCTTCTGCTCAACCTGGTCCCATGCGACGTTCCTCCACAAAATAATTCGTGATCCTCATCCTGCATGTCCCCGACCACCTTCCGTTCGGTCCTCTGTTTTCGTACCGGCGTCAATTCCCCAGATACCTCGTTCTACATACGCTTGAACAAGCATCCTCGACTAGATGGTGATGCGATGGTCTCCTTGGCTGACGCTGCTTCCCTCTCCGCTCTTGTCTCTACTAGTGTTTGGCTTACGTCGGCGGTATATCGGCGGTCTTGTTGTGATACTGCTGCCAGCGCCCAGGCTCACCCGTATGTAATGCGGAGACCGCTCTAGGGTAGTGGTAAGGGTAGTGGTAAGGGACGCAGGTTGTTCTGGCAGCTGGAAAGCAGTGCTTCGCTTCTTCTGATTTAGATCTTCTTATTGATGGCGAGAGCTGAGGACGTGCTCTGGTAGAGAAGTGAGAGGTAGGGGGGCGGGACTCGACGCCCAGATATGCTCGTCCCACCCCATGCCACAAGCTCTCCTAAATTCCTCTTATCTAATGTACTCCTACAGAACTTTCCTATGGCCACCGATCGTTCTTCTGCTAACATAAGAACTTCTCACTTCGTAGTCCTATCTGCGTCAAGGAATATTACTCTCGTCTAACGGGCTATCCGCCCTAGGGAACATTCCTAAAAGAACGTTACTCTCGACTAACGGAATATCCGCCGGGTTAATCCATTCTTTGGATTATTCTCGTATTCGTGAGACTACAAGACTGCAACGTATTACCTATATCTATAGCCCATGAGTGCTCTACTCATATCACACGTAGACACGGGTCGCGTCTAATTCCTCTGGCGGACATTCCAGGTCGGTCAGGTAGTTTCTGTTGGCGGCGTCCCGCGTTGCCTTGTTACGAGAGGTAGAGGGTGAAATCCAGGATCTCGGCGTGAGGCGCGAGAGTACATACCGAACCAGGGATCAATTATACAGCGAAGTGTAGTGGGCCAAGGAGTCTTTCATCCTTCCGTCCCAGGACCTCATGAAAGGGATATAATAATAATTTGGGTTATTTCACCAACCCCGTCAGTAAAAAATAGTCCGTCGCAATCTCTATATCGACAAATTGTACTTAACCGCACAATCAGACTCATGAGAGGCTCATGAAACTTTAGGGTTACTATAACGGACGGCCATGGCCGACATGTTGCTCCTGCTCCGGGGGTCCATAGTTAACAGGACCTATGGTACACACAAAAATCTATATATTTACCTATTTTTACTAACAAAATTTGGTCCCATTAACTATGGACCCCCGTAATAGTCATAATTCTGACCCGGGGTCACACATGGTACTACAGTAGTAGTAGGCTCTTCTCCTCCCTCCCCACTGCCGTACGTGCCTTGCCATTTTATCGAAAATTGTCAAGCACTTCAGTTCCTCGTAGAAAACAATTGCTGCTCGTAAAACCGCGGCTTATCAGCAATACGTCGGTCAGCATGTAGAATACAGGCCTATGCACGGTCTCCTGCACAATTTTGGATCTCAGAATAAAAGCTCATGGAAGCTTCCATGGAAGCCTTCGTTGCTTCCACGGAAGCTTCCATCATTTCCACGGAAGATTTCGGCACTTCCATGGAAGCGGATAGAAGCTTCCACTATGTCCGTGGAAGCGGTCATGTTCTTTCGCGCAAGAGGCTTGCACGGAAGCTTCCACGGAAGCACTAAAATAGTCCACGGAAATTCTTGAGTACTTCCATCAAAGCTGCCGCCATCCCCGTGGAAAATGCTCACGGAACATTCCGGCTACTTCCTCAGTAGCTCCCTTCATCACGTCCATGGAAACTTCCACTGAGGTTTCCACGTGCTTCCATGACTTCCATGGAAGCGTTCACTTGCTTCGGTATAAAAACATGTTTTTCTACCTGGTAGCAGACAGTCGTAATGGCGTCTCATATCATTGATTGCGAGAGCTGTACGTGGTCGACTTCCACAAAACTCTGCGCCTACAGAATCGGGCGGACCTGGGCTAATGAGTGGGACTGATTCAGTCGCAAGTGGTTTCGACTTGCCCGCGGTGTGTTCTGCCCCCTGCCGTGCTACTGCAACAGTTGTTGTACATGTTCTTATCCGCCGGAAGCTGTTGGTGGTGGCGGTCGTAGTGCTGCTGCTCTAACCGATTACCAGGTGTAGATGCATGTGGGGGACTATGCCGAATGCAGGAGGAGTGAGTTTGATTTCGTGTTTGATTTTCACAACAATCACATGTTGTGTCCCTCTAGTGGCAGCATACATTAATCCACACTATTAATCGGTGTAGCCATTGGTGAATTAGTTTAGTCCACCCCTGCAATTGAAGGTATTGTGATTAATTACATCTCTTGGGCGCAATGTCGTTTCAGGCATGTTGTAATACATTACGAGCGAAGTATATACATAACATGTATGGAAACATCCACCCGCTTCCATGAAAGCGATGGGAGCTTCCGGGGAAGTGGCGGAAGCCTCAACCTTCCACCAACTTCCACTGAAAAAACCAATAATGCACCAGACCTGTTCACAGGTGCACGAAACACCCAAACATACGTTATGACTTGCCACAGACCCTTCTGCAGAACACCTACCCAATATGCTACAGGGGGACATCAGTAACACGCCCCCCCCCCCGAAGGATGCATAAATCCCAGTTAGCGTCAAATCCGAAATTCGTTTCAAGACGTAGTCTGTCCCAACCTAAAAGAATTGCGAAAGCCTAAGCAAGGTATATACCTGCGAAAGGAGGTTTTGTATAGGCCCATGACAGCAGTACATGATGCACGTGGTTTGGTTTTCTTCGTGGACAGGTTGTCGAGGTAGAAGTACCGCATGGTGTTCTGGATCTGCTCAATGTCAAATGAAGGGTCCCGGTACACCACGAGCTTGATATCGTGCTACAACAGTGTTCTGTCATCCGTTAGTCCACGATGTTCCTGATTTTTCTACCCGCATGGGTCTATCCCATACCTCGATTCGTACGGTATGGTGAAAGTGCGTTTTTGCAATCTAGGTTTTCCGTTCGAACATTCGAGCACCGCGAAGACCAGCTCAAGAGTACCCTCCGCCGCACCTTTTCAGATTCTTCTAGCCTCTCCTGTCTCCTACCTCCGGGCAAAATTCTTCTGAATGAACAGGGTGCGGGTCTATCCACTTGGACAATCATGCCAAATGTCGCAGCTGGACTCCTCGCAGTGTGATCGTAATACCGCGATATGTTCGGACCCTCTCCGTTGTACTTTTACGCCAAGTGTGTGTAGCCAACACCAGGCAGCATATATATTATACATTACGGTGGTCGTAATCTTTCTTCGGGGTAGAAGGCAACTAGAATACAGTAGATTTTAATCGAGCATCATACGCCACGAACGTTTGGTGTGATGCATTGGATTTATCTGAATATCGATTCAAGTAATGACGGGGGTATATACAATGTACTACTACTACTACTGCACCACCCGTAAGACAGGCCCTTCCCCCCCGTGTTCTCTCTGTTCCAACCCAATCCTTTCCTACGTAAACTGGTTATATTGCTGATCGATTGCTTCATCACTTCAAAAGACTTCTTCACACCCATCTTCACTCCTGGGCATGAACACCCTCCCCCCCCCCCCCCCAAGTCACGCCGGGAACGAGCCCCCGAATGTCCTCTCCCTCACCGAATACGACATGTGAAAGTTCAGATCGTCTGGTGACGACTGTCCTCAGGTCGTGGACGCTAGTCGATGACGGTCTTTAGGGACTATCGCTGCGGTTAGACAGTCCGGGCTGCACTGATGATGATATTGTACTGACGTTGATGTGATTGTAAGTGGCGTGCTCGGGTCAAGTTAGGATTATAGCGACGAACTGGTGAGATTCAGGAACGGGGGGGTGAAAGGAGAGTGAGCCCGGGGGCGTCTGCAGGCACTCTACAGTAGTTCCTCTGCTTCCTATGACAACATGTGCTACTGGTAGCTACGTTTCCAATTGTCATCTGTCGATTAAATCCCATAGCGGCATAGCCTGTAGTAGGTCGTCGAACCGCAACTAACTTTGGTTTATAATTGATTCGTCGAACCGTTACTTATGGGACTGTTCGACTGATAACAAGAAGATACGCACGCTGCATGCGACACACCACATGACGTGCATGATACGACTTGCCATAGCGCTCCTTACGTCGTGGAGCATCGACCCGCACGCAACGTACTCGACCCAACCCCGCGTCTCTGCAGATCTGTCAGGTGCTGCTGCAGAACATCAACCCAATCAACCAGATTGTAGCATATGTACGAGTAAGGGTACCGTAAACACAAAATGGTATCCCCTCGTGAGTTCACCGCGTACAAGCGCCTTATCCTCGGGGTTCTACAACAAACCTATAGAGTGTTGATACACTACGCGGCACCGCCTTGACCTATCAGATGAGTGTATCTACGCCCCTCTCTACTCCGGGTCACCAGGGAAGTGTCCCCGAACTAATCTCTACCTCGGGTCGCCAGACGCGTGTCTCTATACTCCGTAAACCACTGTTTATGCGATAGCCTGTTCGATTGGGTGAATAATCTGTACCTGACAGGTAGGTATGTAGACGCGTGGAGTTGAGTCGTATGAGTACGTTGTGTGCGAATCGATGCTCTACATGTTAGAGCAGCGCTATGGCAAGTAGTATCGTAGGAGAGTGTCTCTACACTCCCGGGGCATAATCGGCACACGGGTCATCGGGTGGGCGTCTCGACCCGCCTGGAACTCACCGAGAGGACAGCCGCCTCGGAAACGACTAAGAAGCTCCACTGTGCCACTCATTTTTTTACATTGTTATCCATTGAACGAATATGAAGGACGTCAGCGTTTCCATCGACCCCCACCCACCCCTCCTATCTCACCGATAGAAATGGCACATTTTCGTCGGGCTCGTCCATGCCACGCGAACCCGGCTTGCCCCATCTCATCGATCACACCGCCTCACCCCCACCCTTCGGTTCTTCTGCCGGCCTTTAATGATAACAGGTGGCGTCGAGGAGTAGAGAGAGCTGGACTGTTAATACGAGGTTGCACTCTCTGACAACGATTTACAACACCTTACCCCCGAAACCCATGGAACGGGTAAGGCCGCCGCCCTGGACAGGACAGCAGATGAGAAACGTACTACTGACACGGCAGACACCCCTTGGACATCCGCTGCCTCTTCGGGCCCTTGAACAGGACCGCAGACTCCCCCCCCTCCAGCTGGGCTCTGCCTGTCCTTCCGCGACGGTAGCCGACACCATTTCCATGTCGGCTACTCTGGGTCTATCCGCGGGGATTGGCAAATCATCATCTGCTTAAAATAGGAGCTGGAGTCACTCGAATCACAGCCGGGCGCCGACGTCGAGAAACACTTCTCCCACCAAGAACGCTGGCTAGCCTCTCTCGTGCGCGGCGACACAGGCCGACGAAACGTCATCGGCATAAGCCTTTTGTCGATGAAGGTCGAAGACATAGGTGGAGACCACGGGAGTGATCGAAGGTACGACCGTCGTGGGGGCCGCAGAGGCGACGAAAGCGTTGCGTACAGAGTGGAATGTGCCCCGCTCGGCGATAGGAGAGGCTAGCGAGTGCTCTTGGTGGGCAATCACCCGTTCTTCCAAGCCCGCCCTCACAATACGACCCCGCGATGACAAACGTAACACCAGCGGCAACGCCATGACGGTACCCCCTACTCTTCGACCGGCAACGACGACAGTGACTGTTCGACATACAGAACACACATAGGATATATTTAGTATGACGACGTTGTCCCACTTTCTTCTCCGTTTGCGGCGGCTTCTGTTTCACACGTGTGTTCAGCACCCGCCTGCAGCAACCCCACACTAAGCCTATGCATCGCCCAAAGCCCAAAACACTGTTGCATCGACAGGCACCGAAGCCTCTATTGCTCCAACGCTGGTTCCCTACGCACCTACCAACATTGCAGTCACAGTTGGATCGATCGACATCACAGTCTCTACTGCACCGCCACCTTTTCAGGGCCCGCCCGCACCTACCCCCCCTTCCGCCGTCTCCAAGACTGCACTTCCTGTAGCACCGGCCATTAAAATCAATTTCGTATCAGCTGACACCGCACTCGCAACGACATTGACCAACGCCGCTGATGCTACACTCTCCAATACCGTCAAGAGAAACCATAGGGTGAGGAGGGCGCACGGAAGCTGGAGTTAATCGATCCTTTTCTTCTACTGTTGACACAGTCGACAGTGATGGTGTACAGAAGCTTATCTCGCAGGCTACACTCGTGTCGGCGGATTTATTGGCTCGGCGTGATGGGTCTGGCACAAGATACGTTGAAATCTCCTCGTTGGTGTTCCGGCTAGGGTCACCCCTTTTCGTAGATGCTTTCCTGAAGGGCCCTCAAAACAAGCGTCCCCTCGCCTATTTGCCGCCTTATCAACGACATTTTCAAGCAGGTGTGCGTTCACCTCGAGCTCAAGGACACCTCCGCCCCGGTTGCCTTCAACCCCCTTCTGCATCTACTGAGCGAGTGCTTTGATCACGGCGACGACGCAGGGCCGCATATTCACACGAGATTTCAGGCGTTCGGTGTACCCACGGGCATTGTGTATCCATTGTCTTTGTATAATTCGAGACGGTCGACCTCGGTTGTACAAGAAACTGTGGGAAGGTCTTAAAGCCTAGCGACGCGATGGTCTCAGAGTTGGTGTGCACCAGTATTAGTATGCATTACACTGCCTTAACCCCCGGTGGGTAACCCAGAGAATTTGATGACTGCTGTGGTTGAGTATTTTCCTTCGTCTCGGCCATGACGGGTGAAGTTGGTGGAACTGGGAAGACAGAGGCTGAGAAGGGTTGAAAGAGTGAGGAAGAAGACCAGCTAGTATTCTGCTCGTGCGTGTGTACGAGCAAGACAAAGGTCTGCTGGCGTCCCTGGTGGCTTGGTATGTGATAAAAAGTTGATTAGCCGAAAGCGCGAGAGCGTGAGCTGGCTACATTCGATGAAAATCGACGAGCAGTGGCAATGCTGAACCCTATGCGCGACAAAAAATAAAAGGCACGTACCGGGGGGGAGAAGGGACGACACCTGTGACCACGGCTTGTCCAGAAGATCGCTGAGGGTAAAACCTCCTACGAGTTAGGGTGGAAAGTAAAAGTGATGATCAAGACTAAAAATAAAAATAAAAGTCGCCGTAAGTTGTCGTTGGATACTTGAGAAGTTCAACCTGTTCGAAAACTACAGGGTCTTGTTAGGGGCATGTCCCAAGGATGGCGGGTGAATCAACCATGACAGAGTCACCGGAAGGCAAATTCCCCGCAAGAACTCCCAAACTAAGTCAAATCCAATGGCTTGTGTGTTTGTTTTTCTTTCGCGAATTATGATTTCCCAAGAATTCCCATGGTGACATTCCTGTGGAAGGCCGTATCGCGGTTCTTACTTTGTGAAGAGAAACAAGACACCGTCATTCGATTCGCCGGTGTTTGGTCTTTCTCAAGGTCTTCTGGCCATTGTTTATCCCTCACGATATTGGTACTCGTAGCCCTCTGCTATCCTGTTATGGTTGATTTACTGTGATTCCCGCCACCCTCGGGAATTGCCCCGAACAAGGCCTTGCAAAGTTCGACTCAAAAACAGCAACCCCTACGAACCGAAGATGTCAGAAGACAGTATTTTCACCCCTTGAAAGACAGTTTGCCTTGACATACCTTGACTGACACCAAAGTACTAGTTTCTAGTATGAATCAATCAGCCATACAGCCTTGACAGCGCAAGTTTTGCCTTGCTTGACATGTCTCCTGACATCTTTCACCCCCTTTTTTTAAATTTTCATCGTCACTTTCACTGTCCGTACTCGGTCGGAGGTTTTTTTCACCCTCAGCGGTCTTCTTCTGGACAAGAGGTGGTCACAGGTGTCGTCCCTTTCCCCCCCCGGTACGTGCCTTCATTTTCGTCACGCGTGCGGTTCAACATTCCCGCTGCTCGTCGATTTTCATCGAATGTTGCTAACTCACGCTTTCGCGCTTTCCGCTATGATCAAATATTATGCAAGAAAACGTCCTCGCAAGTATGCCCTCGGTGAGACTTAAACCCACGAAATTGATCTTAGTAGGCACGCGGATCACCGGCCAAGCCACCGAGGACATCGGCAGACCGTGCGTGGAATGAGTCAAAGCACCATGACTAATGAAAGTGAGAGTGTCGAGGCCGCATCGTGCCCACTTGTTTTTTTGTTTTAATCATCACTTTTACTTTCCAGCCTAACTCGTAGGAGGTTTTACTCTCAGCGATCTTCTGGACAAGCCGTGGTCACAGGTGTCGTCCCTTCTCCCCCCCGGTACGTGCCTGTATTCTTTGTCGTGCATAGGGTTCAGCGTTTTCACTGCTCGTCGAGTTTCATCGAATGTAGCTAACTCACGCTCTCGCGCTTTCCGCTATTCAATTGTTTATGCAAGAAAAAGTCCCTACGAGCATGCACTCGGTGAGACTTGAACCCACGAAATAGATCTTGATAGGCACGCGGACCACCTACCAAGCCACCGGAGACGCCGGCGCTTGGGCTATCCCAAATCACCCCCCCCCCCCCCCCCCCCCTCTCTGTCCGTCTGACACGTATCCGGCGTATTCACGTAATGTACTACTGACTGTACGTATATACGTGCTTGGTAAATGTTCCGACAAAAACGATTGTGGCCCGACCTCAGGACATGGACCACGTATGACACTTGGCAGACCCTATATAATCTATTTTCTATAGGCTGCAGCAATGATGGCTGCTAGAAGGACCCACCAGCAGCGAGACAAGGGTTGTATGGGGTAGGTTTAGCAGTAAAAGACTCAATATGCCGAACGTCTAAGTTCACTCAGCAGTTTATTGACGAACGACTTATGTCTATGCGCTTTGAGTTGGACGGTCGGTGCGATGCGGTTAGTTTCGTCGTTGCGTACGGCCCGACTGATTGTACCAAAGACGTCAAGCAGAAAGGCATGTTTTGTCGAAAGTTGGAGGACCTGGCTGAGCAGATTCCTGCTAAAGAGTGTTTGTTTGTGCTTATAGATGCCAATGGGCTAACGGGGGGAAGGAGAGAAGGGTGCGGTGATGATGACTGTAGGGTGCTCGGAGCATACGGACGAGATGTTCGTAGTGATAACGGCAAACGGCTTTTGTCGTTCGCTACCAGTTCCAAGCTAGCGCTCACCAACACATTTTTCAGCACGCGCAAGGGCGGAATATCGCATACATACAACGGCACTAGCCTGAATGATCGTAAGCGAATCGACTACATCCTAACTCGTCAAGTCCACCGACTTAGAGTACATAGTGTTACAGTCGTACCACAGCCCCCACCACCTGCTAAGGCTGATTCAGACCATAACATCGTGTACATCAAGGTCCGACTTAGTGGTCACTTTTCGTCTAACCGAAGATTGCTGAAACCCCCAAAACGCCGAGAATTCGACAGGCAGCTTTTCTTATCCGATGGAGAGCGTCGACACCGAATAATCGAGAGGGTCGTTTCCACTCTTAACCAACCTACCCAGCCTCGTAATACGTCTGGCATGGTTGAGTTTTTCACCACAATTGTCATGAATGCTGTTGAGAAAGAGGTGCCACCTCCACCACGTCGCCACCACCGAAACGGTTGATGTGAGACCCCCGAAACGGTGGCCGCTTTCAAAGCAGCATGGACAGAGAGGGAGGATGCGAGACAGCTCTTGTGTGTCTACCCCTGAGATAGTACAGCGTGGAAGAAGTTGAGATCCGCCTGTGCGAATCTGCAGGAAGTGGTCGCCGCAGGAGTCAACGCGTATTTTGAAGAGTACCTCGCTGAAACCGAGAAATTCATCGCGAGTTCCGATCAACGAGGGTTCTACAAGCACCTGAAGAGTACGGTAGGGTTGCAAGGTACGAAAGCGAGGAGTGAACAGTTTATCATGGACGAGGATGGCACGCTGTTGCGGGATCAAGCGCGAATTCGTGAAAGATGGGCGGGGCACTACCACAAACTATTGAACACGAAATCGCTGAAACTTGACCCCACGATCATCGACCTAGTGCCACCACGACCGCTGAAACTATCCCTTGGAAATGAACCATCCATTAACGAGATGATGGAAGCAGTGAAGGGTATGTCAAACTGGAAAGCCGTTGGACCAGATGGTCTCCCGGTCGAAGTACTGAAACTTGACCACCCCGCTTTCGTGCAGTATTTTCACAGTATCCTTGTTAACGTTTGAGTAACGGGAGAAGTCCCCAAACAATGGAAAGATGCGATCATAAAACCCCTTCATAAAAAGAAGGATAGAACTGATTGCAACAACTACAGAGGTATTTCGCTTGTTGCTCACGCAGGCGTGGTGTTGCTGAAAATCGTTGCGTCCCGTCTAAGCAGCTACTGCGAGACCTAGCATATACTCCCTGAAGAACAGTGCGGCTTCCGCCCCGCACGGTCAACAGTCGATATGCTGTTTGTCGTTCGCCGGTTTCAGCAGCTCGGGCGGCAGAAGAAAATCCCCCTGGACATGTGCTTCATCGACTTGCAGAAAGCGTACGACCCTGTCGACCGAGAACTGTTGTGGGAGGTACTCACACGCCTTGGTGTACCAACCAAGATGCTCACAATCATTCGCAATTTTCACGAAGGCATGCGGGCTCGCGTGCGTGCGGATGACGGTGAACACTCGGACTGGTTCAATGTAACCCAGGGGCTGCGGCAAGGCTGCGTACTATCGCCGTTACTGTTCAACGTGTTCTTCGCCGCTGCGCTACACATCGTGCTGGTACGCCTCAGCAAAGACGAATGCATCGTAAGGGATTTGGTTCATCTCGAAGAGGACAGGGTTGTCGGAAAAGAGGAACCGTTGGCATGCGTGCAAAGGGCTGTGTGGGGCATGTTGTATGCAGACGACGCAGGAATAGTCTCGAAGTCGGCGGAAGGCCTTGCAAGAATGATGACAGTCATCGTGACTGTCTTCGAAGCAGTAGGTCTCACGGTATCCGAGAAGAAGACAGAGACGATGCTCCTACGAACACCGGATCAGACGTTTACCACCTCACCGCTCGCGATCGAAGCTGCAGGCCAAAAGTATAAACAGACGACCCAGTTTTTATACATAGGAGGCATTATCCACGAGAACGCTGACCTCTCCTTCGAAATCGAGCGACGAATCCGTCTGATGCGGGCATGCCTCAAACGGTATGGTCCGGAACTGTACGATAGGACGAACGCACCGCTTAGTCTGAAAGTCCGGATGCTGAAGGCCGAGGTGATTGAGACCTTGCTGTACGGTTGCGTGACGTGGACCCTCAATGCGGACCACTTCGCCAAGCTTCGATCAGCCCACCACGAAGTCCTTCTGCGAGTCATTGGTTTCCAGCGCCGACTACGCACCGACCACACCACCCTCTCGTATGCGAAGGCGCTCAGGATAACACGATGCGAAAGTATCGAAACGACCATCCGTAAACGGCGACTCTTCTTTGCGGGGGCTGTGGTGCGGCAACACGAGGGGCGATTGCCCGGTCGGTTGATGTTCGGGACGATCGCTGGTAGGGGCAGCCCGAAACCAGGCGGGCAGCCCAAGACTTGGCCTAGGGCCATTGCTGAGGACCTTAGAGTGTTCAAAGCCACCGAGGGATCAACGGAAGACTCCCCCTTAGTCTTTGGAGTTGGGACCGCACTGTGGCCCACTGCAGCAAAACAGACGGGAAAGTGGTACCGGGGAATCCTCGAAGCAGCTGAAAAGTTCATGGGCAGGTGGCACGAGGCTGAGGCAAAGCTGAGTAGACAGCGCCGTGCATCCGCTGCAAGTAGTGTTAGAGGGAATGGGGGGAGGGGTAACAGCAGGAGGGGTAGAAGGAACACCGTACAAGTGTATGGGGGCAGGGGGGGGAACAGGAGGAGTAGAAGGGAAACCGCGGTAGAAGAGAGTAGCAGAGAGACCGCAGATAGGGTAGCAAGGTACCAGGCCGACTAATAGGTTGGACTTTTCTTTGCTACTCGTACCGCCAACTGCTGCGGCCGTTCGGTATTTTATTTTGATTTTTTTCCCTTCTTATCCTTACGAAAGAAGTACTACATAGTGGGTTGATGACGAGCGTATTTTGGCCCACTCATTATTGCTTTTTTTTACTTAGTTAAGTGTTCACCGGGATGCATAGTCCCCTTTTTCCTTCTCGTATCTTTCCCCTTGCACGTCCCTTTTGGCTCATGCTCGGGGTAACTATGTATGTGTCTGAGCTTTGGCTTCCCATTTTATTTTTTTATTTGGGATTCTTCTCCTTTTCTTTTTATATTTCTTGTTCTTTTTCGGTTTGGTTTCTTCCTTGCTTCTCTTTCTTTATGGTGTATTTTGGTTGCTGGCGTATGTATGTATGTATGTTGTGTCCGCCGCACCTAGTGCGAATGCATGGTATTGCGTGGGCTATTAATGCATTACGGTGTGTTATCTCTGTGTCGTAGTCTGTGACCACAGAGCTCGTATCTTTCTAGGGTGAAGAATCAGCACGGACACTGGGCTTGCTGGATGTCGACGAGTAGAAGAACGGTTTATTGTGAAGAACACACACACACACCACGAGTAGAAACGAAAGGGAGGAGGTGCGCTGAAGTCGTCTGCTTAGACAGAAGGTGGGCGTTGAGGGGAGATATGTTTACAAGGCTGCTGTGTGCCAGCTATCAACGCACTTCCGAGTTCTGAGTTCTGTAGAGAGGCCTGCAGCCAGCCCCCCTGCGGCCTATACGGAGTGGTTACACACCCCACAGTAAATACTATTAATAGGAGTAGAATGTCCAATGAGTGGTAAAACGTTTGAGAGAGACATGGTGGGTGGGTGGTGGGTGCTGCTGTGGCAGCCGTTTTTTCGGATGATTGCTTTTCACCGACATCCTCCATCACAGCTGTTCAGAATATACCCACTCTCTTATACGTATCCGCAAAGTAGTCATTGAGTGAGGGCGTGAGAACCGATAGGCGCAAATACCTTTATCGTACCAGCAGTAGGGGTATATAAGAGGTATTGTACAGGTAGTATATACAGCCATTCTCAGCGCAACGAGTATAACATATTTTTCTGTGAGTACGAGCCCGAGATTTTAGTGGTACAAGCAGTTTTAATGCATGTTTCCGGTGCAAGAAGTCAATTTTGTTTTGGTTGTGCACCAACACCTGGCACGTACGAGGTACGAATATATTTTGTACATCTTCGTCACATCACACGTCCCGCCTCGGTGCTCGAGAACCGCCTGGTTGCGTGGTCGCCTCTGGTCGCTTAATGGCTGCAAAAGTCATTCTCTATATCTCGCGGTTGCTCGGAAAGGCTGTTGTCACCCGCTCCGAGTCCGCGTCGCTCTCCGGACGTGCGCACTTATGTAGGTCGTACTCGCGTCAGAAGCGCTCGAACAGCAGTACGTGTGCGCGTGCGTTCGTGTCGATTCGGCTCTTGCCGTATCTCTCGTTGCACGTGACTCACATTATTGTTCGTGACACACCGACGCATGCGGTGGTGCACGTCTCGTCTGTTCTCGACGGAACATACAGCTGTAGGAATGGAGTGCGCAATGACCGTTCGCTCTAAGCACGTTGCAGGCCTACCCCGCGCTGTCGAACACCTCGTGCTTGCGGGTTCGAGGTGCTCGTATACTCGTAGAACTTTAAAATAAAGTTGTCCACGAATCAGTTTTTGAGGCGAGAAATTCCTTATGCGCTTCTTTCGTCAAGACGTCAGGTAGGTGTGCGAGTGATTCATCGTGGGATCATATGTGGGCAGGAACTATCTGAAGGCACGAGCATGCCAGAGAATCCCACAGGCCGACGCTGTCATCGACATCCTGATCCCGCCCGGACGCGATCCTGGTACCCTCTCCCAGTGGCGTACCGCCAGATACAGCTGTGACTTTAGAGGAAAAGGGTTTGTCTTAATGTTTGTCTTGTCGTGGTCCGCCCGTGAAGGTCGTGGTCCGCAGCTCATATTCGTGAGCAGCGCTCAGATGCGTTCATGTGAAAGCGGTTCACTCCAATCCTGTTTTTGACCCGTTTATGGCCCGTTTGGGGTCTGGTTTGGGGTCAGGTTGTCTCAGTAGTACATAATAGAAGGCAGCACAAGGCACCAAATGATCGTCTCTTAAGTCAAGATGACAGCTACTTGTGGGGAGCTTGCTGTTGCTTTTGTTCCATCATTAACTCCTCGCCACAATACAATGCCGCCCGTGGTCGCAGGACAGGCTCCAATAACTCTGCAGGGGAAAGAAAAAAGAAAAGAGCTACTACAGCAGTAGCTAGGTACGCGAGTAGAAAAGAATGCTCTACTACGAGGTCGGCAGCTTTCATAGTTTTCCGTGCATACCCCACGGTATTCCTATTTATTATAGAACAAAACAAAAAAACAGCTGTGATGAGATCGAGGATTTCGTCGTCATCTTTGCAAGTTGTCTGCGATATATCCATCGCGCGTACTATACTTAGCGGCGGTGACGCGTTCTACGATGGAGGTACTCGTATTTAATAGCACATTTCCGCTAAATAAAACGGTTTCTGACTGACGAGGTTCCTCAACCGAGAATCCTCGGAATGCCAATCTTGTTTCGAAAAAATTTAACGACATTTTTGTATATTTGGGCCGTGGCATTCTTCGACGGGACGAATTTGATTTTTGTTGAGTCAGTTTTTGGGTGAGGTATGGAGCTCCGTAAGTTAGGAATCTCAGAAAATTCGGGGTGAACCTCTATCGCAGAAAACCTCTGGACTAGAGGAGAGTACGCTGCTCGCAGCAGCGACACCAAAGGAATCACATGCAAAAAATCGAGCCCCCCCACCCATATCCGGCCCATTTTTTCTCAAAAGCGGCCTATTAAAAAAAAAAAAAAAAAACAAGTGACAGCGGTTTTGAGTTCCTCTCAACCCCACGGTTCTTGCCAACTTTGTTTCGATTACAACGCTCTAAAAAATGAGCGAGAAACAGTGAGGGTCACAAGATGGCATATAATTTAACCCGATCGTATATGCGGGTTTAAGATGACATCATGCAGAAAATACGGCCCGCAAAATGAAGACATAAAAACTCTGAAGCTGCAGTAGGACCGTAGGACTAGAAGTAGGAGTGTCTATATTTATTAGGGAAATGATGAAAAAAAGTCGCTTTGCCACGAGTGCTGGGCAAATTTTCCGGTGTGTATCTTGGTTTTCCAAGGAAAAAAAAAAACTCTTCATACGAGGGTAGGGTGCCTTGTTTTGAGCTTTTCTGTTTGCGTGTGGGTGTGTCATCATGAATTAACATCTATCTTTTTTGGCCAGGTTTGTCGACCGCGCTTAACGCACATGGCGCCAACTCCAGTACCGGCGAGCTCTGTGCACGCACACACACACAAACGAAACTTTCTCGTGCTGGCGCGGTGGCGAGTCGTTCACAGTTGGTCGAGCTAGGTGCGGCAACGTGTGTAATAACATGGCTGGGCCATGGTTTAAAGAAAACAACCAACAATTGTAAAATACTTGAAAACACTGAACATAGCCAACAACCGTAAAATACTTGATAAAATATCATACATACGGTTTATGTTTTGCTAAACGAAACTCAACTCTACGAGCACTCATAGATATATAGGCAGACTGTGTCTGTCCACAGCCATGTTCGGGCTATGTATGTCCCCAAGACATATATGTGCTGGAGGTGGCATTGTCAGCCCCACCCTCCTACTACTGATGGGGGGACGGCGAAACAGGAGAAGATCTGCTGCTATTGTAGTTGTTTTGTACAGCGATAGCAGTAGTGGTGGCACCGGCTACGAGAAGCTCTGTTGGACACATGTATGTCAGGTTGTAGATTACCAGGTAGGTACCTGGTACGACTCGTATAAAATATGAGTCCGCCGGAACCAGGAAACACATAACAACATCGAGTATGTGTACAAAGGGTTCAAGGGTTAAACCGTCACAAGCCGAGCATACGGCGACGCTGACGCTGGCCTCGTCTGTCCTACTGCGCACTGATGCTACTACCTTGCTTGCTGGAGAAGCTCTGCGGAAATGTCGTACATCAATCAGTAGTAGTTGGTGGCACCTGCTGCGAGAAGCACTGCTGTATGTTGGACAAAACATGTCAGGTGCAGATTTTTCGTCTGCAAATTATGCAAAAATAGATCGGAACCAGGAAACACACGGCAAAATCGAGTACATGTACAAAGGGCTCAAGGGTTAGACCGACAAGCCCTGGCCTCGTGTGTCCTACTGCTACTACTGCTGCTGCTGCTGCTGCTGCTGCTGTTTTGCTACTGGAGAAGCTCTGCTGTAGATGAGGTACGTCAGTAGTAGTGGTGGCACCTGCTGCTGTTACGAGAAGCTTTTTCTGTTGGACTAAACCTGCCAGGTGCATATTTTTCGTCTTCAAACGAACGTCCGACCTCGTTGTGCAAGGCATCATCCTGAATTTACCTCAGACTACGTCCGCTTTGGTTCGAACGCCGGGAAACAAAGGCCCGCGAACGTCGGGGTTGGTGTTGTGGCTCGCCTGCTGGCTGTTTAAGGGGGGGTCTGTGCGGCTGTGTTGCCTTGCTAGCTGTGGGTTAGATGGTGTTGTGTACGGCGGTCCTGATGTGATATTTTGACGTGGCTGCGCTGACCAGTGGGACGCGCTGAATTGTTGCTGGTCGTGTTTTCGATTTGCTTTTCGACTTAAAAAAATATGATATTCAATTTTCAGCCGTCAACTTTTTGAATTTTGGCAATCAGCATCATTGCGTTGTAAATCGTTCTTTTTCTCGGAACCTAAACAACGAACGGGAACACGTTTGGGCCAGGGACCATTCAGCGCCAAATTTATTATTGTCATTTCGATTTTCGATTTCGATTTTCGATTCTGTTCGGACACTGGACAAGCCCTGACGAGAGAGCCCGAACGTCACGGATACACACGACCGCGTACGTACGTACGTAGGTGCTCGTTCGAGTTGGTTCAGCACAATACAGAAATAATCCGTATTCACTCATCATGATGCATCGCAGATATATGTGACTACTACAGCAGTAGCGTTGGTAATCAACTTGTTTTGATTGCTGCTTATCTGCGGAAAACTTAAAGTTGCTTGATTAAGCATGCTTATTTGCTTGTTAAGCAAGTTCTGTGATTAAGCGAGTTCACAGGAAGTTGCTTGATTAAGCATGCTTATTTCCTTATTTGCGGTGCAATTTAGTAATTTCTGATGAAATGGAAGGCGTTTTCGCACCGGGTTCAGCACACGACCACCACACACCACACGCAGTCCGCACACAGTAAACCACGCACAGCCATAGGACAGCGCAACACACAGGGAACAGACAACAGGTACCGGACCACACCGCAGTCTTTCCTTCGGCGTTTGGGTGCGGAAAAGATGGATGCTCTACCAGAGGCGGCCGCGACAGCGGACGCGGCGGGCGGGGCAGCAGGCCGAGCGGCGGGTGGAGCGGCCGCCGCGACGGCGGACTTGGTCACGCCTCCAACCCCCAAGTACAAGGGCGACGGCGTTGGATCGAGGGGTGGCGCAGTGAGGGGTGACTCGTCTGGTTTTTCTCGCTCTCGCGCCTCATCCAGCAAGCTTCCGCCCGCAAGCACGTCGAGTAGGCAGGCGAAGACGGGAGACGCCCATCGACCGCCCCGAAGGTGTCAGCTTCCCCCCGTCAAGTCATCACCAACGAGTGGACGGTGTACAAGGCGGAGGAAATCGATCCGGATGTAGTGAATAGCATGGGCGGGCCCTCTCGGGTGGTGGCGCAATAACGAGACTCGATACCCCCACATGGCCAAACTGGCTCGTAAGTACCTTGCGGTCCAAGCCTCGTCGGCAGCTTCGGAACGCTTGTTCTCGCAAGCCGGCTTGGTCGTGACGGCGAAGCGTAATCGTAAGAGCGGGGAAACGGCCGAAGACATTATATTTCTCCACGAGAGCATGAAGCGCAACAACCTGTGGTAGTTTGCTGTAAGCGTCGGTGATGTGCCGGTAGTCGTCAGCCGGTATGCTGTCAACCCGACAGTGGGGTATAGGTAGTGCATGGGCTGGAGGAGTACCCTGAAGATTTCGGTTGTTCGTGAGATAAAGTGGGAGAGAAAGAGAGAGAGAAAGAGAGAAAGAGACACAGGGAGGAAGGACCATGCTCTGATAATGAATGGTAGTGCGCTGCTGTTGTCCTCGAGCATCGACCACTGAGCAGGAGATACAAGGCGCTTCGCTCCGCGGGCGGCCTAAGCCGCCCGCTACGCTCGCTCAGGAAGGAAAAATACATCAAGTATGCGAAGCGGACAGAGGTCCATGATTGAATATTGTATTTTTCATGACTGTAGTTGCAAACTGGCGACTTGATAATGCCAAGAGTCCCGCCGCCATGCTTCAGGAGAAAACAGCTCGGACGCAACAAACGCTTCGCGTCGCGGGCGGTTTTCCGTCACGCTCGCTCACGTGTCGTACGTACGCACATACCCCAGGTATAGGGTACCTATTTTCTTCTTTCGATATGCTCTGTGTCGGTACTCGTATGTACGAAAGATAAACCACAGCACGGCACAGCAAAACAGCAAAGACAATGAAAATGAAACCGAAAATTCTGAAAGAAAAAAAAATCCCCGTCCCCTTTCGTACAATAACTTACTACCTGGCTGGAAAACCTTACACCAGTCAGAAAGAAAAAATGAAAAAATGAAAAATCAAACAGAAGAGCTTCTCCCTCAGCCTCGTACGCCGCCCGACCCTCTCGCGACTATCTCGCCACCGATTCTGTCCGGGTAAAGATTTCCTCCCTCTCCTCCACAGTGAGCCCCGTCGCCCGCCTCGCGTGAAGCTCGGTGCTTACCGTGGACCTCGTTCGCCAGCTCGACAATGTTGTTGCTCATTCGGGGTACCTCCCTGTTGTGATTTCAGCCCGGTCGCAAAAATAAGCACCGCTTGAATATTATCTTAAACTCCCGAACGATCCTTAAATACTCGTACGTACTCCATTTGAAAATCACAAATGGAGGCCAGACGGAGCCTATTGATGCATCCCTCGTGTCTCGAGGCACACGCGACGCCTAGGCGCGAAAGCGGCGACCGCGCTCGTTGCAACTCCCCCTCTACCCGCCAACACCCGCTCACACCCGCGACGGTGCCGGGTTCGCCCGCTCAACCGTGCTCGGAGTACACGCACGCACACGAAACGAAAGAAGAAAAAAGGAAAGAAGGACTGAAAGTACGAAGAGAAATGGAGAACACAAAGACCCGCTGGAAAGGTCCGGCAAGTAATAAAAGGAGGCTATTCCCAAGTGGGAGCTCTGAGAGGCCCGGGATGTACCAACCGAGCACGCTCAGAGAGTGAGATCTGAGTGACTAGTTCAATATGGAAAACGGTAAATGACAACTGACGACTACATGAATTCGATTATTTTACTCTGACGATTTATTATGGGTTCTATGTCGTAGATTTGCGAGCGAGAAGTTACTTGCTGCTTGCGGGCAAACGACGCATCACGCAGCTCCCGAACTTGAGTGTAAAAAGCACTGTGCACCACTGTACAGTACTGCTGCCTGCTGTAATTGTACCTTCAGTGGTTTCGGCTTGTGCGCACCAGGCACCGTTCATGTTATAGTACTACTATTAATACTACTGCTGTAGCTTAGCCTAAATGCTAGGCAAAACCCTGTCCCCATTTCCACCTTGTGCTGGTGCGGCAGCTGGTGTTGTTGTCCTGCGTACGCCGTTGTGTTGTACTGATATAAGCAGTATTGCTGTAGTTGTACCTTCAGTGATTTCGGCTTGTGCGCACCAGGCACCGTTCATGTTATAGTACTACTACTGCTGTTGTAGCTTAGCCTAAATGCTAGGCAAAAAATCATGTTCCCATTTCCACCTTGTGCTGGTGCGGCAGCTGCTGTTGCTATCCTGCGTACGCCGTTGTGTGGTACTGATAGAAGCGGTAATATACCGCATTACGGTAGTTGTAGTACAATGAGTACTGCGGTTGCTCTGTTCCATATATATATATGGCTCTTGTGCACATATTAAATTCAAAAATTCAAAATTCAAAACTGTAATTTACACACTCATCCGGTTGGACGGTTGGACTCACAACTGACGTACTGGAAATATTTTTGTGAAGCACCACGCACACTCAGCTTGCAATATGGAGTATCGCCATTCAACCGGTCTCTCCCACAGCTGATAGATTTGGCAAAAACTTGAAAGAAAAACGTACCAGGTATGTTGTATCATGCACCCACACCTCGTATGTTTTTTCTCTTCTGCATGTCTGCATACCTGCATGCCATCCACTATGTTTATACCTCATCTCCTTCCGTCATGTTGGTACGTCAACCCATACAACGGTTTACTTGACCAGGCAGCCTCACAGACCTGCAACGACGTTTCCTTGCTCTGTTTGGTCGGCGTGTGTCATCTCTGCTCATCAAAATTGTTGAGACGACGAGTGGGCCATGCTGACGGAGGCTTACAGCATAGCAGCAGTGCCGCAACGCTAAAGTACGAAGGTATCTATTTCGGGGGACCATAGTAAATAGGACCAAGTATTGTTAGTAAAAATAGGCAAACATATAGGTTTTTATGTACACCATAGGTCCTATTAACTATGGACCCCCGTAATAGCACAAAAAGGGCAAAAAAAACATGCTTATGTAGTCAACTAATTTCGGTTGCTTAATTCAGCATGCTTATAAGCACGGCAACGATGCTTTGATTATGCTTCGAGTAACTGGAGGTATTATTGATACCTATTAGTATACATTTTTGATACCATCATCACTACTACCGAACAGCTTTGAATATTCAGGATATGTGTCTATATTTTATACCAGGTAGAGAAGAAGAAAGTTCAATGGGGCGCGCGAAGATCAACTTCCTCTCATGAGGCTGTGAGAGACACGCAATTATTACCTGATACCCGTTTTCATTGATATTTGACTTCGCAATAATATACGTACATTTTCCCGGCGAAAAGTAGACACTATGTATGTACGTATGCTGAAAACAATAATAGTAGTACTGCTGTGAAATCGAGGATTCGTCGAGCTTCATATTTCCAAGCCGTGTGTGCTAATTAGATGATACCTACCGCGGATTTTTCTCGCGAGGCAGGTAAATAAAATGTACTTTTAATAGGAAGTATACATTGGATACATTTGAGACCGTTTGAATCAAAGCGCATAAACTATTTTCGACAAAAGGAGGACGCACGAAGAATATGTACTTGGTAAATATGCCCGATCAGCCGGGATCAGGTGTGAGCGATAGGGTTTCGTCGAATCTCATTTTTTGAAGCATGTCACCTGTTTACTAAATATTTAATGCTCTGTACAGCAAAAGCCAGTGTGCGGTTGTTCGTTGCCTTCTGGATCCCGAGATGGCGACCAAAACAGCGGAACGACTCTGATTAATCTTATCACCCGCCGAGAATACGCGGGACAGCGCCCAACGGTACGGGTAGAATCATGTTTGTGCCCATGATAAGCGACTCCTTGCATGGTAACTTGGACACCAACTCGTTGTTGTTGTGCGTGTTGCTGTAATGTTCTTGTTTTCGCGTCCAAAATATTGAGTCCGTGGTCACGGTGTTGATGTTGATTGGCTTGTGGCCAGTGTATGAAACCAGAAAGAAAGGCCAAGTGCCTGAACCGCGGTTAGGCCGGTTCGGTGATACGATATGAACTTAGCTTGGTGAAGATGTTATGATGGTGCTGGGGAACCTAGCTCAGTGGTGTTGTCTATCAGCGGTGGTGGTGCTCGTGAAGATGAGCAGGTGAAGATAGTGAACGCATGGGGCATGGTGGTGCCTGATGGATGCACCTCGTCGAGCTACAATGGACGACCCCGAAACATCAAACAAGATCAAATCCCGTCTACCACTTCTGTACTCCGACGTTGTACTCGTGGCGTCGTGGGACCCTGGGGTCGGTGAGACTTTCCCGGCATGAAACCGTCATTCCCCAAGAATGAAACCGTCACGTTTGACAGACCGACATCATGCTCGTGCGACAAATTGCCACAAATTGGTCGTACATACAACTACACTATTGCAGGGACTTTATATACTGCAACTCGTACTACGGAACAACTGATGATGTTGTCACAGCTGACTATCGTAGATACCTACAGTACACAACGGCACGAAGTGGGAACATAATTGAACAGTTGCCGCTGGTAATTCACGTTTGTACGGAATACACCGCGCTGTTTTATCGCTACTTTTGTAATCACAGCTATATTGCTTTAGCAGCGACCTGTTATTGTAGCCCTCCTGCTGTGCCGTGGGGTAGAAGTACTACTCACTGAGACCATCTCCTCGATGCGGGAAACATATGAATGCATACGTGTGCAGCGACATATTAATCTACTGCTGCTACTACCGTGAAAAAACATACTATTAATTGTTGCTGTGTTACTGCGGTAATCGCAGACGCTCTCCCCTCAATGCACCGACGCTCTCTCCTGGATGCGCTGACGCTCTCTCCTGGATGCTGGTAAAACGTGAGGGATAACAAGTACTTGATGAGTGGGCTGAATTGCCAATCATGCTACAGTTTCTATCATGGTGCGATTACTCCTACACTGTTGCTGTCACTATGGTGATCCTACGTGGGCATCGTCAAACAGCCAGACGTAGATGGTACGGCAATCTGACGGGCCTTGGTGCTCCTATGTTACCCGCCCTCCCCGTATAGCAAGCATGAGTCGCTGACAGATCAATTTCTCGCTGTACTGCGTCAAATCAACCCATCGCACTCTTCTTTTTACGTACCTGGTATTTGTTACATAAGTGAAACCAGAGTTGCCCCGCGCCCGGCCTTCTTTTCTTGTTAGTACTATTACTTCTTATTATTGTCGATCCTTGGTGGGCTCTCGTTCTCTCCGTCTGACGGTGGTATTGCTGCTCCGACATCTTGCGACAAATACCCTGAAGATGGCGCTGTTCATCCAGAATCGTGAGGTAGAAGCTGTCCGCCATCGTCTAGCTGTAGGCCCTCCTTCCGTCGTTTGGCTCCCACGACATGATCAGGACATCAAATGCCTCGATATCGAGCAGGATCTCCTAACCGAAGCATTGAAGCGGGTCCTCTGGGATGGTTAGCCCGACGGGTCATCGTGACTGATCGCGTTCCATGTATTTCTTGCGCTGCCTCCGCGTCACACATGCTTACGTCATAATCCAAACTCAAAGGGTGGATTCTTCGTTTCCAATGCGTTCGGCCGGGGTGTAGATGTCATGAGCGGTTCTCTGTCGTCCTGTACAGTGTGTTGAACCTGCAGACCTCGCCGCGGCGTGTGTCTGCGGTTGCCCTTCCTCTATCATGAGCGTTTGAACCTCTTTCAGTTTCTGTACTGAACTCGGCTTGTGTGGAGACGCGAGTCAGACACAGCTCACAATAACCTGGCGCGACCCCTGACATAACAGCAGGTGTCGGTCCGTCGATGACCCAGCTGATGCTCCGGTGGTCCCAGAGAGATGCGGACGCTGCGATGGTCCCGGAAGATGCTGGTGCGAGGTGTGGATGGCGTATTAAGGCTTTGTTGGGGATTTTAATCACCCTGGTTTCGTCCTTCGAGTCCCTAAATGGATCTATACCGGTGTAGGCGAAATCCACGCGCGTGGCCGGGGGGTCTGCTCTGGAAGCTCCCTTGACGTGCTTGCTATCGAAGGTCTCTCCGATGCTTGGATCGGGTTTCGTAATGACGATCTCGTGATGCGGTGTATCCTTGCGACCCCATAACTCACCCAAGGTGCAACCCTGGGCGAAGAAGAAGGTGTCTGCTGAAGATGACACTCCAGCCTCTTGCGGAACTAGTATTCCAACCTCTGATGATCGCGTGCCAGTGCCTGATGAGGAAATCTCCAGTCCCTGGTGATAATTCGTGAGCCCCTAGTGATAACGCTCCTACCCCTGGTGAGGATACTGATACTCCAGCTCTCGTTGGTGAAGCTCCGGCTGTTGTCGATGGCTTGTCCTCCTCGAGAGGGTTGCCCGCGTGCTGCCGTGGGCTGCTGAATTTTCGCACGTTGGCGCTCCGTCTCAGCGACAGTGGCCTCCTCAGGCGTGTTCTTTGTGTCTTGTAGCATGCACTTGAACATTGTGTCAATCGTCTGTCCGTCCTGCTCGGACACCCCTTCCCGTTGGGGCGATCCAGTCAGGGCTACAGCCGGCGTTGTTGATGTCTCGGCCACGCTGCTTCTTGCGTCTAGATTCACCTTGAACGAGCACAGACCACAAGCTGTACTACGACGTCAGCCTCAGGGGGGGATTCCCAGCCACGAGCGTGGTGGTGATGCCCCGTCATTGCAGTTGTGGGAGAGAAAATATGTCGTCCCAGGCCTGACACGATTATGCTGGGAAAGTGTGCTCGATGCGCCCCACGATGTTGGTCGGTGATGGTGCCGTAGATGGTATCGGTCATGGCCCCGAGCGGTTTCCTGTTGCCGGCGGTGTTTGTCGTCTTAGGTACCTTTAGCGGCGTGAGGTTCATCAGGCGATCCTTCAATCCCGGGATCAGCTCGTCGTCCAGGAGTGCTCCGTAGCGCCGTTGTCCACCAGCATCGTCATTTCGCTGTTCTTGCGCTGAATAGTCCGCCCTCCGGTGAAGGTCTTGAACGTGAATGCTTCGTCGTCTGCCGGGAGATTATCCTCGTTATGTGTGCCCCTGTGATTGACTAGTTCCCACAGACCCCGAACAATCGTGTTGATGCCGGTTACAGCAATGACAATGATGCCGGTTGCTGTCCTGAATAGGCTTTGGAACGTTGAGGGCTCGACATCTGTAGTGTAGGCGGCCACCGGTTTCGCTTTCTCTTCGCCGTTGGGTAGGAAGCCCCGTGCAGCAGTTGCGCTCGTGAACAGGAAAACCCCGTCGAAGTTGTCGCCGAAGTTGAGCTCCGATGTCTTGCCGTCCCCATCAGGAGGAGGAAGGTTGCTGCAGTGGGTCGAACAAACTATGCAGGTGCTGCCCTGCTGGGGGCGCGGTGCTCCATGTTCGTAGCATTCGGGGTCGGAGTGTGTCGTCGTGTTATGGAACGAGCACCAAGTCTGTCCAGCGCCATCTCCAGCTCCAGCCTTTCTCCCGGAGGGTTTTTTGGTCCTCTGACGCTTATCCTTTCCATTCACTGGCTGGGCAATTGCGCTCGTAGTGCCATTTATTGTTGCAATTGTGGCATGCATCCGATTCAACGGACATTGCGACGTCACGCGGGGCGTGCTGATTGTAGTTGCGGTTACGGCAGGCGATTGATTCCGTTGACATCGCCACGCGGCACCCGGCGATCCTCCCGCTGGCTTCGCTGCGGCGGGACTTGCCGTCGAGGTACATATGGTGCATTATTTCCTGTGTGTCGTCGAGGCCGAACGTTGAGTCCCGATATATCTGAAACTTGACGGCATCGTATACTCTTCCGTGAACCCTTTGACCAGGATATCCTTAAAACGTCGGTCGGTCATCGGTTCTCCCATCCCCGTCACCTTAGTGCCTTTGAGGATGGCTTCCATGAAGGAGTCGTCGGGGTTATACCCGAGCTCCATGGAAGTCGCCGCTAGTTCTGCAAGCTTGGCGCGGATGACCTCGTCTGTGATCTTCCGTAATTTTGATTCCAGCTCCTGCCAGGCCTTCTGGCCATTACTTCCGATTCCGGTGTCATCTTCGAGGTTGAGTTATGCCGGCTTTTCAGTAAGCAATGCATGATGGTGTAGAGGTCCAGTGAAGCCTTGTTGCACGCAGATTGAGCATGTTCAAGAGTGTGGGTTGCAATCGCGGTTTCGTTGGTCCGAGTGATGCCTTCCTCTGGCTTGCGGTTCCCCTTCATGATGCCGACGAGGTCCTTGGGGTTGATGCTCAGGAAAGGGTAGGTCTCCTTCCGCCAGTCCGCGAAGTCTGTGGGAGTTTGACCGCTGAACTTGAGTTTGAGGCCCTTCATGATGTGGGTGAGGTTTTCCCCGCCGTTGTTTGAATCCTCCATGGTAGTTTCTCCGGCGTCGAGCCAATTCCAAGACCTACGGTGGTAGGTAAGCAATCGGTCGGCTATCTGTCTTCTTTTTTGTTGCTCGGGCGATGACAAGGCTTACAGCAGTGGGTTAAGACGACCCTGTATCGTTGCTTGGTAAATATCAAGGCTTATAGCGGTAAGTAAACAGTCGGGCGGCTACCTGTCTTCTTTCTCGTTGCTTGGGCAATGCCAAGGCTCACAGCAGTGGGCTAAGATTCCCCTTGGTATGATCGTTGATTGATTAATATCAAGGCTTACAGCGGTAGATCAGCAGTCGGTAGGATACCTGTCTTCTTTCTCGTTGCTTGGGCAATGCCAAGGCTCACAGCAGTGGGTTAAGACTACCCTTGGTATTATCGTTGCTTGTAGAATATCAAGGCTTACAGCGGTAGGTAAGCAGTCGGTCGGCTACCTTGTCTTATTTGTCGTTGCTTGGGTAATACCAAGGCTCACAGCAGTAGGTTAGACCCCCTTGTCTCTTTCGTCGTTGCTCGGGCAATACCATGGCTTACAGCAATAGGTTAGACGGCCTGTCTCTTTTGTCGTTGCTCGGGCAAATTATTCCAAAGCTTACAACATTAGGTCAGACTACCTTGTCTATGTTGTCGTTGCTCGGGCAATACCAAGGCTCACAGCAATAGGCTAGACCACCTTGTATCTTTGTCGTTGCTCGAGCAATGCCGAGTCTTACGGCAGTAGATTAGATGCCTGTCTCTTTTGTCGTTGCTCGGGCAATACCAAGGCTTACTGTAGTAGTAGATTAGATTACCAGGTCCTGTCTCTTTTGTCGTTGCTCGGGCAATGCCAAAGCTTACAGCAGTAGGTTAGACTACCTGTCTCTTTTGTCGTTGCTTGGGCAATACCAAGGCTTACAGCGGCAGGTTAGACTACCTGTCTCTTCGGCCGTTGCTCGGGCAATACCAAGGCTTCAAGCAATAAGTTAGACTACCTTGTATATTTGTCGCTGCTCGGGCAATGCCGAGGCTTACAGCAGTATATGATTAGATTACCTGTCTCGTTTGTCATTGCTCGGGCAATGCCAAGGCTTACAGCAGTAGGTTAGACTACCTGTGTCCGTCGTGACTTGGCCGTACATCACGACGCCCAGTGAGTAGCAGGCAGTCCGATCCGTCGGTTGCCGCTGTTGAAATCGTCTTGAAAAATCTCGACACGGCTGGGTGGCGTTCTCCATAATGGCGGCTGCGTTGCCTATATCTATGCAGGATTCCTAGACGTCGTAGTAGCTCGTACTCGTTCACTCACGTTTTTGCAGCTGGCTTCGTCGCGGGTGAACGCCGATCCGCAGTCTTGTTCCTAGAGCTTCTACTCGTGCACTCACGTTGTTGCTGAATATATTGCATTAATAGTAGACTTCGGTCAGGTTGAACGACGAACAGCACCTGAAGTCTCGATCCTTCGCCCGGCGCAGTCGCGTACTCCATCACTCACGTACTTGTAGCTTGCTCCATCCAGGACGAACGACGTACAGCGGCCTTGATCCTAGATGCTGTACGTACTCGTTCAGTCACGTTAGTTCCGTCGAAGTTGAACGACGAACAGCAACCTTGGTGGGCGTAGCTCGGGAAGACGTGTGTGTCTTGACTCGTCGTGATGCCTGAAGCTGTCGCGTGGCACTTGAGCGCGTATCGTGGCGCACGACCTGTTGATGTTGATTTGCTATTATTGGGGGGTGTATGAACTGTGAAACCAGAGAGAGAGGCCAAGCGCCTGAACCGCGGTTAGGCTGGTTCGGTGATATGATATGAGCTTAGCTCTGGAGAATATATGTGCTGGTGGTGTTGTTTATCAGCGGCGGTGCTCGTGAAGATGAGCAGGTGAAAAGAGTGACCGCATGAGACATGGTGGTGCCTGATGGATGCACCTCGTCGAGCCACAATGAACAAACCCGAAACATCAAACAAAAACAAAACCCGTCCACCAAAAATTCTGTACTCCGACGTTGTACTCGTGGGGTCGTGGGACACTGGGCTCGGTAAGACTTTCCCGAGATGAAACCGCCATTTCCCTATACTTAAACCGTCAAGTTACCCAGACCGACATCATGCTCGTACGACGAATAGCCACAAATTGGTCTTACGTACGTACAACTACTACTACTATTGTTGCAGGGACCTTATATACTGCAACTCGTACTACGGAACAACTGATGATGTTGTCACGGCTGACTATAGATACCTACGGTACACGACGACACGCAATGGCAACATAATTAAATAGGGGCTCCTGGTACTTCGCGTTCGTACGGAATACACGCGCTGTATTACCGCTACTTTTTGTACTCACAGCTATATTACTTTGTCAGCGACCTGTTGTAGTCCTTCTACTAGTACTAGTCACTGACACACGGGACAGGCTAATAAGAAACTGGAGCGAAATCACACCTCAGGACAAAAAATATACAGATAGCAGTGTGCGTGTCTTCGCATTGAATCATTATTCGCACCCAACTAAGCAATGCATCAGGTGTCCATCTTGACGTCTCATCCCCGAAAGATACTAATTACATAGTCACAGACTGCTGTGAGGCAGAGATTCATCAAAACAAACGTAATCACAAATTTATGGGGAGATCAAGTAGAATACCGCCTTGTACCGGGTACGAGAACAAAGCAACACAAGCCGGACCAGAAAATATGAACTAAAATTGAATACGAACGAAACAAAATATTTCCGGTACGAAACAGAATTCAAGTAAGCGACGAAATTATTCGATCAGAAAGGCTGCTACAAATGGGAAAAAAACATACAGCACGCTCAAGGGAAACAGATAGTTGTTGCACGCTCGAGGCAACATGAAGTAGAGTAATATACCCGCACAAAGGACGGCGTGGGGATGAAGGAGACAAAGAGAGGAATTTGGCAAAAAGAAAGCAATAAAATAGAAGAGAGAAAATAGATCGTTCTTAAGGCGGTGATAGTACCATGAGCTACCGTCTTGGCTATAAAACCGATTTTGGGGACATTGCCAAACCCTCAGAGGGGACTCCCTCCTACTCCCGTCAAAAGCGGTGTCAAGAGTCAGTACTGCTGCCGCTGCCGCCCCCCCCCCCAATTGAACAATTCAACAACATAGAAGTAATTTAGACTAGCTTTGCAGGGCTAGTTGGATCCGTATGATAAAATTGCTACCCGATCCATCGTTTCGTTTCTGTTTTTGTCGATATCCGTATCAGTATGGCCGCCTCCCCCGTCCCTTTTTGTCGCCACTGTTGGCGTCCTGAACTGCGTGGCGTATAGCCAACTCCTGCCCGCCTCGCGCCTGTGCCTCCTCACCATAAAACAGTTCGCCGCTTCGACGACCCCCGATACTTTGCCACTCTTCAAGACCTCGGCCATAACACCGTCTCTATACTCCGAACAGCAAAGGGCAGCTGTCCGTGAACACCTTGGTGGCTTGAAAAACCCTGAGGCCGTCTGCTGCACGCTGGGCCCAGTTCGTTTCCGGCCGGCCTGGTCCTTGGTTCTCCCCACCAGACATCGTCCCAAACACCACCTGACGGGTCAGCCGCCCATTGGTCGTCCGCTGTACGGCCCCCGCAAAAAGAGGCGGCGTTTGCGGGCCGTCGTCTCAACGCTCTATGCTTTCTCGAGGGCCGGTGTACGACATGAAGTGGTTGGCGCGTTGCCGGCGCTGGAAGCCAATGATCCGTTGGAGCAGTCAAATAGAATACTTGGTGGTAAAAAAACAATCAGATGCACAATATGACCGACACATGATACGCCAAAAACAGGAAACGTCAAATCCTTGCACGAGTTGCTATCTTCATCGAAAAACAAACGAAACGAAAGGACATGAAGTAAAGTGAAAAGGGATGAAATAAAAAAAAAAACGCACCAAGACGCGTCCTACGATAGAGGTAGCATATTTCCGCT
The DNA here is from genome assembly GCA_031763025.1 of Macrocystis pyrifera. Lineage (NCBI taxonomy): Eukaryota > Phaeophyceae > Laminariales > Laminariaceae > Macrocystis > Macrocystis pyrifera. The sequence continues at coordinate 2,082,192 of JASSKH010000025.1, read as the reverse complement.
GAAACGTTTTGTGGAAAACGGGATTCCTTAACCCAAAATCGTCGGAATGACAATCTCGTTTCGAGAAATGAAGTCATTGTATACTTGGGCCATGGGATTATTCAACGCGATACAATTTGATTTTTGTTGAAGTCAGTTTTCGGGTGAGATAAGGAACTACTTCAGTGAGGAGCCAATGAGGAAAATTTAGCGCGAACCTCTATCTATCGTAGAACGCCTCTTAAATTGAAGCAATTATTACGGGGGTCCATAGTTAACGGGACCAAATTTTGTTAGTAAAAATAGGCAAATATATATAGGGTTTTTTATGCACACCATAGGTCCTGTTAACTATGGACCCCCGTAATAGTATCAAATCAAACCCCATGCAGGAAAGAGCCACGCATGCGTAAACAACCGCAAACGCAAAGGAAAATGCAAGCGAAGCGAAAGAGCTGTATTTGGGACAAGGAAGTAACGAGCGAAAATAAATAAAAGAGGGAGGGAAAGAAAGAGGAAATAACGGAAAAATAAGTGAGGTCAGAGGGGGAAAATTAGGAAAAATGACAATACCATCTATTATTGGAATTTTTGAAGGGCTCTCTGAATTGTTGTTTTTTGTCGAAAACCCGCGATTTACTCGACGGGACTGTCAAAAACACCAGTGCACTCCTCAGGATGCCACCCTTGAATTTCCGAGAGCTTTCTCGAGCACTTTTCCGTTTCACCAGAGTCGTAGTTGGACTGTTCGTCCATATTTCCAGTTCTTGGGACATAGTATTATAAGGCTTAGATTGGGTAGGCGATTAGTCAACCTTTTACCAACAGTCCAACGGACCCAGACCTTGACATATATATGGCGTCGTCGGCAAGACATGGGTCGTTGGTCGTGTGAGCACGAATGTCACGTCCACCATGAAATCGCTTCTTGAAAGAAAAGTGAATTTCCTCATGTCAAGAATCTGAAAAAATACTTCTGGATCTCGAAAAGCTGGAATCGCGTGTTGGTGGCACGTCTCCCCGTATATCCGGTCCGTTTCAGGGGGGGAGAGTGGTATAAGGCTTAGTTAGATTGGGTACGCGATAGGTCAATCTTTTACGTTCGAAGTTAATAACACACGTCTCAAGATAGATATATTTTTGGAGACGCACGCGCAAGCCTTTCTATAAAAGAAACGTTCGAAGTTAGATTCGAACCCGTGTCCTACCGTCGACGCCAAATAAATGTGAAGGTGTTACCTACTGAGTTATGGGGAGAGGTAAAAGTTCGATCGATTACCCAGCCCAGGGTCATCCTTGTAACAATTTTTCATTAAAAAATCTTCAAAGATCCATTACTTCTGGGCCCAGTTCTGACAAACAGCCTTATTTTCGGCCCTCCAGAGAAAACTGATTGGCTGCTCCCAAAATGAAACGAAGTCTTTCGAGAAACGGGAAGTTGTTCCTGAAAACTCTCGAAAAACTCCGGGGAGCATCCAGAGAAGTCTACCGGTGTTTTTGGCTGTCCCGCCGAGTAAAACACGTATATTCGGCCTGAAAACTCGGTTCTGAGAGCTCAGAAATAATTTAACATAATTTAGTTGGTCTAATCAGCTAAAAAATTGTATCATCCGACTATCACGCAGTAGTTGTTGCTGTAGTTGTTACGTTTTATCCCCAACTTTCCCCACGGAAGTCCTCTTCTAGAGCAAACTGCAGTCCGGTGTCGGGGACAAACTACTTAGAAAATGATTGGTTTGTCCCCAAAAGGTGACTGCAGTACTAAAATAGTCGATCCGTTTTTTCTACCCTACTACAACAACAGTCCACCCAGTTTCCTTTCCGATTCTTCATCCTGGAGAAATATCAATTCTGTGTTCACATGATACTCTTGTGTGGCACAGAACAAACATCGAAAAAAAGAAAAATAGTCAAGGTAAAGGAGGTGAAATGTCAAAGCGCTATTACGGAGGACCATGTTAAATAGGACCTACGGTACTCACAAAAACCTTTATATGTCACTATATTTACTGAGAGTATTTGGTCCTATTTACTACGGCCCTCCTTCATAGGGTGCTATGAGGACACAACACAACGGCCGACCAGAAAGGAAAGCACAGATATACAAAAGAAAATTATTTTTGAAATTACACGTAAATACAAATGGTGCAATGCAAACAATAAGGCTGCAAGAAGAAGAAAAGTAGATAATATATATGTATGTGCTGGAGAGGAGCAGATAACTGCTGGACGGACAAAGCAACACGAGGCAGCAGAGGAAGATACCGGCAAAAAGACGGTGGGGGTGAAAAAGGACACGCAGACAGAGAGAAACAAGGTAAACAGAAGGAGAGGAAAAAGGATACTCTAGGCGGCAATACATAGTAGTCGCAGGGCTCCCTTCACTGCTATGAAGCCGATCAGGGAACCTTGTTTCACACTCTGCCACCTACTTCTTACTCTCGTCCATAGCGGTGTCAAGTGTCAGTACTGCCGCTCTCGCGTCCCTTCCAGCGAACTACTCAACAAGAAACAAACTCAGTATTTGAAGGGCCAGCTACGTGGTCTCCAGCTCCTTGCCGCTTCGCCCCTGCGCCACCTCGCCATGAAACCGTCCGACGTTCCGACGACCCCCCGATACCGCTTCCCACGTTTTTTAGCCGCCCTCGGCCATAACACCGTCTCTACTCCGAACAGTGTAGGGGAGCTTTCCTTGGACCCTCGGTGGCTTGAAAAACCTTGACATCGTCTACTAGACATTAGGCCTTCTGTCGTAGTCCATTACTGGTCTATCTAATCTCGGGTTCTCCCCACTAGCCATCGTCTCAAACGTCACCCAGCGGGCCAGCCGCTCATTGGTCGTCCGCTGTACGACCCCGCAAAGAAGAGGCGTATTTGCGGATGATGGTATCAATGCTCTCGCGTTGTTCCTTCTTGAGGGCCTTGGGCGTACAGCACTACTACTGCTAGGTGGTCGGTGCGTTTTCCGCGCTATAAGCCAATGCTCCGTAGCAGGACTGTACCAGATATACAGAATACACGAGTATAATACGGTATAGGAATATACCAGGTAGGAGTTTAACCCATGTTCGCACAATGCAAGACGAACTTTATTTACAGGGTTTGGTAAAATACCACCGTCTCTAAATTAAATATAATCAATGTTTTGTAAAAATATTAGTAGCAAAAAGCTCTTCATGAGGCGTTCTACGATAAAAGTTCACCCTAACTTTTCTGAGGCTCCTCACTATTAATAGAGGAGCTCCCCGCTCCACCCGAAAACTAACTTCAGCACAATTCAAACCACATCCCGATGAATACTACCATGGTCCCCAAGTATGCACTTTCGTCCTTTTCCGAAACAAGATTAGCATTCCGACGATTTGGGTTAAGGCGCCTCGTATTTCTGAAACCAATCTATCTATAATAATAGCGGAAATGTCCTACCTCTATCGTAGAACGCGTCGTATATTTATATACAGAGTGATACTACTGCAGTTTATTTTCTTTTTCCTCTTTCATTTTTACCCCCCACCAAAAAACACCATGAATGCAATACGAGTGTATAGCGGCACACACCCGTACACGGTGAAATATCAAGTGTCTTGTACCTGATCGTAGTACCAGGCGTATGTGGCGTATGTAAGTTACCCGTATGAAGCGTACATGTTGCTACGCACACGTATACGTATGAACTCTCTGTTGTCTGTTGGACTGGGTAGTTGCAACTGTCAAAAACTTGTGTGCGCTGATGGATGGCTGGCGGTGTGTGTGTGTGTTCTTCAAATTAAACCGTTCTTCTACTCGTCGACATCCAGCAAGCCTAGTGTCCGTGCTGATTCCTCACCCTACAAAAGATACGAGCTCTGTGGTCACAGACTACGACACATAGATAACATACCGTAATGCATTAATAGCCTACGCAATACCATGCCTTCGCACCAGGTGCGGCCGACACAACATACATACATACCTGGTACATACGCCAGCAACCAAAATACACCATAAAGATAGAGAAGCAACGAAGAAACCAAACCGAAAAAGAAAAAGAGAAGAATCCCAAATAAAAAAATAAAATGAGATGGGAAGCCAAAGCTCAGACACATACCCCGAGCATGAGCCAAAATGAACTTGCAAGGGAAGAAACGGGAAGGAAAAAGGGAAATATGCATCCCGGGGAACACTTAACTAAGTGAAAAGAGAATGAACGAGTGGGCCAAAATACGCTCGTCACCCACCCACGATGTAGTACTTCTTTCATAAGGATAAGAAGGGAAAATATAGGAAAAGGTTAAGTCATGGAAAAAATCAAAGCACCAAGCCAATACATACCGAACGACCGCAGCAGTGGGCGGTACGAGTAGTAAAGAAACGTCCAACCTATTAGCCGGTCTGGTACCTTGCTACCCTGTCAGCGGTCTCTTTGCTACTCTCTTCTACCGCAATTTCCCTTCTACTCCTCCCGTCCCCCCTCCTGCCCCCATACACTTGTACGGTGTTCCTTCTACCACTCCTGCTGTTACCCCCCCCCCCCGTTCCCTTTAACACTACCCGCAGCGGATGCGCGGCGCTGTCTACTCAGCTTTGCTTCAGCCTCGTGCCACCTGCCCATGACCCGTTCAGCTGCTTCGAGGATTCCTCGGTACCACTTTCCCGTGTGTTTTGCTGCAGTGGGCCACAGTGCGGTCCCAACGCCAAAGACTAAGGGGGAGTCTTCCGTTGATCCCTCGGTGGCTTTGAACACTCTAAGGTCCTCAGCAATGGCCCTAGGCCAAGTCTTGGGCTGCCCGCCTCGTTTCGGGCTCTCCCCACCAGCGATCGTCCCGAACATCAACCGACTAGGCAATCGCCCCTCGTGTTGCCGCATCAAAGCCCCCGCAAAGAAGAGTCGCCGTTTACGGATGGTCGTTTCGATACTTTCGCATCGTGTTATCCTGAGCGCCTTCGCATACGAGAGGGTGGTGTGGTCGGTGCGTAGTCGGCGCTGGAAGCCAAAGATTCGCAGAAGGACTTAGTGGTGGGCTGATCGAAGCGGTACAAACATGTCGCTAAAATTCAGATTGTTGTTGTAATGAAGATTCGGAGACAGATTTGAAGAATTTTGATGGAAACTGCCGACATAATCAAGGGTTAGGCTTCAATAAATAATTGTCAAAAGCGAAGAAGGCAGGGCTTCCATCATTTCGAAAGGTCTGCCTATTTTCATGCCGTCAAAAATAGGAGCTCACATTCGCTCGTGGTCCCGAGAGTCAACCAGTACAACAGTACTATGGTGGCGCCTCTACACCGTACAGCAGTCTATGGAGCGAGTCGAGTAAATATGCCGCCCGCCCGCTACAATATTAAATAATGTTGCCAGTAAAATCGCTTCGTAAATAAGAGTACCTGGTATCGGTTTAACCAGTGTGGCCGTGTGCGGAGGGAGCAGCGCCAGGTGCCGCTATAGTGCCGGTATTTTTGTCTGGGATTTCTCTCGCGTGTGTTGTCAGCTGTACGTGCGCAACCTAATTGATTAGAAAGAGGATTCTTTGAAGCCTCATAGTGATATCGAACAATGCATGTCATTATAATATTGAACAATGTATTCAAAAGTATAGCAAACCGCACATATATATATAAGTATGGCCAACCCCACAAGGTGCCGACAACCTCTCACATTGATGAGCCCAACGGTGTGCTACAGCAGTGTTCAAACAGTGCTTGTACCAAGCGCGAAGCGCCGTGCGGTGTCTGGCGAGTCGCATGGAGGGTGAGCTGCATCCTACTGAGAACAGCTTATCATGAGGCGGACTTGCATATGGATGGCAGCTTCAATGAGTTATTTAGTAGGTAACACGACGACCAGTTGCGACCGACCACAAAAAAAAAAGGTAGAAAAACGGTACCCTGGACGTCTAGCTCAAGTAGTAAGCAGCACATATTTTACACTAATACTAGTGTCGTTGACACCGACGCCAACCCAACCTACATTGTGCAGGGGGGGAGGGTGGCTCCGTCACCTGTGTGCAGTAGTTATGCTGATCCTTGCATGCCTTCCCATCTCTCAATGATAAATACTTTGCGCGCTTGTGGGCGTTCAATGCGGCGATGCACCGCGAGCGAGCAGCGAAAAATCAACCCGTTTTTAAGCCATCCTGCTACTCTGTGCGTGGTACGCGTACAGCTAAACCAACGCTGTCGCTGTATGTAGCCGGCATGTAATCTCTACCGTAAAAGCCGGGTGTTTCTACATATAACACAGCAATCCCCGAGACAAAAGTAAATTTTACGCTTTCCCGCTGGTCTCCCTCCCTCCTCTGTTGATCCTCCGCTATGATCTTTTGACATATTAATTCTGCAGCAGTGGCAAACTTTGCGCTGCAGCCCTGTGTTCGTCGGGAAGAGTATACTGCTGTATATATGTTTTTTGTGCAGGCGCAATCGTCGACCTCAAGAAACAACGACAAACAAACAAGCTCGGTCGTGGACCTTTCTGGGTATTTTTGGCGAAACGAAATAAAACAAGGCGCCTGCTGCAAGCTCCTCCTGCCCAGGGAGCAGATTCGGGAACCGTGGTCAGGGTCATGACGAGAGTGATGCTAGCCGTGTTCATGCTCGGCACGCTCGGCGCGCCGAGCACGCTCGGTGGTGCGGCGGGGTGGCAGGAGTGCACCATGAACCCAGAGGATGGATGGGTGCCCGCCGGTCCCAACAGCCTGCCTGCTCAACTGCTCGACGAATACCATCGGCGATACACCTGTGTCGACCAAAAAGGTACGTTCATCGCACGAAAATCGCCCGCGTCATTGTCATGAAACAGGGGAGACTGATAATATGTTTAGCCTCTTCTACAGGCACATCTCTCTTGGGGCCCTATAAAGCCGGTCCTGCCGTAGCACGCGCAATCGATGTACCACCCGCAGCTTCCAAGAAGGCGTTTCGACGAAGTCCTTGATCTCGCCACCGGGGGTCCGACAGTAGGTATTACGGGGGATCATAGTAAATACGACCTATGGTAGACACAAAAACCGATATATTTACCTATTTTTACCAATAATATCTGGTGCTGCTTACTTTGGCCCCCGTAATAGATGCCAGGTAGGTGTATTTTGATTTTTTGTATTTGACAAACAGCATATCAGGGTTCTACGACAGGTAGGTATGGCCCCGTCAAAAATACGACCGCGTGATGAACAATGTGCGCTCGACCCGGTAGGACGAGCCAGGGGAAACGTACCACGGGCTGTCGGCGAGTGACTATACTGCTGTTGTAATTGAACCTATGAAAAATGCGGGGATTGCTTACAGCAGTAGTACAGCAGTATTTTTCCGTTTGCCACTTGACGATGCATGTGTTCCAAGAGTTTGTTCCAATCATACAATTCCTCGTGATAAGACGCTGCTGTAGGGATTCCAAACAGTACAGCAGTATTATTCCATTTCCCACTTGACCAATGTGTTCGTAGAGTTTGTTCTAATCATGCCGTCTACATGCGTACGTACAGGAAGGGAGTTCCTAACCCAATGTGACTTTAGGCAGGCATGGTGAGATGTTGGCGATCAGACCCTGTGAACACTTAGTTAGCAAAACAGACCACATACATGATGTACTATTGATAATAGTACCTGAAAGCCCCCCTGTAAGCATCTCTTTTGGCTCCTCCATACCGACGCTTCAACAAACAAACATGAAGAAAAGGGTGATGTTTACTACTACTACTATTTACGGGAGACCATAGTAAATATGACCTACGTTACACACAAAAAAACTGGTACGTACGAGATACCAGGTATATATTTACTTTTTTTACTCTGAATATTTGGTCATGTTTACTATGTATGGTCCCCCGTAATACAATCCGTATGATTTGTCGTTACTTTTTTTTCATATATCGTCAGCTGAGAGGACCCCTCGGTCACTGCGTTCTGTGCCCAAACGTACACTCATGCTTGGCGCACAGACCCGGGCGAGATCCTCAGTTATGGGGTACTATTCAATGTCTCTCCAAACACGCCCTGCGTACGAGTATGTACTTTAGGTTAATCTGAAGTAACTTGGACGCTCTCATATCTTTTGCTGCGTTTTCGTTTCGCGTGGTGGTCCCAGGTTCCTTTGCGGCCGCGAGCTATACGTTCGAGTCCAACTGCACGTCCAGGACTTTCACGATCTCAGAGATTCAGTCTGTGAGTTTTCACCCGTCCTCGGGAGACCCTCCTTTTGAACCAACAGTCCAGTGATGCCACAAATACCGTCGTATTATTTATACGGTATTCGTGTTTCATTTCGGCGTTAGTGTTCGACCGCTGTAGGCGTGCAGCTATTACGGGGGTCCACAGTGCATAGGACCTACCGTACACACTAAAACCTATATATTTACATATTTTCACTAACAATATTTGGTCCTAATTACTGCTTGTATGGTCCCCCGTAATAATATAGTATGGTGTTTGTTGGGGGATGAAGTACAGCAGTATGAATATTATTAATATCACGCTTTCCGGAAATGTAGGCAACGTTGTATCCATACATCTATCACAAAACGCTCCTTACATCTCATCTACGGACATGTACTATTAATACGTGGTCTTGCGTTTCCCAGCAGTAAATATGGGCTCATATATATAGCGCCCCTCCGAGAGCTGGAACAAGGCTTGCTCGCGATGATATACTATTGTACTTACTGCTGTATGGCGACTGCAGACAGTAGCAGGGAGGGTTAGACTGGTGCGACGGTAGTGGGGTCATGTGATATGAGTAGAGTACTCATGGGCTATAGATGTATTTATATAGTATGTTCCAGTCTTGTAGTCTCACGAATACGGGACTAATCCAAAGAATGGATTAACCCGGCAGATGTTCCGTTAGTTGAGAGTAACGTTCTCTTAGAAATGTTCCCTAGGGCGGAAAACCCGTTAGACTAGAGTAATGTTCCTGAACGCAGATAGGACCACGAAGTGAGAAGTTCTTATATTAGCACAAGAACGATCGGTAGCCATAGGAAAGTTCTGTAGGCGTACATCAGATAAGAGGAATTTAGGAGAGCTTGTGGCGTGGGGTGGGACGAGTATATCTGGGCGTCGAGTCCCGCCCCCCTACCTCTCACTTCTCTACCAGAGCACCTCCTCAGCTCTCGCCATCAAGAAGATCTAAATCAGAAGAAGCGAAGCACTGCTTTCCAGCTGCCAGAACCACCTGCGTCCCTTACCACTAACCTTACCACACCCCAGAGCGGTCTCCGCATCACATCTGGCGTCGTCGGCAGCCGACCATCCTGTGGTCTGCATATACGACTAATCAGGGTGGGCTAATGTGATATGAGTAGAGTACCCATGGGCTATAGATGTATATATATAGTATGTTGCAGTCTTGTAGTCTCACGAATACGAGAATAATCCAAAGAATAGATTAACCCGGCAGATATTCCGTTAGTTGAGAGTAACGTTCTCTTAGGAATGTTCCCTAGGGCGGAAAACCCGTTAGACGAGAGAATGTTCCTTAACGCAGATAGGACCACGAAGTGAGAAGTTCTTATATTAGCAGAAGAACGATCGGTAGCCATAGGAAAGTTCTGTAGGCGTACATCAATCAAGAGGAATTTAGGAGAGCTTGTGGCGTGGGGTGGGACGAGTATATCTGGGCGTCGAGTCCCGCCCCCCTACCTCTCACTTCTCTACCAGAGCACCTCCTCAGCTCTCGTCATCAATAAGAAGATCTAAATCAGAAGAAGCGAAGCACTGCTTTCCAGCTGCCAGGAGCACCTGCGTCCCTTACCACTACCCTTACCACTACCCTAGAGCGGTCTCCGCATCACAGTCATTTTTTTGTTTCTTTTTTTCGGCCGTTCAGAGAACTCGGCCAAGTGAGTAAGTACTCTGTTTCTTTGCGGTTTTGAGCTTTTACGCCTTTTGGTTTCGCGATGTGCAACCACTTGGCATTGCTCTTTGCGCCGCACCAGCTAAATATTAGCTACTCCATTTTTGGAGTGAGGTTCAAAACCACTCGGTCGAGTGGCCTGAACGCAGTAGTGATAATCATGGCATCATATCCCACCCTCTGCCGAAGCACCAGTCGTTCCGGTCAACTTGCCTTTTGTCCCGGTAGATACAAAAAAAACGCACTGCCTGCAACCCGATACCCCTCCATGTGCAAGAGATTGTATCCAGCGGCGCACTATCCGCAAATTTACCTCACGCCCTGTAGCAGTATGTCTTTGAGGCCCACATGTAATGGCGGCGGCGGGGGAGGGAGAGCGTTGATACCGAGGCCATCGTTAATATGTTCCGGTGCTGCACAGCCTGCGGCCATAGGTGTAGTCTGTCGCTGACGCATGGCTTAATTCTACCAAGCGCAATTCCTGTAGCGGAGGGCAAAAACGTACAAGCTTGTTGGGGGAAGATTCGTCTCAGCTTTTCCAGTATGCGTTCCCTGAAGCACGAATGGTGCCGAGCTGCGAAAGCTACCTTCGAGGAACATTACTACAAGAATAGTCTCGCAGGCGTGCGTACTCGAAGTGCGATGACGTACCGGTATACTGGGGGGACGTATGTGCACGCTTCATGGTAAGAATATGTGATGATTCGATGATTATGATGATGTATGCTACAGCAGTACGTACGTATGGTAAGTATGGGTGCACCGCCTCCCCAAACGAGCACCTCTCTAATCTCACGCAACAAAATAAGAACTGACAAACACAGAAATCAAGGCAAGTAATGCGATGGCTTACAGTGATGGTGGCATATAACTGATATTACTACTGCTGTACAACACCGACGGTACTGGTTTGTTCATCGTTTTGGGAGTTTCATCAACCAGAAATTGTGCTACCTCTAGCGTAGCACGTGTCTGACTAGTTGTGTGGCACCCCCCCCCCTTCGCCCCCGCCTCCAACCCCCTTTGCCTCGTTGCATACCTTTCGGTGCATGCATGTTTTCTGTAGTGCTTGAAAGGGAGGCGCGTGATTTTCCTGGGAGATTCCTTGGCCGTCCAACAGAGCGACTCATTGCTGGGGATGCTGGGCTGGAATGCGGGCTTTCTGAAGCAAGGAGATCCCCGCAGCGCAAAGGTGCGATAACGGCGAGACCAGTCATTTGACACTAAAAGAGGCGTATCGTCTATTTAGTACGCATGTTGCAGGATCTGCATCGAGCAGAGCCAACCCAGGAACGATGTACACATGTGCTACCTACCGTAGATCATGCGGATGGCACGGCTTCTACCTGATAAGACGAGCTACCAGGTATAGTAGTTGTAAATCATGCATGTCACATAGAGACCAGAAAAAAATATCTGCCCTGGAACGACCCAAGCCATTTAGTAGGAATCGATTATGTGTCCGTGAGGGGCGGACTATGAGGGCTCCCTTTTCGGTGTCTGCTCTGTTTTGCGCTAACTACAACAACAAGCACCTATTGATATCATGCAAGTACATACCACGGGATGGTACACCGTACGGGGACAGTTGAGGATGGTCCGGTTTCCCGGGCAAGCCAGTTATCCCGCTAGCGTAAGCGGAAAACTTGTGCGCTTGGTGATGCGCCGCTCAACTTTGCCATGAGGCGAGGGAGCAAAATAAGATATGTTGTGAAGTCTCAATTGTTGTTGTAGACGAGTTGTAGTCATTGTGGTGCCAGAAAAGGCAAGACTGTTGCACTTGTGGTTGTGAGGTAGACTGAGGTCAAGGGGCCTATCATCCTTCTTCCCCGGGACCCTGGAAAACCATGCAAATATATTTTTATGCAACCCCTTCGGGAAAGCGCAAAACCCACCGCATATGCCAATTTGCAGCTTCACGTAAATCATACCAACCAACAAATCAGAATACATCAGACATTTGCACGACTGCTGTGAACAACTGCTGTTAGGTCTTACACACCGAGTTGAGCGTGCCTTGGTAATCATTTCCCACATTTATTTGGCCATCTGAACAACTGTACAGCAGTAGGAATACTGCGCGCAAACGGAGGAGACTCGGACCACACACTGTGGGTGCACCCGTACTGCGGTTTTGCGTCCCTTTCTCTCTATGCAACACGTGACGAGTTATGATCCTTGATTGTCGTTTTTCAGAAGCACGAAGTGATGCCTCGCACTGCTACGGTACAGCAGTACTTGTGCCAGTGTTAGACGTGTACAGCTAGTAGTGTATATTTACCTACGTAGCATACCTGTGTGATGCGCTTTCGGTTTGACGTTTCCAGCTACATACCGCGAAAACCGGCATCGGTGTGCGATATTCCAACCTCTCCTGCCTGATTACGCCCCCCCTCGTCTTGAGAACACCCACCAATATGGCGTTGATACGAAGACCTGAAACTGTCTGGACAAGTCCATTCCGTTCAGTGTTTTGCGCCTCTTATGGACCTTGTGAATGCGACCAACGGGAGGCTTTTACATCGATTGTAACCTGAACTACTTCAGGGCTCGAAGTCTTGTCACAGGATACATGTTTTGAGCTCATAAAATAAGCGCGCAAAACGTTTGAGCACGTTTCTCTCCGACTTCCTTCGGAAGCGTTAGTCGGGGGCTCGAGCAGGAAACCGACAAGGGCGGGAAATACCACCAAAGTTGCCGAGGAAACCCGCGGTCGTCCTGCGCCAACCACCTTTACGACGACGACGAAGACACGGTCAAGTATATCCCTTCCGCTTGTTGTTAACACTTGACACGATTCGCCGGCTGTGGTCACAACGTGTAAAACTTTTGGCTCGTTCGTTGAACTACTGCTGTGCAACAGCTCCTGGAATTTCTACACCTCTTCACCTTAGGAGCTCTCCACACATCACCCGAAGAAACCGACAATCCCAAATCATCAAGAGTTGTAGATGTATTTACGATGACTAGAATCCATGTTTGAAGCCATCGGATTCTACAGTGTGTTTGTTGTTACCCTTTAAAGTGCGTATTGTATGATTGGAATAAGCGCTGCACATAATCAGAAGGCAAATCGAATATTAGCAATAGTACCGGCCTTAAATCACGAATGGGATTCTATGGGGATGGATGGGGGAAAATGAAGTGTTGTCAGTGGCCTTCAAGAGCTCCATCTGTCGGGAATATTTCGGCCTCTACTAGAAAGGTACAGTAAGTACCCTATCGTAGCGCGCGTTAAAAAAAGGTACATAGTAGAAGAAAACGCGTGGCTCGATAGGGGTGTACAGCAGTACCTTCACTTTTCTGAGACTGTTGACTCCGAGGGACATCCACATCTCAATCACCCAACACTTAGACCTTATCCTACGGCGTCCATAGGCAGGACATTTCGAAGTTGACGTCCACCCTGATTAATTTGTTATTTTCAAGAAATACCTGGTGTGAGTTTCCATACGTCGAGCATATGCTAAAACACTTATTTTTCTGGCTCTCCAGAGATGGTGAAAAACTTGCAACTATTAAGAGCGACGTATGCCCCCCCCCATACGAAGACCAAGGACCCCACCGTTTTGAATGGGGGGCGAGTGTAAGCTGGGATGAAGTAGATTGGGTAGGCGATGAGATAACCTTTACCAGTAGCCCGGCGAACTAAGGCCTTAACAACAGTAATAGAGTAGCAGAGCTCCATTTATTGTTTCCGTGGCGTTTCTTCTCTCCCGGAGTGTTTTCGAGTGACCAACGCTGAAGCTCATGCCATACATTGTCGGATGGCAATAATAATCATAATCGTTGTAAAAATACAAGCGATGTGCGGAGAGCGCCTTCTTCGTCGAGGAATCCCATCACATCAGTCACAAGTATGCAGGCCGAACACTTATCTTCTCTACGTATGTATACCTTTGTTGTCGTGGCACGTATCAGACGTTTCAATTTCACCGATACGGCCAAGAACCCCTCTGCAGGGCTGAATGTTGGTGACTCGGGGTGTTCTCGTAAGATTGTTCAGTCCATCGTTTCAGCCATACGCGCACATACTACTGCATGCAGCCCGTGGTCCTTGTCTGGTTCCGTTGGGTTTCTTGTCTGCTTTTACTACGAGTATATGAAAGCAATACCTACCCACGAAAACGCAACTGACTGCTGTTGGAACAAAAGTAACCCGAACTACCTTTTGAATACCTACCGTAAGTATTGCCGTGTTGGGTAACTCTGTGCGTTGGTTAGCAAGCGGAGAATTTTTTTGAGTGGCTGGCGCCTACGGGTTCATCTATATAAACAATCAGCTCCAGGATCCTCTCCCTCGTGGTTGTCGGTTTCAAATATTTGTAGAACCTGAGCAAATTGTATTGTCGCAAATACTCTGATATTGGCGTCCATACCTTAACCCTTTCGCTCGACGACGGTTTATACGGCCTCGCCAGTTTTTGTCCAGGGGAGCCGAGGAAACGTGTAACCAAGAACGAGTTCTTCACTCTCCATGGAATGCCACTGCTGCTGCCGCCGCCGCCGCCGCCGCTGCACAGTCGATCACGTGTAGGCTTAACGCTTTCACTAGATACAGTGTACCGTTTCAGCCATGCATGCCAGTGAGGCTACTGCTGCAGTGTCGATCACGCGTATTCTTCACGCTTTCACTGCAGCATAGATGGCTGTACCATTGCAACCATACCACTGCCGAATGAAGTGGCTGATGAAAACGTGCGTTCTTTTTTATTTTCCGCTCGACCGCTATAACCCGCATACATATTAATACTGCTGTGCACGTATTACACACACCTGGTGCTGGGTCTGGCACTCAAACATTATGGGGACCGCGTGGTATCGAAAGTGGACGACCTTGCCGGACGGGTCGCGCGTGCCCGCGCTGTACGAATGCTGGAGACAGCCGGTTCATGCCTCTCCTGGCTGCGAGCGCTGCTACGACGTCTTCGGGCGCGACTTTCCATCTGGCGAAGAGGTACGGACCAGGCCTACTATGGGAGAGAAGGCTGGAGGGGGGGGTGTACTCATGAGTAGCTTGCCATTGTCGGTTGAGACGTGTTCTACGATAGAGGTGGCACGTTTCCGCTAAAATGTTTTCCGAATGACGGGGTTCCTTAACCCAAAATCGTCGGAACGCCAATCTTGTTTCGAAAAATAACGTTGTTGTATAGGTGGGCTATGGAATTATTCATCGGGATGCAAAGCGAATTTCGCTGAAGACAATTTTCGGGTGAGGTATGGAGCTCCTTAAGGTCAAGTGAGGAGCCCCAGAAAATTAGAGTGAACCTATATTATCGTAAAGCGTCTCTTGACCGCTGAAAACGCCTGCATCCCTTTCGGGACGGACTACCATATCTGCTGCTAGTCGAGACACCTCCAACTTTCTTTTGGGCGCTGATTACGTGTTTCTTCCATGTGCCTACCTTGCAAATAATGCCTACCGGTGCGGTTCGAGGGAGATGGGGGGGGGGGGGATGTCTTCAGTGGCTCGGAGTCACTCGCGCGAGTGTAACTACCCGTTTTGTGCGCAGCGTTAAGGTTTATATATGCACCAGCGACGATTGAATATCTTGTTACGCTGCCCAAAAACAATCATGTTGGTATGCTCGTTGTGTCTGCCATCCGACCTTGATGTTATCCAACGTTGATCATTCAAACAAAGATGTTCTCTCCCGAGAAGAAAGAAAACTAAGGGCAACCATAACATAGAAATATAGGCCCCTTTTTGGTGGAGGTATGGAGCTAACAACAGCCGCGGGAGTGTCTAGACCCTTACAGGACCGCAATACCGTTTTGGGGACAAACTACTCAGAATTAGTGTGGTTTATCCCCAACACGGGACTGCAGTCCTAAATGAGTTATACTCGGTGGTGGAAATGATGGCATCATACCACCCCCCTCCTTACGGTAGCTTACCGCAGTAGTAGATCTGTCGGCTTGAGCGATCAAACCATCCAGGTGCGTTTGTCGTCGCTTATTGTTGTTGTGTTCACATTAAATCGTCCTTTCTACCCAGCTTCATCACTACACCCAGTGTCCGTTCTGATTCCTTATCCTAGAGAGATACTGATTCCGTTGTCACAGACTGTGAGTTAGAGGAAGACCGAAAATAATAATAATAATAATCGCAAATTCAAGTGTCAAGCAAGTGAAATGCCCGCGTACCGGGTACGAGAACACAACAACACAACCAAGACCATAAAAATAAGAGCAAAAAGACAATAAACCATAAAACAAAAATTTGACACGAAAACTGAATACAAACGACGCAAGGACTTCAGAAAGGCGGCCGAACTGCCAGACGGAAAGCATACGTACTCAGGAAGGACAAATATCTGCTGCGCGGACGAAGCAACACGAAAGAGAGGGAGCTACAGGCAACCGTCCATTGCTCAGTACTTTTTGTTTTTTTTCCTATCGTGTCTGTCAGAACTTCTCCATGTATACGCTTTTCTCAACCTTTCTTTTACCGGCGGAAGAATATTGCTGTCATAGAATGAGAACCCCCTGCTTGGATTATTCAACAGTGGTATACCATAAGGGGAATTGAGCCAGGAAGCGCAGACCAACATTTTTATTTTGAAATCGCCGAAATGATGCTCCTTCTCTCGTTCGAAGGCGGAGGGGGCATTCATTCGATTTAATCGGTGCCCATCGAAATGTCTACGACGAGGTTACGCCGCACTATTTTGGTATCTACCTGGCGCACTGAGTACCAGAGGACATCATGTAGCTGGTAGCCGCGTGCGTGTTGTCAGTCGGGTGAGCCACGTGGCCATGACACAACGGAATCAGCAGTCACGGCTGCCGCAGTAGCGACGTCGGCCCACTTGCAGACGATGAGAGAGGACATGCCTGCAGTGTTCGCCGAAGAGCCGAGGTTGGTTGGTTTCGGGATGTCGCAGGAGATATAAAAAACAACAGCACAAATGAATGGGAGCTGGTGTTGGCTGTAGATCGACGAGGGTCTCCCCCCCCCACCAAGCGCACGCACACATTCCCTTCCACGACCCCACTATGATCTCATCACCTGCCGGTTGAGCTTCACTCGACCTACCTTACTCTACTGCAGCTCACCTTTGTAAAAAAGCCACAGGGTTCAGAGGCGATCCCTCCTACAAAGGTTTCCTACAGTAGTATTACGGTGGTCCATAGTTAACGGGACCAAATTTTGTTAGTAAAAATAGGTAAATATATAGTTTTTTATGTACACCATAGGTCCTATTAACTATGGACCCCCGTAATAGTAGTAATATAACAATCAATACGTTGTATTCGCTGGTATTCGGTCTACATTGTTATTTTACCGACGTTCAAGTTTTGTCTCCCGTGTGCAATAGCGACATCAGGCAGCGAACCAAAACGATATTAATCAGTGTCGTACTCGCATTTTTCTCCCGTATCCATTGCTCTTACAGCTTTTTTAAAGAACAGCACCGTACACGGACAAAATATGTACACGCAAGGCTAATTTCTAATAAGTTGTCTCACAACGAGAGTGAGTAAAGGAGGTCAGTACACTCAATCATAAGTGGCGAGTCGAGTTCGTCAATCTCTGCTGTTCGAGAGAGCCTAGCATACAGTTCGCGCTTTCGCACCCCCTCTCCCTCCCCCTCCACATCCGACGTCCGGTTTCTAAAAAAAAAAGAGATTTTCGGAAGGAAGAGCGACTGGCAAGAGGCTTCAGCCTCGCTGGGGAGCGGGCGCCGGGGGCGGGCATCGCCGTACGTCCATGCCGGAGCTAGAGACTCACGAGGGCGTCACCGGGCAGGCACGGGGGTGGCCAGAGGAAAGCACGGAGGAGGGGGAGGTTAGCGAGGGGGGGTGGCGAGACGACGAAAGCAGCTCGCTGCACATGAGGATGTATTCTCGGCCGACAGGAAATGGCTGGTGAGTGTCGTGGTGCGTAGGAGAAATGCGTCGAGTGAATTTTCTTCGCACATCCGCCACCCATTCCGGCTCGACAGATCCCCCCGTTTTCGTTTGAAACAAAATTATGAAGTACGGGGGAATACTTACCATGATGGTTATGTTGTATGACTGGGCACGGAAAAGCGAGTGCGCACCTGGGAGGTGGAGAGAAGGAGTGGTAGTTAACGTATTTAAGAATTGAGATGAGGCTGACTGGAGGAACTATAGACGGATAATAATTTTTTGCGACAGCAGGCAAAAACTCGTCAAAAAATATTTCGAACGAAAGAAACGAATAACGATGGGGAAGAAAGACAAAATATGCGAAAGGTAAGCACGGTTCAGGCTAAACCGTAGCTGCGCAACCATGTGCACACATGAGGTCAAATATTGCAAGGTAGGAAAGACGCGGGGCTAACAACGTACCAGATAGGTATTGTTTAGTTTTGGTAGATGTACCGAAGGAGTATGGAGGGGTTGTAGCAAAAGCTATGTGAAGTGGAGATCAGAGGAAGATGTAGAGAATGATGAAAAATGTGACGGAATGTGCGATAAGTGCCATCACAGTGATGCTGGACGGGAAATATCAAAGTATGTTGATATTTTACGAGGAGTTGCACCGGGATGAACGTTATCACCTAGTACATTCAAGATATATATATACCGCTCGATAATAGCAGTCAAAGGAGCAAAGCAGGGGTCACGGTGGGGGAAGATACGGTGTCGGGATTGATGTTGTGAATTCGTGGGGACATAAAAACGCACAAATCAAAGCATCGCAGAAACAAATAGCGAAGGCGCTAGCATACACTATTGATAGGAACTGGAGGGTGACGGCGAGCGTCAAGAAATGCGCAAGATAGTTGCACTACGACCAAGAGATATATATCCTGATGAATGTGGCAGTACCAAATTTTGAAAGCTGGAAGTATGGGAAGGGAACGCGGAATTCGTAAATCAGTTGAAAACAATAAAGATTACAGCAGCAGCTAGATTTAAAAAAAACACTCAAGGTGCCTAAGTACGACCAGGAATACATAATCGACCGTTTTAGAACTGCAGTCCCAGTTTGGGGACAAACTACTTGGAATTTGAGTGCCTTGTCCCCAAAACGGGACGGCAGTTCTAAAGGGGTTAAAATCAGAATTGGGAATGTACCCGCTCAAGACCAATAGAGACACGAGAAAGTTGAAGTGGCAGTATAGAGCGGGGAACACGCAAAAAGAGAGGTTGCCAGCCATAGTTGATAGAGATGCAAAGGGGTATGCAACAAAGGGCAAGTTGGAATAAAGTGGAGTAGTGTGGTTAAGAAAGTGTGGAAATATATAGGAAGACGCCAAGAAGATATATGCTGTCCATAGAAAAGGTTGGTATAATAGTTACAACACAGAAGTAGAAGAACGGATGCAAAGAAGGGAAAGGCTAGCGCTAAGAAACACGATGAAATCGGAGAAAGGTATACGGGGCATTGAGCGCAGGAATGGGAATAACAACGTGCTGTATCTGCACGGCCCGATGGACTTCGCGAAAACGCCGAAACTGCGGGTGCGTGTAGGGGATCTGGACCTGCCAGAAAGAAGAACGAACCATACCTGTAGTCGGGACGGGGAAGAAGATGAACAGATGTACACGTGTGGTGAAGCAATAGAGAGTATAAGTCACACAGTAGGAGACAGGGAAATGTACGAGAACGGGATGTGTTAGAAGAAGAATATATGAGGAAAATAGACGAATGTGACTTGGAGAAGATTGGTACACTACATATCAGCGAGAAAACGATTACTATCCTAGGAAGTAAATGGTGTCCACAGGCGGCGGAACGGGAAGGTTACAAGGTTAGCAAATCGTTTGTATGGCATATTTGGAAAGAACATAATGAGCGCCCAAATATTGTAGGTGTCTCTTACTAGGAGTGGGAACGGTGTTCCATCTCGAAAGGGATGCTTGGTCCATGTTTCACACGACCAAGGCAAGCAACAAATGAGTATCCCCCCCCCCCCCCTTCCCACTCTTAGTTCTTAGTAGGAGGCAGCTCACCCTTCATGCGACTCGCCGGACACCTCACGGCGCTTCGCGCTTGGTGCAAGCAGTGTCTGCCTGGTCGGTGAAAACCCGACATGCTCCGTCCCGGCATTGTAGGGATGCGAGGGTCTATTGCCATACGACTACGGCCATGCATGAGATCGAGTATATCTCTCCTATCGAGTACGAGTACACCCCCCCCCCGTCCCACTCAGAAAAAAAAACTTGATTCTCTTTTTCACCGGAAATACAATATTCATCTACTGTAGGAAAATCGTTTGTTATGCATTGAGAATACCTGTGAAGACAACAGCGATACCCATGATGCCCGAAGTGTTTCCTGAAATTTCGGTGAGCGTCGGGTTCAGCTCATCACGCTGTGTGACGGAGCTCACTTTGAGCACGCGCGCTCAACGTACTGCAATCAATGGTATGGCCGTTGTAGCAAGGGGGGGATACGGTGTGTGTGCCCCCTTGCACCGTTGGGATATATATGTGTACTGCGGTATTAGGGGTGCAGCTGACATTTGCTGGGGCTCCGCCTCTGCTTGGGGAGCTCTGTATACCTTTCAAAAATTGGATTGAAGAAAAAACGTGCACCCTTACAACCCGATCAGGAGCGATCTCACTGCCCAGGTCTGCAAGGCTGTTGTTTTTTTTTCCTAGAAAAACGACGCTGGGTACATACTCCCTCGGTTGAGAAGCCCCATCAGTCAGAACTATTCGCCCTGAGAGGCAAGAAGGTTTGCTCTGAAAGGCGAGAAGTGCTGCTCGTACTCCTATTCGTAGCGCGCCTCGATTTATTTTGTGGTGCACGTCCGACGCATTCTACGGCTGTATGGGTGAGGCATGCTACCTTTTTTTTCTGAGGGGTCGTTTTCGCTCGAGAAGCTCTGTACCTTACCCGAAAAAACTTTGAACCTGATGATGAAATACGGTACAGCATTTCCACGGCCTCTTGGGTCTATGGCGGACTATACTGTGGAAAATACTATCACACCCGTGTTGCGACGAAGATGGGGCGTACTCTTCGGTCGAACAACGCCGCCGTGAGACAAAATTAAAAAGAGTAAAATAATGCTATATCTATGTGTTTCAGATCGTGGTTTTCCAGTCCGTCCCTGATAATAAAAAACATTTTTTGTGTTTCGAAATTTAAATATAAACGATCCTTACATTTTGAGACAGAGGGATATTCAGGAGTACGTGGCTGTAGAGTAGATGTTTCGTATTTTGCCACCCTGCTGCTGTTGCTAATTCTGCCACCTTCGCCACGGCCGGTGCGATCACATTGGGCGTCGACCTTCTCATTCCCGGTGGAAGGTAGAGGAACACCCGCTAGCGGCTGTTGTTGATACAATGGCACCTCTATCCATGCTCGTGAAAATCATAAGGTCGTGACGGCCCCAACAAAGAACGCCGGGCGCGTTTTGTCTCGACGCCAGGGGGACAACTCTGCGATCTCTGGGGGTACTGGCGCCGGGATTTCTCGTCCTTGACCTGTTTCCCTCCGGCGTTTATTGTCCTATGAGTCTCTGCGTGAATCGACACAATTGTACTCCCCATTTGCGCTGGTACATACGAGCAACGTTCGTCGTAAATTAAGTGTTCATGCTCTCTGATAGACCCCAACCTTGTTGGCGTCGCCTTTTTTGCTTCCTCACCCAAAACATGGAAAATCCGTAAGATTTCGCCTTTTAAAAAAAAAATATATATATATTGTTTTCGTATTTCTTGGATAAGGTGCATTGCTGGCCGTTGGAAACGGACGGTCACCGGTGGCCGGCGACCCATTCCGGCGGCTGTAAGTCGTACGCTACTTGGGGCGTTGCTGGCGTCGGCCTCTAGGCTTGGCGCTTGGTTGACTCCCCGCACAAGAAGCGTGTTGTGGTTTGTGGGCGGGCGGTTCGGGCTTGCGGATGGGATGGGTTCAGTGTAAGTTGCAGACCTTTTCTAGTGGAGCGACCATCACAGGCAGAAAGGGAGGAGCGCTCATGCGTTGACTGACGCAAGTATTGCTCACCCATTTACAGTAGAGAGAGACATGTGCCAGGGGTCACGTCAAGCCTTCCAGGGCTGCCGTCTCGTTTCGGTGGTCGCTTTGAGTGCCCTTCCTTGAAGCCACTTAGCGCCACCCGGCCGATATAAGTTGTACTCTATGTATCTGCCGCAGATAAAAACATTTTGTTTTCCCCACACTTGTTTGTTTCCGACAACATGTACACCACCGTGGGTTGGTTTTGTTGCGTTGCGCCAGCAAAATAAAATCAAGCCTATCTACGAGGGCGGTGCAAAGCCACCAACCCCCGAACGACGTGAACGCTGCCGTGAAAATTGTTTTTAGTATTTGTACAGTAGCACCAGTCGATCCCAGAGTCTGCCAACGCTCTGAGACTCCAAGTGGACGACCTGAGATCGATCCCGACAGAGGGGTCACTCGGTCAACGTTACCCGGGGTTTTACTGCCCCTGTGCCTGCCGCAGAGATGGTCCTCCATGGTTCCACCTGCACAAACCCCGATATCGACGTCTATAAGCACGAGGCAACAATATATTTACAGCCAACGGAATGTGTAGATTGCTCATCAATACATACATACCAGGTACCGGTAGATACGTCGAGGTATATATATTCAGGGTACATTGAGTCTGGGGCACAGGCGTAGTCGTGGTGGTCTCAAAATTATGTCTCCCCACGGGGAAACGGGAGGCAACAGGACCAATGCAAGGAAACCCGACCAAGGGATTGCAGGTAGGGTGGGCAACATATTGATTAGAAGGGGAACCGCGGTGGATGAAGATAGGAAGGAGACAGCAGACGGGGTTGCAAGGCACAAGGCCGACTACTAATAGCAAGTAGAACATGTCTATGCTACTCGTGCCGCCAATTGCTGCAGCTGGTTCAAACGTGGTGCTGCTTTGTCTACTTTCCCATTTTGCGCTTGATCTTCCTTGATTTACATCTTATTATTTCGTCTTTCTTTCTTATTGTCCTTGTTGAAGGAGTCGTGAGGCGTGGGTGGGTGACCAGACCGCTTTTCTTGTTTCGTATTGTCTGACGCATCCTCTCCGGGGGTGGGGCATAGTCGACGGACGCCGGACGGAGGCGGCAGACAGGGTAGCAAGGTACCAGACCGAGTAGTGACGCCTCATAGGATAGAGGTAGCACATCTGCGCAAAAATATTTTCGGAATGACGGGGCTCCTTAACCCGAAACCGTCAGAATGACAATCTTGTTTCTAAAATGAAGGTTCTGTACACTTGGGGGCTATGGGATTATTCATCGGGATGCAATCTGAGTTTTGCTGTAGTCAGTTTTCGGGTGAGGTATGGAGCTCCTTAAGGTCAAGTGAGGAGCCTCAGAACATTTCAGGGGAACCTCTATCGTCGAACGCCTCTAATAGGGATTACCTGGCTATGCTACTCGCACCATAAACTGCTTGTGCTACCCGAAGGTGCTTTGTCGTTCGGTTCGCCCGTTGTTTCCCTGGTTCTCAGTATCACTCCATCTATATGTAGTGGTGCTGTTTCTTTAGCCCGTTCTTTGTCTCGCTTTGTTCGAGTGTCTGCCACATCTCCTGAGGGTAGGCAGTATATATTTCTATTTTTTCTTAATGCTCTCTCGAGTTGTTGCTCTGTTTTCTGTCTTTTTCTTATTTCAAGTTAGTTGGTCTATTTCGTTATCTCTCTTTCAAATAATGTGTATGTTCTGCTTGTCGTATCCAGTACGATGACATTACCTAGCATCTCCATGCCGTAGTTGTGTGAACTTCTTTCCCTCTTATTACGGGGGACAATAGTAAATAAGACCAAATATTGATGGAAAACACAGGCAAATATAAATTTTTTTGGGTATACCGTAGGTCCTATTTACTAGGGGCCCCCCCGTGATAGGATATATCGCAGAATAGCACGGACATTAGATGTGGTGGATGTCGACGGCTACAACGGACTGTTTGATGCGAAGAACACACACATATAACAATGAATACGTGAAAGTGATGACGTGTAAATGGTAGCGCGCCAGTCATCGTTCCATTTGTGTTTCCTGATGTATACTTGGAGGTGATGTAATCATGCCGGGTGTACTCCTACTCACTTCCTGCTTTGCACTGGTGGCCCGACCGGACGCTGAACAAGGCTGACGAACGCACTCGCGGACTTCAACGAGACGAGGGCCTCCGACATTTTCGTGATCAATTTCGGGGCGCATTTTCGCGGAACAGCGGAGGGCGAGGAGGACTTCGAGCGGGAGACGTCCCGCGTGCTCGACGATATGGCCACGCTCAGCAAGAGGGCGACGGTTGTTTGGAGGTAAAGGCACATGCTAAGATTCATAGGAGCACGATCCAGGGTAAAAGAAGTGTGAGTACCCCAACGTTCGCGTTCCGGAGCGACGTCATCAAACGAAGGTGACTGGCGGGGACCATCTGGGGAAGTCGTACGTCACTCGTAAGTTGTCGGACAGCATTCGGTGGGGCATGGACGGCTTCAAAGGAGCTGGTAGAAGCGTGCTAGGTAAATAGAAAAGTTCAGGAGGCGATTGGACAAGCGCGCAGCAACGCGCGGTGTCGAGCTAGGTGCCGGGTTGGTGAAACATGCCAACGGCGAGTGAGAATAGATCGCCTGCTCAGGTGGCTCCGTGCTCTCCTCAGATCGGAGAATGAAAAATGTTCTTGTTGGCGCAGCAGCAGCAGCAGCAGCAGCACACTAAAACGTTCCAAGCGCCAGCGCGCATATCGCGAAATCGAAAAGCGTAGAATCTTGACCCCGCGGAAAAACGTTCGGTCGGATGGTTCTGATACGCTGCAAAACGACCCCCGGTCTCGCATCCCAAAGCTCCGAGGCTTCTCACTCGAGGAACTGTGATCCTCGCACTACTCTACCCATTTCCTTAAGGGCAGCACGTTTTGATCAGATTGGTTCTGACTCATGAGTTTTCTCATCTTTTTTTTTTGGGACCGACCCAACAGCGCGCGTGTTCGTTTACAAATCAAGATCGTTACGTACTGACCTACGAACGAGTAGTCCATAGGAGTTTCCAGCGGGTTCTCAAGCGGCACATTTTTTTCCCCCGTACAGCAGCCATTGTTTTGGGGGCAGACAGCCCTCTACCGTAGCATGCGTCAACCCCCCCCTTCCCCCCCCCCCCCCTCCCCCAGAGAAAAAAAAACGCTTCGAGAAGTAACGAAATTTACAACCGAAAAACACACCCCATGGCCTGTGCGGTCGGTATACAGCAACTCAAACTTAAATCATTGTTTTTGTGTATGACCAACGGGTTTCCATAGATGCCGCGTGGTTCCTCGGCTACCCGCTTTAGGACCGCACTCCCTTACTTGTTAGACTTCGATTTTTTTTCCATTTTTTATCTTCGCCCTTCCTTTTTCTCTCCCTCTTGTGTAGCCGTCCCTCCGACCCGGGGTCAATAGCCCCCCCCCCCCCCCCGTTTCCACAACGGTTGGTGCCTTGAGTTATTATCGCGAGAAGACTTCAGCGATTTCTTCCCTCGTCGACGCGCGTTGTATTGTCGTGACAAAGCACTATTACGGGGGACCATATTAAATAGGACCTACGGCACATACAAAAACCTTTATAATTACCTTTTTTTACAAACAATATTTGGTCCTGCTTACTATCGTCCCCCGCAATAGGATTAGAGTCTGATTCACGTACCTCTTACAGTGCAGTACGAAAGAGGTAAGGGATCCGCCGCCAGTACAAACAGAAATGTTCTGGATAAACGGTGCCACCTCTTCAATTTGTATATAGCACACGTTGGATTAGAAGGTACACGGCAAGAAAAACATTGCTCTGTTGTTAATAGTACCGACACGAAACAGCCATCAGTGAGTCTTTAGTTTTTTTGATAATATGTATAATCCTCCGGCGGATTGGTAAAAATCAAGCTTTATCTCACGACACTTCCACTTTCCAATTTTGTGTCGTGTGTCAATTTAATTGTCAAGCGGGTGGATTTAGAAACCTCGATCGAAAAGGACCGCTGTGTGTGCATTGTACGTGCAACCAGACACAATGAGGCAGGCAATGCTAGCTGCCCACGTTCTGAGAACAAAAGCCTAACCCGGATACGATCGGAAATAACTTTGAACGGGAGCCTGCTTGGGAACGAACGAAGAGCCGGAAAGTACGTCGCCGTGGGACGCGAAAGGGCGGTGCGCGAAGTCGTTGGCCTCCCGCTAGAGAGAAATTACACACGAACAATAAAACATTTTCCGAACGCGGGTTCACTGCGGAAGAGGCGGCATGGGCGACGCTACCGCGAGACACCTCTGCGTTGCCCAAACTTTCCAGCGTGAAAAGCGCCACCTTGATGAGTTTGGAGACACTACGAGTTGTGCGCCGCTCCACTAGCTGCACGTAGTTTACCGAGCAGACGAGCTCGGGTTTGCCCCTTTCGGGGCCACATAAACACTCTAACTACGCACTCGTACCATTGAGTTATTATTGTAAAGCGTGCACGGAGAGTGTGTTTCCGAGTAACTGATGATGATCGCGGGCCTTGTACCTGAGGTGGGCGCCGGTGGGAAGAATTGAGCTCCTGAAGCGACGGATCAAATCCTCATGCGTAGAGAGGCTGCAGCCGGACGACGCTGCCTTTTCGCCCTGATCGCGGGGGCGAGTTCGAGCTGAGGAGCACCGAAGTGCATACATAGGAAGGTACAGCCTATCGGTCTGTTGTAGTTGAAGAAATATTCCTGACCAGCAACTGGGAACGAGCTTCTGGGGGGATTGGAGGTCCGTGTGTTGCTCCCATGATGGTTTGTATACGCTGTCCCAGCAGGCTTTGTAAAGAACGGCGATGCCTCTGCCCCGGCCGCGTACGAACCAGTGGCTCGTAATGTTCTCTACATTCAAGTGCTCGATAGGCGCGGAGGCAACACAGTCTGTGGCGTGTGAAGGGAGGTATTAGATTGTGGAGATTTCGAAACGGATTGCGCTAGCCTACCCAACTGAGAAACCGCTGAATATCGGAGCTGTCATCAGGGTTAGGGCTGTGCTTGTGAACAACCGAGGAGCTAAGGACATCAGCATTGCAAGTAGAGACACGGGAATCACCGCACTTCGCGACGACTACAGGCGGATCCTTGCCACGAGGTTCGACCGCCGCCCATGTAGCGGCAGCCACGTCGGCCTGTAGCACATACTGACGCTCACAACAGAGGATCGGCCTGTGCGCGGTGGGTTGGCCAAGCTTCGTTTTTTTTTTTTGTGACCGAAGGTACGTGGTGCGGTCGCGACCAGACGCCGGTTAGGCGGCAATAGCGAGCACATCTTTGCGACACTAATATCTCTCGAGCACCGGCGGCCCACGAAAGGCGGTCGACGTTCATGGCGTGGCTCTTGTTGCCTGTTGAAGTGTTTTTCGCTCGTCCGGGAGGATCACGGGCTATGGTTAAGGCCCAGTACGCTGTGAGAATCAACGTGGGGGCGCACACCATCGGGTTTGGGGGGTTGGAGAGGCCACGAATGGAGTGCGCATCGCGTCATCCGACTCGCTGCTACGTCCGGAGTTGGGTACTGCCTGCCGTAAACTGTACACTGCAATGCTGATTCCGGCTTCCATCAGGCCGTGGTCGGCATGTCCATCCTCCGAGTTCTCATCAAATACCTATTTTATCTATTACCGTAAGTCGCGCCTGGATGGGGCAAAACGTATTTTTGGAGGAGGATCGAGGAGAGGGGTCGGGGCGAGTCGTTCGTAACGAGCGCACCTGTGTGTCGGAGACAGAGCCAGGCCGGGGGACGACAACCGATGGAGGAGGGAGATAGAAAAAGTAAGGTCTAGCCGGAGCGGCGCCAGCAAACGAAGGTGGCAGGCGGAGACCATCTGGGGTGGTCGTACGTCAGTCGTAGGTTGTCTGACAGCAGTCGGTGGGGCGTGGGCGGCTTCAAAGGAGCTGGTAGAAGCGTGCTAGGTTGATGGAAAAGTCTAAGAGGCGATCGGACAAGCTCGCAGCAACGCGCGGTGTCGAGCGAGGGGCCGGGTTGGTGAAACATGCTAACAGTGAGTGAGAAGAACTCGAAACCTTCAACCAAATTGTTGACGAGCGCCGTGGTATAAAACCGAGGAGTCCATTGGTAGCGCGCTGGCGACGGGTGCAAGGAGATGAAGTTCCAGTGCCCGTGTAATAGAGCGATGCTTCCTGTAGAAGACAGGGAATTGCCCCAGATGTCATAACGCCTTCGCCGGGAGACGGTATCCACTGACAGAACGCACGTCAGTAAGAAACAATCAACAAACACATTGGAGCACCTAATACTTGCTTGTAGGCACACGGAGGTATGCACTTGGGCGATCGAGCACTATCGAGAGTGATATGAAGCCAAGTATTAATAAACTACGAGATAAGGTGACACAAAATCTGTCGAGGCAATCAGGGGCTGATTCGACTACCGCCGTACAAGGTTTCTAATGGTTGCATTCGAGGCACGCACGTGTGGTTCGTACGTTCGTACATCTTGTCTCACGCAGATGCAGGAGAGGAGGGGCGTGTAATTATCCCTTCAGAGGAATAATAGTGACGCCTCTACAACGGTGAAGGTGATGCAACAACACCAACAAAATCATCTCTCTGTGCCATTTTACGCTTGCCACATGCTCTCTGTAGTGCAAGCAATTTTTTCCGTCTGATTGTTCAAGAATAAAAGCATCACATGTCGGCTTTGTCAGGCGTGGATTTGCTGCTAACCACGGTGGGTAACGCGTCTATCCAACCTAACGTTTTTCGCGACCACTCCGTCATATATCCCGGAGAGGTGCTCACCAGGAGTGGCCTTTGGGTTTGGTTTCGAGCCGACGGCGGAAACTCCCGTTCAGTCTGTTGACTTCGGGCGAAGGTTGACGGTTTCATAGTGAAAGCAACAGACTTTCATCTTCAATAGCGCCCTCACAGTTAAGCTCTCGTACCATGTGTCTTGTGCGATCTGTCTTTAGGCCTGCACCCCTGGTCTCGTATGTTGTGTGCTTGTAGCACGTGGCTTCACATATTTTCTGTCCTTGTTTGTTCATTTTTTCTTGGTCTTGGGGATTTGTGTAGATAGTGTCTTATATGTTGCGAATCGATCGTTTCGCCGTTTTTTTTATTCTTGCGCGCTCGTGTGCTACTTGCAGTGTGTTCAGTCCGTTTCCCGGTTTCATCCTTTTGAGTCTTTCTGAACAATACACCTTCCGCCCGTGAGTTGTACGCGATGGAAATGGTCGACAGATTGATAGATGATTAACTTTTCCAAGATATATGTAGCACAGGTCGCGACCTACAGTAGCTAACATAGACCCTAACCTACCGGGATATGAGATGTTCTGCAGGATCTATACAATACAAACCCAACCCGAAAGGTACGTCGAACTGTAGATCGTGCAAGTTATACGGCTCCCGCGCGGAAGCACCATACCTGCCTTCTACAAGTATAGTACACAAACCAGGGATCTGTCATGCCTGAAATATGTAGATCATGAGATGGGAATGGACCACCGGTAACTATTGGAGGTAAGGTGTGAAGTTACTGATGTACCTGTGATACACGGTGCGTCCGTTTTCCGTCGGTCTCGCTTGGTCGACATGAATTCGTCGGTCCCTGCAAGCAGAGAGATCTCGCCGACACATTTTCCAGGGATCGACGGTTCGTACGAAAACTTCGAGAAACTGCCACCAAGCGCGGGGCACAAGTGCTGCGATGGAACGCCCCCTCCGCTATTGGAACGTAACGTGGTGAGAAAGAATGGGGGGGGTGTTTATTTATTTTTGGGTACTTTTGGTTGTTTTTTTGGCACCGCAAGCAGTCCCCCGGTTTCTCCGGAGAGGGCTATTTCGATTTTGTGTGGTATCGGCACGTGACTCTGAGCTGCGATTCAGTAAATCTCCAATTGATCTTCGAATGTTTCGTACATATATTATATATACACAGCTTCTCCTTGGAAACGCATCGCGTCTACCTTACATACTGGTTGGTAAGTGCCATTATTTTAGTTTAATTTCGAAAACGAAGAGAAGGCAGCCGATACAGCCACCTATTCAGCCATACTTGCTTTGCTGTCGGCCCCTGTGGTTGGGGATGCAAAGGCGGTGCACAACAGCCCAAAGTACCTGCGAAGTCCGGCGAGGGAAGTGCCCAACGGACGGGGTAAAGCCAAACTAAGGTAGGAGCACACAATATTCGCTTAGGTTCTTCAAGACTCCGGTCGCGACCGTCTACTACTGTCGATCGAAGATTACTCATGCCCGTTTGGCTCTCTGGCCAGGCGGCCTTGTCCAAGGGGCGAGTGGGAAAACAGTGTCGAGCTTAAGGGATTATTTCTGCGCTCGTACACAGATATATGCACGAAGAAAACCAGCGCTCAGAAAGCCAGAGAGATTTGCTATGCTGGCAATGGAATTACTCGTCTGAAACTCGATACACTCAGAGGTCCGTGCTGACGGCGCCCATTCCAAAACATGATATCCAACCTTCATCATATTACTTCCTGCTTCTTTCCACATGATATCTAACCCGGATAATCTTTTTTCCTGCTTCTTTCCGTTTGAAACAAGACGTGTTCTATGATAGAAGTAGCTCATTTTCGCTAAAGTGTTTCTGGATGACGGGGCTCCTCAACCCAAATCGTCGGAATGCGTTCGAAAAATGACGTTTTTGGGTACTTGGGCCATGGGATAATTCATCAGGATGCTATTTGATTTTTGCTGAAGCTCCTTAAGGTCAAGTGAGGAGCCTCAGAAAAATGGAGGGAACCTGTATCGTAGAACGCGTCTCAAATCGAGATTCGTTCCACGTAGGGAGGTCAGTGTAGGCACCTATCATAGAAATAGAAATCCAGCCTTTACCGGATTTCCTGTTTGTTACTCTCAAGATAGATGCCCTATGCTGCTGTGTATCTATACGCGCACCAGTCTGACCCATTTTGCCCCGGATAGCCGTTACACTCGTGTGGTCCCCGTTCGTACCTCTCGCCCCCCGCGCTCATGAAACCTTCTGCTCCACACTCCGCCCGACCTGGCGAATCAACAGTGGGTGGAGAACTACCTGAAAGACAATGAGCTTGTGGGCAGGATCAAGCTTTTGCAGATTTACCGGATGTCTGCCAACCGTGGATCTGCCCACCGCTCTTGCCACCTGGCACCGGTGAGCAAGCGCTCCCGAAGTGTTGTTCGGGTTCTCTACGACACACGTTATTATCATTTTTGTTGTTGTTGTTGTTGTTGTTGTGTATATTGTTGTTGATGTTGTTGTTGTCGTGGTTGTTGTTGTTGTTGTTGTTATTAGTACTATTATTACTATTATAGTTCTCGCCACCCGACAATGTGTAACGTGCCGTACCTGGCGACACTAATGTCCACGGTGAACAATCATCGTGTTTACCGATTCAGTAGTATTGAAGGGTGGGAGGTCCAGGTTAAGGTATCCCTCAGGCACCTGTTGTCGAGGTTCAAGTAGACGCTTGCTTGGCCATAACAATAAACCACTTGGAAATAGAGTTCGTGAACGGGTTTGCAAAGAAGACCCGAATTCCGTATTTTAGAAAGAGTTCTACGATTAAACATGAATCCGCAGGGTTTTTTTTTGTCCTTTTGCGGGCCCAATAAATCTCTAACTTTCATGAAAAACGACTTTCTCTTCCCGCACTTTTTACTGGTGCAGCTGAATCGACCAGGCAGGAGACCAGAAAACATTCGGGTAGATCCGTATTTTTAAAAGTGAAGAAAAGTAGTAGCGATGGTACTACACCAGGTTTTCGCGTGATAATATATTTTTTGCAATCTAGCGAGTTGTCGGTGTTGCTGTCTCGCAACTTCAAGTTATTAAAACGCCTCGTGAGTCGTTTCTTGCTGCCTTACGACCGTTGTCCGGTGCACCCGGCGCCCTCTCACGCTCCACGAGCAACGCATCTCAGATTCCGCGGTTTGGTATTCCTTGTGAGGAACTGCACCGACCTGTCGGCGAGTGAAGTGCAAACGTCCAGTATAGTAGGAGGTTGTTTTCGGTCTCATCTGTGTACCCCAAATGTCGACCAACGGCGACCACTTCAGCGTCTCAACGTCAACCAGTAGGCGCCCGTTAAAACCTGGCGGACGACTAATCTGAAGATGAGCACAACAAACAAGTTGATGCGGATGAAACACTACCTCCGCTGTAAGCTGCCACTACACACACGCTCTATTAAATCTTTTTTATGACTGCTGCAGTCCCGCTTTGGGGACAAACCGTTACTGGTCCCCAAAACCGGGCTGCATTACCATAAGGGTTGAAGGCACGCACCAGCCGAAGGTCCGTAACGCAAAGGACGCGTTCTACGATAAAGGTTACACATTTCCGCTAAAATGGTTTCTGAATGACGGGGCTCCTTAACCCAAAATCGTCGGAAAGCCATCCTTGTTTCGAAAAATGACGTTTTTGTATTCTTGGGGCCAAGGGAATATTCATCGGGATGCAATTTAAGTTTTGCTGAAATCAAAAGCGTTTCCAAATAGCGGCAAAAATTATCTTCCAAAAAAGCATGAATTGATCGATATTGCAGGTGCGGGAAACCCGGGGATAGGGGTGGATAGGGGTGCATCGAAATGAGCTACTGTAGACTGGTCGTACACTACTATTTACTGACCGCAGGCCTCCGAACTTCTTGTGCCTGGGCCTTCTTCTTCTTTCTGATCTTTGTATGGTCCAGGCAGAACAATTTTACCGAAGGGGTACCGGTTTCTTCTCCGGCATTTTAGATAATTGACCCATGAAACAAAGTCCTCCAGAATCGCGCGGCCGAGAGGAATCCAAAGCCAGTCTTGAAAATCAATCCATGAACAACGGGGCTTCCGAAACGTTGAAAGAAAAAATCCGAATGGAAATAAGATTTAGAGACGACGCCCAATGCATACCTGGTTCGTCGAGAAGACACATGTATGTATACATGAGTAGGCAAACTATTGTGTTATGGATATATATATATCTCCACAATTATACATCTGTCCATACACGACAGACAATATACACATCATATATCATATGCAACATGATTGATGAAAGGGCTTTTCTCGGCCCTGTCTTTTTTCGAAAAAAAAAAAAATGGCCTGGGTCCAGGTCCAATTCATCCGAATCCGAGGAGGTTTCGGACATCTATCATGCAAGTTATGCGCTAAACTCTCCACAGCTAGAGCCGGGAAAAGTGAGTCTTTCGCCTATACCTCGCTTGAAAATGGATAAAAATCGAGATACGTTCTAAAACCGACGTAAAAAAAAACAAATGACCAATGTGTCGACATCCAAAATCTTAACATTTGTTTCGTCGGAAAAACGAATTACTTTTACGCAACGACCAAAACAAAATATCTGACGCGATTAATCGATTCGCCTGAAACAGGGCTTTCCGACTATATATTTTACGTCTCCTGATAATAAGTGACCACCTCAGAACAATTCAATACGTGATTGTTGAATTTCTGGAAAACTTGTTCTGCCTGGACTGTACGACGGCGAAGGTTTTGCTGGTCATTGGATGGCAAAAGTAACCAACCTACTATTACGGGCGACCATAGTAAGTAGGATCAAATATTTTTAGTAAAAATAAGTAAATATATTGGTTTTTGTGTGTACCGTAGGTCCTATTTTTCTATGGTCCCCCTACATATTAATACAGGTATTACTCTTTCCTTTTTTCCCCTCTTCTCTCCGGCTTTTTATGATGGGATCGTTTGGCGTGTTTCTTGCACATTGTTGGAGAGAACAACCGTTAAATAACGCTGAGAACGCTACGCACAACAGTCGAGTAATATGTCAACGATTAGGATATGCCGTTTGCTATTGTGCTTGGCGAGCCCCGGCGAACGCGATACGGAAAGGTAATGCGGCAGCGATTTGGCATTGCTTTGTTTTTGTGCTTGGCGAGTGGCCGCGTGGTTCGATGCATCCCGTGCACGAGGCGTTGGTGCCCTCCTGTGGAATGCCATCGCCCAACTGCTCCGGAGACTTGTTTCATGCCTGGTGGACCAGGGTCCCGCACAAAATGACAGGCACACTGCTTGCCATGGTTGCGAGTTTTTCGCGGAATAGAATGAGCGATATTTCAATGTTAATCAGTTGGGTGAAAGCGGCATACTCCAGAGATTCCTGTACACGGTATTTATTGATACCGACGTACTGTTGATATTGTTTCTCGCGGCGGATCTATTCAGTTCCGGCGGGTTTGGCGCACCGCGTGTGCAACGCGTGTCACACCCGAGCCCCATGCACTGTGTCGTTCATGTGCTTTCCCCGCCACTTGTGATGCAGACGTAGGGTTCAATATTCCTTCGCTCAGCTCACAAACACTTCAGCTGGTACTATCTTAGGCCGCTGTATTGCCATTACAAGACGAGAGGTTTCCGCGGTGCACAACGCGGGAAGTATTTCGATCATTATGTTGTGCGTGGTAGGGCAATGCAAATTAGCGCAAGTTGCATGTCGGTACAAAAAGTATAGACTGGTTTCCAGCCGCGTTCGCCTCTAGAAGGGAAGGTATTTTGACACGACCTGCGACGGACCGGCCACTTTGCCCACACACTTAGCGACGGGTTTCCATGTCGCTAGCTTTCACCACTCGCACCTCCTATCACAACAGCAGTATCACCCGACACGATGCAATGATGTGCTACATCCTGTCTTGAAATCTCGTCGTCACCCATCCCGCACCATCTGACTTTGAGTTCTCATCCCACGCTTTCGCGGCCGGCACGTTCTCCGTGCGACGTTGATCCCGCCTGGTTTCTCGTGCAACCTCCCGTTCCACGATCTACCGGTGGGGCGGTTTATCTGTCAACTGTGTCTACTGCAACCGCTTCCACACAGCCTACGACAGGACGTAGCGAGTCGCAGGGGGTGGACCAGTTAGGGTGCTCTTCGTCGGGTGGGGCAAAGCTAGACTGCAGGCACTGGTCGGAGACGGGCGTCGTGGAAGAGTGGAACAAGCTCATGCTCAACCATCTGTGTCCGGCGCGATAACATTAACTACTACTGTTGTGCTCGCAGAGTATACCTACGCTAGGTCTTACTCCAACTGGCCCAGCCAGGTACAGTATCGGGAAAACCCGCACGCAGCCTACGCATCCAATATCATCAACGTTGTAAGGGGGCGTTTTTTCAGCCTTGAGGCAAAGTGCCCTCCTCATACCGGGGTGTGACAGGCTTCCACTACTTTTTATAGTCTCTGCCTGTCCGTCTGTGTGAGGTTTGTCTATGGTCTATGTCACTGATTGCGAGAGCTGTGCGGGAAACAATTTACACACACCCGGGATCCGTGAATGCATATGAATCTGGGCTATCTCGAGAGCTTATTTGGTGGCACTGCGTCTCAAATTTATCGCTATCGCCGGGCTGCTGGGGATTGGTGGTGTGTTTGGAGTACGACGGGATTTCGCGGGAGGGAGGGAGGGAAGATCGTTTGTGTTTCTTCGGGCATATACGGCTTGCTGCAAGTATGAGGCCATCTGGTCTCAATTTCCTCTGGACTAGTCATGAAGCAGAGTTTTACCTACACGCAATCAAACTTCTTCATACCAAGGTTCGTGCAGGCTTCTCAATCTGTATTGGTATGCACGTCAGCTGTGTGCCGCGTGTGTAGCGTTCATGGTTCAGTGATTGTGAGAGCTGCACGTCGCTGGTTTCCACTAAACCCGGAGTCTACAGAAGCGGGCGAGCTGGCGCTATCGCGTAAAAATTGTTGAGGGACATGTGGGCTCGAGTCGTTCGCGGTCGTAGGGTTGCTGTTCGATGGGTTTGATGGTGGTGCTGCCGTGGGTTTTACATGCGGCGGATTTTGTTTAGTTTCTACTTCGAAGTTCGAACGCACACGGCTACTGCGATTATGAAGTATTTCGTTTTGCTCTCTTCTAGTACCGGGATGCGTACATGAGTCCATGTGTTTGCCCGTCTGTGTGCTGTATGGTGGTGGTCTAATTAACGGGTTGAAAATGCTGTACGGGATCGTTTTCCACAAACCCAGGAATAAAAAAAGTGTAAGAGCCCGGGGAAACTTGTCGGGCTTTGTTCGTCGCGCCGTCTCGAGGTCGTCGTGGTCG
This sequence comes from Macrocystis pyrifera, assembly GCA_031763025.1. Lineage (NCBI taxonomy): Eukaryota > Phaeophyceae > Laminariales > Laminariaceae > Macrocystis > Macrocystis pyrifera. The sequence goes on along the minus strand of JASSKH010000025.1, from coordinate 2,046,406 downwards.
CCGGGCTGCGGCAGTTCTTTCTAGTGGTGCCGCGGGGATTTTTCGCATTTTATTTTTGTCGTGTTTTCATTTGAACGCGCACGGTGTGTAGCGCGCATGAGGCCGGCTTCCCTCAACAACCTCTCTACTAATAAGTTGTATGACGCCGACTTTTGCCTATAGGCAAAGAAAACTCTGTAGCCGGGTGCGTGCAGGCTTCCAATATATCAGGAGTCGGTGTGTCTGCGTACCGTTTGTGTGTAACGCCTTGGGTTTTTGCATATCTGATTGCGAGAGTGGTAGCTCGTCGATTTTTGCTCACCCGGGGCCTACAGAAGCGTGCGAGGGTAGGCTAACGCCTGCGACGTGTTGGGCACATGCCCTCGCGAGTTGGTTGCCATCACTGAGCTGTATAGGTCGGTGACGGTGCCGCTGTGTGTTTTAGATGTGGCGGGATTTCATTGTATTCGTCTTTTGAACTAAGACCGCACACGGCCTGCTGCAAGTATGAAGCCGCCTTGCCTCATATACCTCTCTACTAGGATAGCACTTCGTCCGTGCGCAGTTTAGAGCTTGAACTAGAGCTGTACTTTGATGCCAGTAGACTCTGCGCAGTAGCAATGGACCTAGGATAGTTAGACATGCCACCAGTCAGCGTCACTAGCTTTCTGTGGAGCGTAGGCCGTCCATAGCGCCCATCGAGGCGAGAAGATCTTGCCAACAGAACAGACTATTCACAATGTACTGTAGCCCACGTGTGCGTCGCGTCTCCTTTACAGTGTTAGTGGGGCTGCTTTGTTCTATCTTTAACAAGCGTTATGGTATCCACTCGAATGTATGTAGGAGGATGGTTTGCACCGCAGGAAAAATACATTCTAACAGTAGTATCTTCGCAACCCATTTCATAAGAATCCAAGACCAGGCGAACAGTTCAGTACCAGCATGGATCGATTTTGCTCGCCCCTCGCTTGCGTCCATCCTTCGCTGAAGAGCAAACCCGTTGAAAGCTGCATCACATGGACCCAGAATCTTCGCAGTCTTCTCAGTACCATTTCGGTCGAATGGTAACCGGCGTGATGGGAGCAATGCAGTGTATGTAGCGGTCTCGCCCAAAGTGATGCTACACCGCACTCGCTAGCTGCCGGCGGCACTAGCATGAAACTTTCTAGGGATACTCGAAACTAGCGTCCGCGCTTTTGCTGTGGATAATCAGACTACACACGGTTTCGAAGAGAAAAGAGACTTAGAAGGGAGAACGGGCATGGACGGAGTCCGACCCAATCATGACCCATTATCGCGAAGGCAGATCCACTGCAATGGACCCATCACTGTCGAACATGGAGGTTCCGTCAACAGCTAACTACCCAACTTGCCCGTTAGTCCTCCGTCTTGAATAGTATTTCCTGGGCTATTTTTTGACATATCGTGGAACGGCAATACATTACTCGCAGTAGCCCGGTGGGCGAGCCGCGCCCGCTATTAATGCACACATCTCCCATGGAAGTAAAACGCACATTGCATTTAACCCACAGCAGCGATGATCATATATATATATATATATAACATCATTTTTACTTTCCAGCCCACTCGTAGGAGGTTTTACCCTCGACGACCTTCTGGACAAGCCGTGGTCACAGGTGTCGTCCCTTCTCCCCCCCGGTACGTGCCTTTAGTTTTTATCGCGCATAGGGTTCAGCATTCCCACTGCTCGTCGATTTTCATCGAATGTACAGCTAACTCACCCTCTCGCGCTTTCCGCTAGTCAATTTTATGCAAGAAAAAGTCCCTATGAGCATGCAATCGGTGAGACTCGAACTCACGAAATTGATCTCGATCGGCTCGCGGACCACCTACCAAGCCACCGGGGACGCCGGCGTACGGGTATCGCTGATACTCGGCTCATCATCCCAGAGTGGTACGCCCCTCCCGATTATCGACGTACGTTTTATGAATTTTCATGAGTATCCCATGGGAAGCACAGCCCACGAACAGTCCGCGGACAGCCCATGGACAGCCCGTGGACATCCATTGGGCAGCCCAAGGCATCGCATGGGCGGCCCACGGACAGCTCGCGGACAGCCCACGGACCTGTCATGGGCAGCCCGCGGCCAACCCTCGGACCGCCCGCGGACGCACATGAATAGCCCATGGACATTCCACCGTCAACCCGCGTTCATTCCACTGGCAGCCGCTAACAGGCCGTGGGCTTTCTAGAGGCAGCCCACGCACATTCTACGAGCAGCCCACCAACATCCTAATAGCAGCTCACGAACGGCCCGCGGATAGCCCCCGGAGAGCTCACAGGTTTACCACGGACAGCCATGCACAGCCTGGGCTTAGCGTGTGGCCAGTCCACGAACATCCGGTGGGTAGCCCGAGGACAACTCGTGGGCAGTCCGTGGATCGCATATGGAGTGTCCACGGGACGTCCATGGACAACCCGCGGAAAGCCCCCGGAAAACCCGCGCACAGTCCGTAGAAAAAAGTGCGTACTCGCTTTAGTTGTACGTTGAATTACTCGTCGGTGTCATTGCCTAGTCTTGCGGCACCCCTATAGTGTCAACGTAGCCATGTAATATCCGTATTTTAACAGCTTCTCAACAGAGCACGATTTCCAAGTATAGCCGTGGTATCATAGTTCCCGAAGTTTCTGCTACCTCTGTTCCAACTGCTATAGCTGCTATTGCTGCTATTGCTGCCACTATGCTGATACATGTATTGCTCGTTGGTGGGCTGCTTGTACTATCCGTGGATTGCCCACAGACCACCCGTGGGTTGTCCGGGCTTTCGGCGGGCTGGTCGTGGACCAATAGTGTCGTGGGCCACTTGTCCTGTCTATGAACTGTCTACGGATCATCCGTGCGCTGTCTACCAGCGGGCTGTCCGCGGTCTATCTGCAGGCTTACCGTGGGCTGTCCATGATCCACCTGAAGATTGTTCGCGGACTGTTCACACGGGTTTTCTGTGAGCTGACTTTGGGCCATCGGTGCTGTTTGTGGAATGCTGATGGACTACTCGCGGACTGTCCGTAGATCGTTCGCGGGCTTTACGTGGACTGCCCATGGACTGTCGCCTGACTGTCCACGGGCTGTCCGCGTTTTCCGTGGCGTGTCCGTGAGCCGTTTGTGGACTAACCATGAACTTCCCGTGGACTGTCCATGGACTACCCGCAGGCTGTCCGTCAACTTCCCGTGGATTGTTCCCGGGCTTCCCGTGGAGGGTCTATCGGGTGCCCATAGACTGCCCGTGGTGCACGAGTTGTTGTGAAGTCCCCGTGGCATACTCGCGGGCGGTTTGCGCGTGTCTGGGAGCGTTCAGTGGGCTGTCCATGGACTATACACGGGCTGTCTGTGGACTGTCCGCGGGCTTTTGTTTGGTTGGGATATCGATGGTGATTCATCAAAAAGAGTATCCATGGGCTTCCCGCGGACCACATGTGGGCTGTCTGTCGTGAGGCCCCTGTGGTTGTCTACCGGCTGTCCGTGGGCTGTCCGCGAGCTGTCTGTGGCCTATGTTTCCCACGCGGGGTGCACAAAGATTACGAACGTAGCCAATAGCCATCGAAATTTTAATCTGGCAAAGCTACCCACAACACACTTTTTTGCCGTTCTCCTACTGTATACACTCCTCCTTGTACAAGTCATCCCTCGTACTTCTTATTTCAAGCGTTCGTTCTCCCCAGACAGCACGAAGTTTCGTCCCGCCTCTGAGTTGCTTTGCCGCTGCGCGTATCCGTTCCGGCCAGACACCCCCTTACAATGGAATCCGGTGGGAGGGGGAGCAGACAGAGTCGCAATCTTCAACGTCGACGAAGCCCTACCGAGCAACAAAGAATTCCGTAGGTTTACGCAGGGCTTTTCCAGAATCCCTCAGTATATAGTGAGGTTCCCGAAATCGAAACGAAATTCTTCGTCTGTTTGGTCTTACACCCTCTTGACTCGCTTTTTGACCCACTCAAAATCCAATTAATCTTCAGGCATGACTCTGGCAATATTGATAACTTTCTTCGTCAAACCGATCCCGAACGATTGACGCCCATAGGATTACGAATATCGACAACCGGGGCCCAGAGCGGCACCCTGGGCCAATTGCCACCGTTTCGGATGAAGTGTTGAGTGCCACAATTTGTCTGTCGACCTGTTTTCGAGTTCATTTTCTGCCACAGGTCGTCTTCGTCAGTGATGAACACGAACTCCCGCCGGGCGGTCCAGGCGTGAACGGACAATTTCGGCATGTTCCTGGGTGTTGGTGTGGTGTGTGTTTGGCACAGGCAAGACAGGCGGGATCGGTACACAGGGCTCGAACTGCTTCTGGCCCATATCGCGCCAGCCTTCAGGTGAACGCAACAGAAAAACCGAGGAAAGCACCAGCCAATGTGACGCGTACATTGCGTTTGTGGGTGAAGGACTACTGCCCATTTTTATGTTTCCAATTCGACTTCCACCACCACCCTGTGAACGATAACATCACAACTACAATGGGCGTTGGCAAAGATGAAACTGCGCAAGTGGTTCGCACGTGCCGAGGAAGCAGCAGAGCAGTACATGAAGCGCTGGTTAGGCAAGGAGAAGGATCATTGAGCTAAACAACCAGCGTCCGAGAAAAAAAAATGCCTAGGAACGTAAGACGGCGTTGGTCCCAAGGCACGGAGGGGGAAGGAAGAGGAGCCGCGTTGAAGGAGGCGTAGAAAAAACAGCTAGGCGGGTCAAGAAAGTGAAGGCACCCGCCGAAACTTGGCACTACTAGTATTTTTTGTTGGTACCTCCTAATGCTGTGTTACAACCTCTTATTGGCCTTATTCTTGTGCTTGCATAATTGCGATGCAGCTTTCCCTTCCGAGTCGATAGTACCCCCGCCCCTCTCGTGCTCTGCACTTCTGCATCGGCTGCCCCACCGTACTGTAATAATTCGTGTGACCCTTTTCTATTTCTTTTCCCGCTCATGATTTCGCTGACGTTTATTAGTTTGTGTCCCCTTGTCCATCTGTCTTTGTCTTTTTTGTGTAAGCCGTGTCGTCCTCGACCCACCAACTGGGCATAGGACTGCTCGCTCTTTGTGTCTACTCTCTTTTAGGTTTCCTGCTTTCCTTCTGATCTTCTCATAACTTCCTTATTTCGGCCCATCAGCTCGACATATCACACGGCTGATCGCACCCGCGAACAACAACCTTGTCTTCGGGACATGGCCTGCGCCCTGAGCGCATGCTTGTTTCTTTTTCCGTCTCTCTTCTTTCTGTTTGCTCTTGGTGGTGTTCTTCTTTCTTTTTCTTTTTTTCGAATGGTCTCATGATGCCATGGATATGTTCTTGGTGCTATTTCGTTACAAGTGATATGGGATGGTACACCACAGCTCGTTGGCCCGTCAACCCTCACGGACTGATATGATACTGCCGTGCGCACTATTTCGTACTTGTTTGCTTTCTCTCATCGACATCAATTTTTTTGTGCAGCCCGTTTATTACCACAGTCAGCTTTCCAGGGAAGTGAGCAACTGTAAGAACGTTGCCATCATCGTCATCCCCTACATATTGTGGATGATATCTTTCTCGCAGGATCCTTACCCACCCAGATTTGAGTATTCAGGATGCCCGCGCTATTTCGGTTCATGAAAAAAAGTACTTCTTGCGCCAGCACGACTCACGCCTGTGTCTATCGTAAGCGTGTATGTTTGAGTGTGTAGTGTTCCAGGTTGTGTATGCGCGATTTACTTTTATTGGAGTATACCAAACTATAGATAGTATAATACTAGAAATGTCATAGTGTACATGTATTCCACTATTTTCCTAGTTTTTTCAAGAAATTCGCAAGTTCACACGGAGGATTAGAGATTTTTGCATGAGCTAAGATGCGGCTGCACCACTGCCTTGCAGTCCCAAGTAGCTGCTTGGTGCCGGATACACGATACGGTCACAGCCTCAGAAAGGCATGGCGGCTTCCACGAATTTTCACAGCAGCTCACGGCCTTCTCCGACGACCTCGGTGTCCATTTGGAGAACGAAGTCAAGTACGGGTACGTGTCGCTTGCCGCTGGTGGTCGCTGTAGGAGCTGCAGCAGCTGCCGCCATGGTCGCGTCCTACTCCTTGAGCGTCATGAGTTTCTTGGATGCTTCAAAATTCTTCCTGAAAGACACTCTGCCGACGACGACGACTATGCGATGTCCCCAGGACTTGCAAATGGTGGCCGCATTGGGGTACTTGATCCGTGAGATGCCTTGGTTGCTGTCCAGCCCTTTGTAATCGGCGAGCAGCCAGGGAACCACATTGCAAGTAATGAGCGGGGCTCTGTTGGTGACAAGGCGCCTTACCTCGGACAGAGAAGCGTTCGAAGAGATTTTTTACTCATTTGCTGCCGCCGTGTCCTCCTCCGTGTTCACGGTCTTGTCCGTAGCCATATCCGGGAACGGAGGCATAAACACTGCCGTAATCTCGCACCTGACAAAGGCAAGGGTGAAGAGCGAACCTGTTTATCAATGTCTTTTGATTCTTCACAACAGGCGGTGAACAACCGAAAGCATTATTGGTTCGAGGATACTAGGAGGTTAACACGGACATGGCCAATCTAAATCACACCTCAAGTCACGAAACCTACCGTGACGGGGTTACAATATACCTAACCTAAAGCATACACGATTTTCCAAGCGCGCATACTTCCCACCTCACTGGTTGACTTTTTATATAGCTTGAAAGGGAGAGATATATTTCAGTTTGAATGTGCGACGTTCAACCCTGTGCAATCCGATCGTGAACACATATGCTGGGTACACCACGAAAATGTATGAAGACGCAGTTGAGTGTAATTAATTAATCAAGCGAGGATCAGGCCATCCGTCACAAGCGGTCTTTCCGTTCAAGCATTCCCCTCATGCCATTAAATATTACACACCTGTTGGCTGAGTCGATCCCCTCGTGATGGCGAGCTGCCCCTGTCTTGTTCTTGTTGGCGGTGAAGTCGCTGTAGGCCATGTCCCGAGGCTGACGACCCGCCGAATTTTATAGCTCGGGGCTGGCTCCGATAAACGACAGGGACTCCCCGAGATAGAGGCCACCCAACAGTTCTGCCAGTTGCAGTGGAGTCGTTCCGAACGCGGCATCAGGCTCGTGGTCGCAACTGACACCACCGGCAGAAGTCGACGAGGAAGAACGGAGCTCCCGCGCTTCCTCAAGGATTCGAGAAGATGCAAAGTCGATGACCGAAGCAACCTCGATCTCACCAACGTTTTCCGTACGACTGTCAGGCGACACGGTCAAAACCATAGTTTCAATTTCTGCAGGCACTGCGGTCTTGCCCGCGATAATCTCCCCCGACAGGATCTCCATGGTACGGGTGGGGACCACGTCGACTCTGTTAGACCTGTCAAAATATTCCTCGCCGAACATGGATAGGACGCTCTCGTTGTTGTTGCTGCTGCTGCTGCTGCTGCAGCTCTCATCAATGCCCGCTGAACCAGCCTGAGAGCAGCCAGCAAGGAGGCCGGCGATTGCTGCTGAGGCGGCGACGATGAGTCCGGCCCCTTCTCCTGTACAATATTGTACCATCTTTCCTATCTGCTTCTGTATGAGGATTAAAGATTGTGCCTTATGGTTCAGCTGCAGGACTTGTGATATTGTATGTGTGTTTGAAAATACGGGGTGCCGTGTTCCTGGTGGCAGAGGAGAGGTGTACGTCAGCGCTGTATCCACCATGTATGTTATGATTATCGAACGCCTCTGTTAAATCATAATTTTTCTAGAAGGTGTCGTTTTCCGTTCGCGATATTTCGCCCTTCAGTACTTACCTAGTTGTCGTGGTTTCACCTCCTGTAGGTTTTGAAATCGTCAGGCTGAGAGTGTTTCTGTTCTTCGGAGTGCTCACGTAAATATTGCATGGATTCAATGGGAATGACTATTAATGCTAATTCCCATTGCATGGATTCCACAAAGGAAATATGCTTTTTTCTCTGTGGAGCATTCAACGGGTTGCGACAAGTGGTTCCCGCCACTTTATGTTCGACTTCATGCTCTTCCCTTGCCCTGTGTGTTATGCCTGGATATTTTATACACCCCGAGGGGCTTCTATAAACGGACTCAGCCTTGGCCCATCATACCAGTGAGAGCACGAAACACACTAAAACGAGGGAACATAGTAAGTAGGACCTACGGTAAACACAAAAAACTAAAAAAACAAATTACCTATTTTTACTAACAATATTTGGTCCTATTAACTATGGTCCCCCGTAGTATTTTAGCGAACTGTTCCAATCGGGCGCACTCGCTGATTGGGGCTTGCTGGGGGAGATATATGTTTCGGCTCTGAGAGGACGAGAACGAGCCACAATCGGCACAGGCAAGATTTGATGCTGGAGGTGCCAGCCGACTGGTCACGCCCTACCGAAGTGTAGGACGGTGTTGGACGCCCTGACCCCCGCCGCTCCATGCCTACTTCGATAACTACATGGGTTGCAGTCGTGTCCTCACCAGTGCCGAGCTGGCATCCCTGCCACCGCAGCAGCGAGTCGCAGATCGGAAACAACGATAACTCGAGCAGCATCAACGGCAGCAAGCAGCAGTAGGAGTAGCAGTGGCTCGAGCAGCAGTTTCGACATCAGCATTACACAAGCAGTAGCTCCAGAAGCAATGGCAACTCGAGCTGCAGTGGCTCAACCAGGAGCAGCAACGGCAGTTCCTCCAGCGCGTGCAACAGCAGCAGCAGCAGCAGCAACAACAACAGCAGCCTTTGGAGGCGAATGTGGCCACGGGAGGTGCAAACGGGCAGTTTCCGAGCCAGTGTAGTTCTGCTTCATTCACGCCTCCCGCGGAACGCCAGGCAGATGGTTTTTCGGAGACTACACGTGGAAATGAGAGAGAGAGAGAGAGAGAGAGAGAGAGAGAGAGAGAGAGAGAGAGAGAGAGAGAGAGAGAGAGAGAGGAGAGAGAAGGAGAGGGTGACGGAGAGGGTGAGGGAGAGGAAAGGCAGAGGGGGAGGGAGAGGCAGAGGGGAAGGGATAGGGAGGGGAGAGAGGGGGGGGGAGGTAGAAAATGGGGGAGAGGGAGAGGGTGACGGAAAGAGAGAGAGGGAGGGGGGGGAGAGGGAGAGAGGGAGACAGAGAGGAGAGGGAGAGACAGAGGGAAAAGGGGAGAGAGAGAGGCAGGAGGGGAGGAGAAGAGGGGGGGAGGAGAGGGAGGAGGAGGAGAGGAGAGGGGAGGGGGGGGGGGGGGAAGGGGGAGAGGGAGGGGGGGGGGGAGGGAGGGAGAGGGGAGAGGGGAGGGGGGAGGGAGAGGGAGGGGGAGGGAGAGGGAGGGGAGGGGAGAGGAGAGGGGAGAGGGGAGAGAGAGGGGGAGGGAGAGGGGGGGAGGGAGGAGGGGGAGGGGAGAGGGAGAGGGAGAGGGAGGGAGGAGAGGGAGAGGGAGAGGGGAGAGGGAGAGGGGAGGGAGGGGGAGGGAGAGGGAGGGAGGGAGGGGGAGGGAGAGGGGGGGAGGGAGGGGGAGGGGAGGGGGAGAGGGGAGGGGAGGGGGAGGGGGAGGGGGAGGGGAGAGGGAGAGGGGGAGGGGAGGGGAGAGGGAGAGGGAGAGGGGGGAGAGGGGGAGGGGGGAGGGGGGAGGGAGAGGGAGAGGGAGAGGGAGGGGAGGGGGAGGGGAGAGGAGAGAGGAGGGGGAGAGGAGAGGGAGGGGGAGGGAGGAGAGGGAGAGGGGGAGGGGGGAGAGGGGGGGGAGGAGGGAGAGGAGAGGGGAGGGAGAGGGGAGGGAGGGAGAGGGGGGGGGAGGGAGAGGGAGGGGAGGGGGGAGGGGGAGGGGGAGGAGACGGAGAAGAAAGGGGGGAGAGAGAGAGGGGAGGGAGAGGGAGAGGGGAGGGGGGGAAGGGAGAGGCATATGGAAAGAGGGAAGTATTAAAGAAGAAACCATGCCTGAACCGGCACCCCTGCTCGCCCGTCCTCGCGTCCAAACTCCGTATGTCCTCACGTCGGAATGAGTCAACTCTGTCTAGTCGTTGTCGGCCAAGCGGACGCGCAAATACTAGGAGTAAAAGTGTTAGGCCTGTCCAGGTCGCCGCGCGCGCCCCGTTCCGCCCTCCATCACCTCGATGATTTTCGTGCCCATTAGGAACTTTCCGAGTGCCCAAATTCTACTCCGCGCAGGGCATTTCGTCGCCCCCTCGTCTTGAGCTACGGAGAGGTTCCGCTCGCTCCTCGGATCGTACAAGTTCCACAACGCGTGAAACGTGTCCAACTGCAGTGGAGGGTAAGCGGTCCAGTGACGCCGCCTCCGAGACCCAGTGCGAAACCACCCCGTCGAGGTACCTGCCGCGATACTCCCTTCTCGCGACCCCAGTAGTTTTGACCACCCTCATTTTGTCCAGGAGTGTGTACAATTGGTGCTGCTGACCTCGAGTGCCCTCCGAGCCCCAGGTCCGTTCCCCACGCCATCCGCATGAACGCTTTCGCCATGAAGTGCCGAAGAAGGGACGGTCTCGTGTAGAAAGCCTTGAGCGATGCAGAAGAGACCGTCTTGGAGCGAGTTTCTCTGCCCTCCATCTTGACGATGGCGCTCAGGCCCCCAATCACCACCTCCACCACCTTCCACGGACCAGTCCACTTCTCATGGACTAGTTAAAGCTCAATATTCTGTCGGTGGAGCGAATTGTTGCTCTTTATCGCGAGGACGAGGCCCCCCGTCTCGACCTGAGTGCCCACCGACGGTCGTTGAATCGATGCGTTGCGACGGTGTCGCACCTTCTCTCTGCCTTCGTGTATCATCTCGAGTGCCCCCCGGGCGTCTCGTAGGTTGTGCCGGCGATCTTTGATTTTGTTCTCGAGGCTTCCCGTGCGTGGCCTCCGTGTCATCCATCGGAGGCACTAACATGTCAACAGACGTGCGCGGGCTGCGGATAAACAAGAGCGGGCAGGGTGTGAGTGCCGGAGGCAACGACGGGTCTTGAATGACGCGTTCGATCCAACATGCCATGTATATTACTCGGGTGGGCCATGTCATACACAGCTCGGACTTCACATCGACTATCCACGCCCCTGCTTGTTCTACACTACCCTGGCCACGTGGGTCATCGACAGGGCTGAAGTCGATCTGCACCTGCAGAAACGCTCCATGATTGTGGCTTTGAACTCGTCTCGACCGTTGGCACCGATTAACAAGGGCACTGCGAACGCTAGGCGCAGGTCCAGAAAGAGGCGTGCGATCTATTGGGCCTCCTCCGAGGGGAGAGTGTGTACGAACAGGAACTCACAAGATTTGTCCACCACCACCAACAAATACTCGTTACCTGTCTCGGACGTGTTCGAGATCCTCAACAGGTCTACCTCCAAAACATCCTAACTCCAGGCACCTGGCAGGCAGCGAGCTCTACGCTGGCTACGTGTTCGCTTCATACGCCGGCACCCGCACGACAAGACATACGCGCGGTAGTAAATGCGTCCTGCCGACCCCTGGGTATCCGTGCTGGCAGTGACCAACGCGAGCAAGTCGGCTACCAAAACGCCTTTAACAACTAGGACCGACGTGCGTTATGCTAGGATTCCGCTCGGCTCTACCTCGAACTATACAAAGTCCTGGTCGTCGAAGAGATACCTCACTACCTCCTTCTCGATAATCCGCTCTCCCCCGTCCTCTCTACTAAGCCCACAAATGCTTCTCTAACCTTATCGAGGAGCTGATTTGTCACCAAGCCCAGAACGTCTCGTGATGCGTCGATAGCCCGCTCAACCACTGCTCGTTCCGGCTGCTGCTTGCTACGCGGCAACCCTTTCCCCCTCGTGGGGGATCTACCCGAGCTTCCGCCTGGTACTGCCGTGGTCATCCCACGGCCCGTTGGCGCCATCGCTGACGAGGCGTGCTTCTCTATACCGCCGCCTCCCCTTGAACGCCGACCGGTCACCCCCGTCGACAGCGAACGCGCCGACGCCGTGCGCAAACAAGGGGTCAAGGCCGCCCGAGGTGCCGTTACCGCTCGATTTGGACTACTACCGTAACAATTCTACTGGCAATCGGGCTTGGAAAAGTTTGCGCCAGAACCGTCCTACGATGTAAGGGTTTATATTTTTATCACAGGCGTTTCCCACAGATCTCACCTCTCAGATGGGGAGCTGTCTAGAATCTCTCCATCCGATTTGCGTTATATACCTGGAAAGTAATGTAAGTATTGTTTTCAAGCCCTTTCAATTTGTGTATCGGTCGTAGATAACATGGCTTCTTAGCCTGTTTGGGACTTCAGCCCCGCTTGAGAGGTTATCTACTCAAACCCTAAGTAATTGTTCCCCAAACCTTGACTTTTTCAGTCCTGAAACGCTTAAGCCCGGTTGTTACGTGAAACTGGGAAAATAGCTCCTCACGCTAGGGCCCTCAAACAAAATGAAGGACTACCGCTTTTTCATCCCGTGCCAAGAAACAGTAACATTTCTGCAAAGACGCGTCGTCCTGTAGCGATAAGTTGAACACGTCTGCTTCGCCTAAACGCATTGTGTTCAAGCGCCAATTAATAAGTTTAAACGATATTGCTACCGCAATAGTGCACAAGGAACACGGAACGCATAGGTGTAACTTTCGGCGTCTGGCGTTAAAAAACAAAACTCTACTGTGGTGGCATTTCAACGACATTGGGTGAAGCAGACCGCTCGGCTAGAAACATTAAACCCAACAATAGGAAATTAAACCCTACTGTATACTGTAACTTCGGAAGGAAATTGATCGTACATATCGGAACGTGGAAAAGCTTCTTGCCACAGAAAATGCCTCGAGAACGTTTCCTCTACAACAACATAATTTTCAGACAAACAAATACCACAATAATGACTGAGAGCGAACCCCGCTCTCTTGGACCTTCTTTTGAAGAGACGGATACACCAACAAGCGACATTGGCAACAAAATACCTGACATATTTGCAGTACCGTGCAGGCTATTGCCAACTAATATACCGGGTATACGGTACTTGTAGCGTCTGGTACGGGCCTGTCAGGCGTACTAAATAGTCGCACACAACGGTTCGCACTCTGTAAGAGGCTGGCTGAAGACGTGAGGAGAAGATGAAGTTGGCGTTGCACATTCTTCGTAAGCTTTTTTTTTTTTTTTTTTTATCCTCCGGCGGATTGGTAAAAATAAAGCTTAAGCTCACCACACTTCCACGTTCCCAATTTCGTGTCGTGTGTCAATTTAGCCCAGTTGGGCACGTTGACCCGACCTGACCCCCGAGAGGAGCAGGTGCGGTGGAGATAGCCACCCGGGACAGTCATCCCTCCCGGGTAGTGTGGGACTTGCTCGCGCTCACCCACTAACAAAAACCAAGGCTATGAGGCCTTCCCGCCGGACTCGGACCAGTTACGGTCCACCCTACCCGTTGGGGCGTTGGTCCTCATTAAGCGTTTCGCACCTCGTGCCAAGATAGTGAAGGCTGTGGGCAGGATGGCAGAAACCTCGAAGCCGAACAAACGCAGGACACCCCTGGCCCTCTTGGAGTGTTGCTACTCCAATGCGGTGCTGGCGTGCTCTAAAGTTGAGTGACCGCGGCGTGTTGGAAGGTAGGGCTTATTGCGTTACTGTGTGTAATAAGGAGAGGTAATTTATGTCGCAATGGAGGTGCACAGAAACAGCACGTCATATCGGGATACACTCCAAGCGCAATATCTGCTGTTTAGTGCACAGTAAGAAAATGTTACGGCTGGAGGCGATCGCATTATATCGCATTTGTTCGGCCGAGGCAGATAGCGTCCACTTTTCTGCTGCAGGTTTTTTCGTAGTGTGGTCTGTTTCCCGAGGAGGCCGGCAAACCGCAGCGGTGTGTTTCCTCTCTCGGGTAAACGGGTTTCTCGAACGTTTGTTCCTTAGATCCATCGATTCAAGCAAGACGGAGCAAATATCACGGTCAAGGTTTTCTAAGAAATTTTAGTTCCTTAGGTTTAATCGTTTCAACAAAGATAGCGACAACAACACACGTTCATGGGTTTTCAGGCGTATCCCAGCGCTAAAGTCCCATTCATAGTGGACTCCAGTGGCTCCTTCGTGGGAAGCGGCCCCCGGTGGACCTCCAGGAGGTCTCTGGTGATCGCGTGTTGCGCGCCGTACGTGATTTTGGCCTGCTGTATTGATTGTTTCGTACACGTGAAAGAGGACTTACGTGACCCACAGACCCAATCGTGCGTGAACGGACTACTGTAGATTCTAGATACGATTCCATGTGACACAACGAGCAATGTCAACCTATAGGAATTTTCCTTGTAGGGGTGGTGCCTTGTGGGCTATACCACGGCAGGGGTGTCGCCTTATTCGTTTGTGAAGTCTTCGAATGAGGAGGTCAATATCTCAACCCAAAATAATTACCTCCATAAGATTTGTTCGCGCAGCCCATCAAACACCTCTCTGCGCTAGTTCTAAAGCAAGTAAACTAGCACAAGTATGGTACTAACCGGTAACCTAACATAGTTGCTCATATGAAGAGCTTAACCGGTCAGAACATGTTTAAGGAAAACAGTGCACCCTCTACCGAGGGAGGAGTCGCTTTCGACAAATGATCACCGGTAACCTAACATAGTTGCTCATATGAAGAGCCTAACCGGTCAGAACATGTTCAAGGAAAACAGTGCACCCTCTTCCGAGGGAGGAGTCGCTTTCGACAAATGATCACTGGCCGTTAATCTTACTTTTAAATATGACACAGTGCTGCAAAACGTTTTATTCCGGACAGGAATTGAGTTTGAACTCATAGCACAATACATGGAGCGAGTGGCGTTTACGGCGCACTCTTGTCGAGAATCTTAGGTAAAGCCCTAGATTGCGCACTTGTTTAGACGCTCAGACTGCAATGAGTTGCGGTTGGCTACTACGACCCGTTTACGAATTTTCGTCCCATTTGGAGCGTGCCGTGCGGTTCTTTGTTTGCGAATCATGTGGGCGAAATGTCTGGCTTGGTATGATAATTGGGAACGATATTAGGCGACGACCGTGGGCGGAAGAGCGATGGCAGAATGTCGCGTCCTATTAGCGAATATGGTGCCCAGCATAGTAAATGATGATATATTTATTATCATCATACCGAACTACGAGTCAGACCAAGCTCGTCATCTTGCCGTTAAATGGATCTACCCGAGTACAAAAGTTTTGGTACTGGGCGTCCATATTGACTTCACATCAAGACATGTAGGGATCTCAACGTCCATGTGCCATCATCCACAACGCGCACATTCCAGAAAATCCGATCCTCGAGGCGTTCTACTTTGCCCAATTTTTCAAGAATATTGAAAACTAACGATACGTAGAAGCGAAACAAATATAAAAGGCATTAAAGTCAGATATTGTGATATGGAATATCATACTCGTACCAAGTGCGTGGCATGTCAAAACATCTTTAATATCAACAGTATAATGTACCAGGGGACCCGGCGCACGACCTGACGCGTTGCCGCACTACGCTCCGTGTCCGTGCCATTCGCCCCTTGTCACGAGGAGGGCGTGGCTCGTTGCAATAGATGTAGCCGACAAACACGCTAAGCGAGCATTAGACTCCGGTAGGCGTGGTGGTGACAACTCTGGCACGGCATGGCACAGAAGGGCACACAACGGTGGCCCCGATATACTGAATGCCGTGTTAGGGAGTAGGTAACGAGCTAACACGGGAATGTTTCTCAAGGCAAAATGAATTGTTCGTATACGCTGGTAATCCGGCCTTTCGTTTTGGTCGGGAGAGAATGCTGTCGCGCTATCACACACAAGAGAAATCCGAGAAGTTGGGACCGACCTCTCGCTGATATCCGACAAAGATCAAGCCTAGCCACTACCGACACGGTTGCCGGATACCTACATGTTTTCACCTGCTACTCCTATCGATTTGTGTGTCGTACGTCTTACGGTGTTCAGATGAGGCTCTTCGGGTCGCTAGTGGCCACACACCCTCATACCGGTGTGACTGCTGTGAAATTGGAAACAGAGCAAGAATTGTGACCATCAGCGGCTACAGGGAATGCCATTGTTGAAGAGTGTCTATTTTGTCTAAATAGGTTATTTCTAACTCTTTTACTTTATATGTCCCTTGTTGCTGTCTTTATTTCGCCTTTCGTGTCGTTGTTTTTTTTTATATTTCTGGGTTTCCATCATCTATGTTCTGAATTTGTCGTATCCGGTACGATAGCAGGGCATGACGTTGCGTTCTGTGTTAACGTCATCATAATGTACACAAGTATCGGTGTATCGTAGTCCCCTTGCCCCAGAGCGTGTATCTCTCTACGAAGGCAAATCAACATGGTGCACTGAGTCCGCTGAAGGCCGACGGGTGAAAAGGAAAGAGCACAGACACAATACGCACGCCGATTCTTGTCGTGTCATGGTGAGGGGTGTGTTTGATGTTCATATTGTTTTCGGTGCAACTATCTTGTGTGCCGTATAGCCTGTAGCTTTAGTCACTGTCGTGGTGCCACCATGGGGCACGACAACCATTACTTGGTAGCGGGTTTGCTCTGTTATCGCGGATTGGAGCATGACAAGGTAGTGTGGAAACAACGATAAGTATTCGAGTACTTGGGCTGCTGGCATCTTTATTTTGAACGTTCCAATCCAGTTAGTCCAGTATCCAGGACGAAGGCAGGGCATATCCTTGCGTACTGTATTTACAGTAGTGTGTATCTCAGTGTTCAGCAGTATATCTGTTTCGTAGGTTCGTTGCCATAGAGTGTGCATCCCTCTCTAGGATTCAAAATTTACCCGGACGCTGGGTGTGCTGGATGCCGACGGGTAGAAAGGACAGAACACACAACACGTACACGGCATTCCAGCTCGCCATGCACTGGATTACCGCCGTCGTGTTTTGCTTCGTGGGTGTCGTCTCCAAGCGATGGTGGCAACGCCCCCGGTGGGAAATAGGGCGCTGATGGCTGTATCGATATTGGGTAATTTAGTGGTGAGGACGGTACCGAACACCCCTCCACCTACTGTTCTAGAACTATTTCTTTGTTCCGCAGTAGCTTTCCGTTCTCGTCCATGCTGAACGACTCGCTTCTCGCTTTTCGACCGTCCAACCGCATAGTACCCTTCAAGTGCTTGTAGAAAACATGCTCGTCCTTGTCGGCGAGGAGTTTCTCCGTTTCAGCAAGGTACTCTCCGACGTTGGTACACAACCCTGTGTCGATCACCCCTCATAGTTTTGCGGACACCGCCCTCAGAGTCTTTGACGTGGTTTCATTCTTCTTAATTCGCATGTAATGTGGGCCATCGTCCCTCGCATTCCATGTTATTTTGAAAGCGGCGAGATTTCCGCGGTTTTCTACTTCCCGGACTTGTGTGTGCAACTTAGTTTGGATGGCTCCTCGTTCGTTCCTGCCTCAAGCATACCGTAACCATTTGATCCGACCATCTCAAAAATACTGGTCGGCTTCCAGGGTAGGACAGGAACGTTGGAGAGGGTCCGTACTAGTATTCGCTACCTGCAGTCTCCGTCAGTTCTAAACGTTTGCCAGCCGAAAGGTCAGGTTTTAGTTTTTGTTCACACGTGTCTGTTGGATGAAAAACGACTGCTGAGGCAGACCATCGTGTGCACGACATTTTCACTTTAAATCCGCCTTGGCTGGAGGCGGAGGGTGAGAGTGAACCGTAACATCATACATGCGACATCAGGGTGTTTGGCGGTTTGGGATGTTGTGAACCCGCTTTTAGCCGTTGCGCTTACTGATGCCGTTGGACGTGTCACTTATTCCACCCTTACAACATGTGCAAAAAAACGTGTTCGTCAGGGGCATCTTGTTGTCTATGGCAAATGCTAACAGGCGATTTCCGTTCTCGTTGAGTTCAACACGTCTGTGTCTGTACGCGCCAAGCACCTTTCCGTCACCACACTTCTCAATCATTTGCCAGTCCGCACGTTTGCGTCAACCAGTACGAATTAGCATTAATCGATTGAAATATGTTCGAACATGTATCCCAACCCTTTTCGGCACTTCTCTTTCTTCTGCGTGTTAAGGGTTGCATCCTTTGGGGCATAGGCAACAACTAGGTTGGCCGCAACGTACTTGCCAGCCAAGTCAGGGTAGAATTCAAATTTGGGTACTAATGCTAGTAGCATTCGAAGCCAACCACTACTACGGAGGGCCATAGTAAATAGCACCTAAGGTACACACAAGAACCGATATATCTCCCCATTAATACTAACAATCGTTGGTCCAATTTACTATGGTCCCCGTAATAGGCTACCTGGCCATCTCATTTTGTTTGCTTCGAATGGTCGCCTCCCCGTACAGTATCGGTATGTCCTTGTTGACTTCCATTGACGGTCGTGTGATCTGCATCTACGACTATACAAGGGTGGGCAAAAGTGATAGACTGTGATATACAAGTCATAAAAAAAATACTACGATTACTACGTATGATTTGTTAGGCCGTGTTTGGTAAATCTTCTGACAAGCGGCACGCATGTCCACGTAAGACTTGTCGATGCCCGCCGTCATGATCACTGCTTCATGTGGCCTAGCTTAGTCCCTGCATGGGGTTCCTGTATAATGCCCTGGATGGACAACTGTTGGAGACGAGATATCACGGAAAGGATGAATATAATTTGATGGACGAGTAACCACTCAGCAACGACATTCCTGCACCCATGATGATGCCTCTACGTAGGATGATACGTGAACACTGTGTAATGCTGGGCATGAAGTTATATGCCGAGGTAGTGTCCAACGTACGTCGACTCACGTATCAACCACTGAAGTGCTGCAAAGCTTTGGTACTCTACCGCGACAGGGATCAAACGGCATTCCGCACTTAAACGTATACCGCAACAAGTGTACAATGCGTACAATACGAGTACAACGTTGTTGTCCTTAGCGGAAGGGAAGATGCATACGGATCGTACTGAAATAAAATCACCAACCGTTCGTTTTAGTAGCCGTGTCGCTTTAGTACTATCATCGACTGCTCCAGTGGGCCAGCCACATCAGCTGAGCATGACTTCGCGGACACGTCATCCATGTTAAGAATTCCTCGCCACAAAAAACAAGTGTAAAAAACAATTGGCTAGAGTATCAACCACCGGAACATATATCACGAAACACCCCCCCCCTACTACTCTGTGCGACGACCTATCTATCAAGACTTGCCAAGTAAAACGGAAAATCTCAATTCCCCGCACACATGATTGCTCAAAGTGAAACGGCAATCGAAATACCATACATGCGCAAGTACCAAATCTCCCAATGTCACTTGAAATTGCAATAGCAATAGATCTCCCAAACCAACCAACATAAGGAGAACTCGGGAAGGGGAAAATCCAACACACGATAGATAGCATGCTGGTAAAACCCCCAAACAAAATCGGTATAAAAAAAGGTCTCAACGTCGAGATCGCCCTGCGATAACATCGAACCCGCTGTTGTTCTGCATTGTTTGCGCGAAGACCACAACCGAAACGCATCTACATCTCCGAAAGAATGCAGCCACCCCACATATATACTCCTCACGGGGAGATGTCGACACACCAACCGCCTTCACCTGAATTACGTAGCACTACGTATGGAGATGCAGTGCTTGGATACCGTGTATGTTGGGCGACATCAAGAAGTCATCGAAGTGTGCGTCACGGTTCATGGAATTCCTTCAGCAGGCTATACCGGCGCATTCCATACGCCCAACGCATGGGCACCGTTTACAACGTCTCCATGTCCATAACAAAACACTTACTTCTCGCCTCAACCAACCGAATACAGAGCAAACCCTCTATAGCTCCTGGGAAAAAAAGGGCGCACCAGTTAAATCACCAGACATCCATCACAAACGGTGCCGTGAACACCGAAACGCTTTTTTCGTGTGCAGCAGCTTGGTGTAATAAACATCACACTGGTCCGCCGACTGTACGTCGACAATCTCAACCTCCTCATCAGTATCACACAACGTGGGTACGGCACCTTCATCTAAACCCTGCTGTGATATCGGTAACGTTACAGCATCATGCCAGACTGGAGAAAGTCGGCAGCCAGCGAACCATCGGAACCGCGTCATAGAGTTTCAAGTTGGGTAATGCTATTTGCGACATCGGTGTCGTAAGTTCTTATCTGCGACAAGGTGTCGCAAACAAGCCGCTTATTCGCGAAAATGCGCCACGTATGCGGCGCATGCCTCAGATTGGCTCCATACCACCAGGGACGTGTTGGCATGGTGCAGGGGCAATCATTGAAGCTATCACATGGCTGAAACGGACCAGGACTCGAGGACATCTCTGGCATCCTGGTGCACTCGCAAAACGTTCAGATCGATGTCGCAAATATGCCGTATATACGACACGGGTGTCGTTACGACACCGCGCTGCGGTTGCGACACACGCTCCGGGTCGGCGACGCACTTCAGTACCTAACAGGACCAAATATTTTTAGTAAACATCGGTGAATATATACGTTTTGTGTGTACAGTAGGTCCTATTTACTATGGTCCGCGGTACTAGAAGAGTATAGTTAGTGTAATTGCCCTATTATCGATTGACGCCTCTTACTTCCGCCACTACGCCTCATCATGCAACAGCCCACGCTAACCCTGATCTATCACTACGTGCGCTAAAGGTTTACCCACACCATCATATCTGGTGCAGAGGTGGTGTCGGCACCGCCGCCACGCTAGACGTGGTTATTAGAGATGATGTCCGTTGACATTATTATACTCGACTGGTGGCATGCTGTCTTGCTACTAGTGGTTAGGGTTACTGCAGCACCCTGTCCATACAGCGGTAAAGGGGCAAAGCGAATAGTCTCACCATGACAAAGCTCGAAGGCCCTTGCAACGCCCGACCCTCCCTATATGGTTTGGCTTCTCGCTGCCTCCCGCGCCGAGCCAGCTAGCTAGCACCCTCTTTCTTCGCCAACACAGAGACGCGGCCAATCACAATTTGCCCGGCCCCAACCTAGCCCACAATCATCATCGCGAATTCACTCACCCACCTTTGCTATGGAATGTTAGTCCGGACCGCGTCAACGGTTGCATAACTCAGCCCCCCTTAACCGTATGCCAAAACCTTGTATACTCATATACCGAAGTTCTTCTACTCAGCACGGACGCATTCGTGCATGCATATACTGTACTATGTGTACCGTATTGTAGTTTTTCAGTACAACGTCCATGTATACTCTTTGTGGATACTACCTGCGTTTTTCAGCACCGCGATCATGTCGTCACACGATACAGCCTTTAAACGGGTGTGGCCCAAACGAAAATATCAGAAGACCGCGGGCCTCTGTCGGTATGATATGTACTCCGACTACACTCCCGTCCTACCGGCAATAGGACAGCACACCGCGCCGAGCGTACCTTGCGAACTCGATCGAGACACAGGCTGAAACAACCAGAACTAAAACACGTAAACAACACAAGTACCATTTAGCCGAGAAGAAGAAAGGAAACGTTCGTGGCTGTCTATAGTTGGCACAAGTCGAACGTCACCGCATAAATCACGCATGCATGCATGTATGTGTGTGCCGCCCGAGACGCGACATCGTACTCGGCGGAGCATTCCAGATCGAAGGGCCAGTCGGACCCATACCGGTACACCCGCCGTCACACCATCCATGCGGTCTCGAGATGACAGCCACTCCTACCATTGGGTGGGTGGGTGGTAGGGGTGTCGTACATATATCTGCATTTGGGATACGGTATCTCGCTCGTATGTAATGCGTGATCACTTGCAGCGACGGTGGCGTATTGGAACAAATATAACAAGTTCCGATACGTGGAATGGTATGAAGCTCAGAATACTGTGTTGGGCGTCGAGTTTAGGTGACCTGTGTTGTTTCCGGCGTCTCCTGCGATCGTGCTGTTTCCGCAGTCTTTTCGGGCGTTTAGAAGGTCAGCTGGTTGACAGTCCCGGGCATCTGGTGTGGCCGACTGTCTATATTTCAGTAGCGAAAAGGTAATCGTTCGAGCCATTCACAGGCACAATTGAAGATAAAAAGTAGGTGACACGTAAATTTCATAACTGATAGTCGGTACACCGCGGCCTTTTGAGCCATTCGAAGGTACGATGGGGCGCAGGCCAAACTTCAGGCGGCGCCAGGAAGCTTTTTTCGGGGTACAATCCGCGGTATACCCAATAATGGCCTAAATGCGTAGGTATACCAATTTTTCTCTAATGACCTTCTTTGTACGAGGCTGTGCATGCTAGCGAAATAAGAGAGTGTATGCCATCTAAATTATTTTAGTATCATAGTACAGCAGTAAAATTAATTTTCCACGCGTGGGTACTTAGAAGACAAAATCGAGCATGGACTTCACTTTGCTAAGGGTTCCGTACGAGGGGTTAGCCGCCTTGTTCATGGTGACGAAGAAATCAGTATGTGTAACGCGTGTAAACGGTGATGGGGTTCGTAGGGTGCTTGGAAGGTGTCCTTCAGTGCGCTGCAGTGATGTTAATAGTTCTCGCCGTGCTGCTGTACACAGCAGGTGCTGTTTTTGGGGTTTCAATAAGTTCAAGCAGATTGTTTGCGGAGGGAACCCCAAGCATTCTACGTAGGTGTGATTGAAGGTTGAAGCCTCAGCAACATCGCGCAACTCATTCAGATTGTCCGTACTGACCTACCCCATTCAGGTGATGCGGAGTCTATTCATCAAGCTGCGAGACCAGTTCCCGATTGCTTTGGTTGTCGTGGTCGGCGAGGTGGTCTGGTGGGTTATATATATTTCTCGCGCTCCCAGCCTATCGTTTTTTTGTGTAGTACAGTAGGAGAGCCAGTCTGTATATTCTGCCCGTGTACCAGGATACCACATATCTCCTTGAGTACTGGCCCGTTCTGGGTGCACGATGGCTTCAATTGTGGGCCTACACCATGCCGAGATGGCACCACAACAATACGAGACAAACTGAGCTTCACGAATACATATATGAAGTTCAGATACGTGGATTGGTAAGAAGGTCAGAATAATGGGTCGAGCGTCGAGTTTCTTATGTGACCTGTCCTATTTCCGGCGTCACCTGCGTTCGTGCTGTTTCCGCAGTATTTTCGGGAGTTCGTGTTGACAGGCACGGTCAGCTGGTTGACAGTCCTGGCAGCTGGTGCGGCCGACAGTCTGCATGTTTCAGTAGCAAAAACGTGATAGTTCGAGCCATTTATTGGTACAACTGAAGCCAAACGAAAGTGACACGGAAGTTGAATAGCTGATAATCGACGCACCTTGGTCTTTTGAGCCGTTCGTAGGTACGAGAGAGCGCAGGATAAATATCAGGCGGCGCCAGGAAAATTTCCCCGGTGTACAATGCGCAGTGTGCCTATTTATAGCCCAAATGGCGTAGGTATGTCAGGTTTTGATTAATGTCCTACAATAAAGTAAAAAAATCGCAGCACAACGTGACTTCGGTGATCGTTATGCCTGTCATATTAATTAATTGACGCGTCAACAGAGCACCCGACGCCTTAAACGACATAATGCGCTCGACTACGTAGGACATAGAACACGGCTCGAGAAAGCGACAATCAAGTTAATTCTGATTCATCAATTCCCGATGACGTGGCTAAGATATATTCTTTCGTGGAAGCAAGTAGTACAGTGGTAGTCTGAGCTCATGCAATTATTAAAACACCGTGGTAGTCCTGGTCTAAACGGGGCGCGCGTGACGCACGTCGTGCAATATCGTCAAGTGCGGCTTCAAGAAGCCAGTTTGATCATTCCGACAGTCACCTGATTATCACTTATCTCTTTAAGTACTGCCCGGTTCTGGACACACGATGGCTTCAATGGTATCCCTACACGAAGCCGCGATGCTACCGGTAGTACGTTGCCGATCGGTAACGTGTGTCGCAACCACGGTGCGTTAACACAAATAACATATTTTCGACGCCCGCGATGCTAATAAGTCTTTTGTCCACACAATCAGCCAGAATATATTGCGGGTGCACAAGGATACCCCATATCTCGTCAGGTACTGGCCCCTTTTGACTACACGATGGCTTCAACGGTAGCCCTATACCATGCCGAGACTCCACTGGTAGTGCGTCGCCGACCCAGAGCGTGTGTCGCAACCACGGTGCGTTGACGTAAGTAGCATGTTTGCTACACCACCAGCCAGAACATTCTGTGGGTGCACAAGGATACCCCATATCTCGTCGGGTACTGGCCTGTTTTGACTACACGATGGCTTCAACGGTAGCCCTATACCATGCCGAGACTCTACTGGTAGTGCGTCGCCGATCCAGAGCTTGTGCCGCAACCACGTCGCGGTGTCGTGACTATCGTGTTTGTGATACTCGTGTCGTATATAAGGTGTATTTGAGACATCGATCTGAACTTTTTTTCGGGTACACCAAAATGCCACGTATCTATTCGAGTCCTGGACTAATTCGGCCTTGCGATGGCTTCCATGATGGCCCTGCACCATGCCAACACGGCCCTGGCGGTGCGGAGCCAATCCGAGGTTTATGCCGCGAACGTGGCGCGGTGACGCACGTACGACGCTTATATGCTTATATGCGACACCGCGTCGCAATAACTTACGACACCGTTGTCGGAGATAGCATTACCCTTTCAAGTTAACGAGTGGGTGCAGATTCTTAAAGCAATGGCGACACGTGCTCGTATAACTTGTTCTCCTACAACGACGAAGCCCGCAAATCCTCTCATGAATGACCCAAAACAGTCATCTCTACAGGAAAGACGTACCAGGCCCGTCGCAACTACTGAAACAAGTATGTTGAAAATATACTGAACAGACGAAATACATATGATAACCGATTACCTCCGCTATATTGCTAACACTATCATATGCTTGTCTCGTATTAACGCAGAGTTTACCCCAAAACATCCGTCAGATTGCTCCTCCTTGCTGGAAGACGGAACCAAAGTATAACCAATCACAATTTCTTAGTACTGCGTACCTGAAACGTAAAGAAACGCCAAACTAATACGCCTACTACTATTGCATCCTCACTACGTGCACCTAGCAAATATATGCTCAAACCAGACGCTCTACCTCGCGTTTAATGTCACGTCCGGGATGATTCACTGGTCACATTCACTGCTGTATAGTACGTTGCACTCCTAAAGACCCACAGGCTTTTAAGTGTTGCATCAGCTTGTGCACCAGGTCTTTGCAATATCGAATTTTCACGATACAACACCCAATCAATTTCAACCCCCCTCCCTCCGCCCAATATATTTCAAACCCCCCTCCCTCCGCCTTCTAAAAACATATCTTGTCGCGAAAACTGCTTGGTACCCACCATACGCCTTTCGATATTATACCCGTAGCAAAAATATGCCTAGTTCACGCAACGTCGTTTCGACGCTCTCGCTTCCGGATTGGGGGACTGCGTCAGATAGCACATGGTAGCTGTGGCGACGGTTTCTCTTTTACCATTCGATGCAGTGAGTGAGAACCAAGTGCGGAGCCTGACGTCTATGCGATCAGGAGATGGTTATTTTGGTCAAAAACAAAGATACTTGGGTATTTACTCCACCGCCGATGTCCCTATCTCATCACAATCCAGGGGTCATGGCAATACCTGAATATTCATGATCGCTTTGATTCAGACTTTCGACCAGTATAAGGATAAAAATTGCACCCTTTGGTTAGGCTTTGTCGAGAAGGGCGAAGTCGGTGCCCAAAGGGTAGTTGTCTACGGTCCCACGGAAAGCCTCGTATCCTTCCATCACCTCGTGGCCGTCCTCATCCAGTACGGGACGGGCAGTCTCACCCAGGATTCCAGACAACATGTCGTTTTCGAGGGACAGGCCTTGCATTTCCACCTCCATCTGCCAGACCTCCAGGTCGGGCAAGACGCGGCCATCCCAGTCCAAGTCACCACCACCTTGGTAGTTCGTGCCGAAATTTAAACGAACAGTGACGGTGGGTATCACGATCTTGAAGGCGGCATGAATAGACTGCAAATCGGCGAGGTCGTGGTTTTGTATGTACTGCGTGCACCAGTTGGGTGTCGCCATGTGGTCGAAGCGCAGGATCCAGTCTTCGAAAGTTTCGTCGGGGGTCAGCTGGCGGGAACCCTGCAGCATCTCGTCGCACAAGCGGGCCCAAATCTTGTCCTCGCCAAACTGACGGCACTCTGCTGGTAAACTAGACGCCGATAGAGTAATGCCATCCACCACGTATTCATCCCTGGAAAATCGAAGGAGGCCTTCAATTTCGGATCCATCGACTACAGCACGCAGTCCACCGTCGGCCAGGCAGGGCGAGATCTCCTGGGGACAGCCGTTGGTGTCAACGTCATACGGGTTCTCCACCTCGACAACTAGAGAGTGCCCATCTGACAAAACGCTGAGTCCCGTGATCAGCTGGCGGTCAGGGAATTCTTCGCACAGAGGAGCGGTGACACGGACGTTGATGTGGAAACCAGCATTGTCGTCCTTCACCATGTTGTACCATTCACCGTCGATACCAGACCAATCGATCTTCTGCCCGCGAAGGCCTTCATGTGCGGATCATCGCACATATCTATTCCATCCGGGCACGCTGCATTATTTATTGAAATTTAAACAAAATATGGGAGCATATCAGAAGGCATATGGCTGGGGCTAGCGGCGGAACGTGTGTCCCGACCAACCATAGGATTTAGAATGGTCAACAGTGCGCAGACAATCCCGAAGGAAGAAAACATTGTTTCTACCTTCGGGAAGATACGGTTCCCCGTCCACGTAGTCATGTCTACAGAAAACGGCTAGCGCCAATACCCACAAAGTTGACTGCCTAGAATCACTGTATTAAGTAAACATGGACTCTACAAATATTTCCCGTAACGAAACCAAATTGTTATTCAACACCCGGTAGAAAACACGTTTGTTCCTGCAAAAACTCAGAACTTTACGTGTTTTTTCCGACCTAGATGCGGAAACTTCGAAGTCATTCTACCAAGTATTAGACGGAGAAGGTAGATGCTTGATTTCTGCAGCGGTAGATATCTGGGGTCCCAGAAAGGCCAACACTCGCAAAACGATAAGAGCCCAGATACCAGGCGGAACAACAGAACAAAGGCTTTTTCCCCTTCCATACTCACACCTCGGTTGAAGGAAACGGGAAGTGTGCGCGAAGTTTCAGTGTCTAACCAAAGCACGGCGTGAATTCCTTAATCCCAACATGTTTCTGACTGAATGCTTGAACCGGCTTGTATAACATTTAAACGTCACACGAACGAAGTCCCACGGACACACTTCTAACACCCAGGCTAGCGACACACTCCCCACGAAGATGGTTCGATGTTGAGGCGGACGCATCAACATAATTCACTCGGTGCCGAAGACGGAATGTCGCAATTCATCGTGATAGGAGTTGTAGGTCGTGCCTCTTGGATTGTGGTGCTCGCCACAAAGCAACTCGATGTTCTCATTTTTACCGTGCAGGTGTAGGCGTCTGCCGCCGAACCCGATCCGGAAGTACGGACAGCGAACATGTTCCACGGAGAAGCAATGGCAATCGAATACGACAAGAAGGTAGAAACATTTTTAAAGGCTCCTGGTGTACTACAGGTAGATACTGGAGTGTGTCAGCAAGAGTGTCCCGTCCCGATGACAACTGCACGCAACATTGTCCTACCGTTCTTGCCAGAAACGGCATTAGCATACGCTTGATTGACACGGTATCAGAGAGTACTTGTGGTATGGTTGGACTAGTAGTGAATGCTTAAACCAAGAAGGGATTCTTAGTATTGTATGTACAGGAGGTAGCAAACGGTGTTGGCTCTAATGTAACTAGAACGCGGCAAATCCATCAAAACGATCTTCAACAGATTAGCCACAGCTTGTATTCTATGGTGAAAATCAGAATGTGAGGGCAGTCGTCCATGTGGCATTGTGGTGAAGGTACTTATCCATAGGATCGGTGCAGCCGTGTTTGAATGGACCTGTGAGCTTCGCTCAAGATACGTGTATGCTTTCAAACGGTAGCGATCTCTGCGCCGAGTTGAAGCCAGAACCAATAATAGCTGTTGCCGTGAGAGATACTGAAAATAAAGAAAACCAAGGAAATTAGCGAGCTTCCTCGACCAACTCTAGCAAGAAGAGTGCTCAGTGGCTTGATGTACGCTGAGCTCAACATTATACTGACCGATCTACAGCAGGCCGTTTAGGTGGTTATCTGTGGATCTTGATTGGTAACATACTCCGTAGTATTGCCAATATCTAAATCTCGCTCGTGACTAAAGCAAACCAAACAAATTAATATCTGTCACGTGAAAAGACACCAGTTTCCGCATTTCCAAGGCGAAATTCACAATCCGTTGGAGAACTTGAGAATAAGGCAACAGGCGAGGTAGAGTCGGTGATCTGCATGGATGGATGATGCCATAGATATCTGCATACCGAGCCCAACCTACCCTACATCGCCACCGAATGGTCAACCCTAGAAAATTGAACTAGACGGCAATTTGGTACCTGACGTCACGTCGGGTTCTTGGCACGGAGATGAAGACCCATGATACCGAGCGGAAGGAACAGCAAAAAACTGAAGCATCATCGTCAGCTACCAACAAACGTTCAGGTTTAAGATCATGTTCGCCCAACGTTCGTGTGCCGTAACGATGCCTCTTGGCGAAATGAATGTTACGCACCAAGCATCAACCTTTGCCGCAGTAAACAACTGACCACCGATTATTCCTGACGCTTTTATGTGTTTTCCTGCTCGCTGGCAATACAACATCAGCTAATATGTTAACACAAGGTCCCGACGAGTTAGTTGGACCCTTGCGCACCGACAGAAGCCCACAAAACAAACTGCTCCGCAAGTCAAGCTGCAACTGGAGTCTATGCAGGGACACCACCGTCTTTCTGAATTTTCCGACGGGACGAGAAATGGGCGAATAACAAGTAAAAACGCTTTCCTCAAAGACAGACGGAAGCACGGAGCAGCATATTTACTGAGGACGATGCGCCCATGTACCGTATTGCACGCGTTGTTTGTATAGAAACTTGACTAGCTACACACCCGTACAGCATGAGGCAGCAACAACTACCTGCCTCACCACAGAGGTCCATCCTATCAGGACTGGCACAAACCCCTTGAGAACACGAACAGCCCTCGGCTGCACTACAAACCTGTCAAAGTTCAAATCGGGCGAAACATGAGGCTCGATGTTCAATGAAGCTATGCTCTGTGGTCTCGCAACTGCGACTAGGGAGCGCTTATGATGGACCTACTGGCGAAAGCAGCAGTCAGCCCGTCACAACATCTGGTAAGAACAAAAAAGTGCACTGCGATGAGGCCACACGTTCTTTAAGTGCATACCTTCGAGAGTACGTCGTTCGCCAAAAGGTTGATGTGCGCTACAGGCCATATTGGTAGTCGCATAGATAACTCGTTTTGCTATTGAATCCTAGAGTTTGGTAGGTGTCAAACTCCCACGGCGGTTCGGCTACAACAATGTACCGCATGGCTGCGTGATGCCACATTTAAAGTCCTGGCTGTGTATCGGGGGCGTGGAGATTAAAAAAACACAACGTCAGCGACAAAGAGTGGTCAAGTAGCTGGGATTCTCCGTATCCTCCCTGGGGTGTGCCTAGGAGAAAGTTGAAACGCCCCAGAAAGTCGCCTATCGGCATACCCGCATGTATCACGTCGTAAAAATCGAGGTAAAACGCGTGAAGCCGAACGCTTTACGTAGGACCGTGGAGCCTCACGACATCGCGCGTTGCAGTCACTACTCGACTGTGTTTCGTGGAAATAACCGAAAACTCCGCCATAGACTGGCAGTGGCCAATGTATTTTTATTGCAAGTAAATGGTGGAGCCCAACATGCATGCTTTAATGTCCTCCCTTATCATCACCCTGTTTGTTCCGTTTGCCACAAGAGTTTGCGCCGATCATATGGTGCCTTCGAGCATAATCGTCGAAAACCGCTGAATACGTGAATGTGTACCAAGACAAAACAAATAGAAAATAGCACCAAAAGTTGACTTTGTCGCTTGCTCACCAGGTTTTCTGTGTCCTGTTGCTCAGTAAAACAGATAAACGCGCCGCTGAACACGCTGCCACACGTTCCGGTCAATGTGGCCGTCGCACATCCGGCTGCGACTTGCTCCGCATCCGGAACGCACTGCGCCGTCGTAGGGTTCAGCCGGGCGGGTAGGAACGGGTAGATAGTCGATATTTGAGATTTTTAAAAATATGGTGGTGCTAGCCTTACCCGCTACAACACGAGTTAGGCGGCGCGGGGTTCCGCGGTGCGGAAACAAAGCCCTGCGATAGCAAATCTTGGGGGTCGCAATATTTGTGAGAATTTCGTTCCACGGACGGACTGCATGCAGTAGGGTTTCACCCCACCTTTATCTGATAATGACGGGCTTGTGCATGTCCGCTGCCGTTGCGTAGTCTGGATAGCGTGAAGCATCCACAGAAATACGAGAGCAGTACGATGGACGGCCATTATTTGCGGGGGTGCTATGTCGTCATTCACGCAGGATCTCACTTCAGATCAAACTCTGCCGCGAACGTGCGGAAAAATAGTTATTGGAAAAGACTGGGTTAGCTGATGTTTCCCCCCTTCGACACCAACATCGATCATAGCACAAAACTCTCCGCTCCATCAGGTGCTCGACCATCAAAAATATTTGAGATATTGATGCGGGAGCTAGCGATGCGTCTCATAAACCATACCCGATGTAGCACGCGTCTGAGATTGGTCATTTACGATTCACGCCATGTTTATTCTTAGCGGGGGGGGCATTTTAACGCCGTCTACCATCGCACAACAGTACTAACATGCTTGTTTATGAGGGGGTCATCTTGCAAACGTTTTTCTTGAATCACCAACAAGCCACCAAACCGTCGTGTGTGGAAGATGTGCGGCTCTCCTTAACACTGAAGAGGAACAGGTCTCCTGACAGTTTGGATCTATTCCGAGGTTGATTTGAGCGACCGTTGGGCACCAGCTAAGTATAAGTATGATGCCATGGGGTGCATGTTAACGCTAAGTTGTCAACTGTTTATCCACGTGGCACCATCAGGACAAATCCTGACGTCCGCCGACAAGACTTGCCCAATATTCTTTGCTTTATAAACCTTTTCGTGAAACCATGTACTCGACATTGAGGGTAACAGAGCTCTCGCAGTTGAGCACGATATCTTGTTGCATGACTCACGAGAGCAACAACAACTTCCCATACGTACATGTAAGGCGTTTCTGGTAATTTTAGTATAGCCAGGAAAGAAAAACGCCGCGCAAAAGTGTGGTACACACGTCAAGGTATTCGTGCTCGAACTAAAAGTTGGAAAACATTATGTGCTCCTAATATGCCGGGCGTATTCGCCTACACACCTAGG
Organism: Macrocystis pyrifera; assembly: GCA_031763025.1. NCBI lineage: Eukaryota > Phaeophyceae > Laminariales > Laminariaceae > Macrocystis > Macrocystis pyrifera. Next base: position 2,015,235 of record JASSKH010000025.1, on the reverse strand, counting down.
GATTCCGTGATTGCTGATTTTATTGCATTCCAAAATAATATTCATCTATCTAGGCTAAGCCGAGGAGGCGAAGCGACCAAGCCTGGTCTTCCTACTCGTATAGACACACCAAGCCTGGTTTTCCTACTCGTATAGACAGACAAGTCTGTTCATATTGAAACCGAATTTTATCCACAACGCCCCGTTCATAACGTGATGGGTACAGATTTTTGTTGACGAATCACTTCGCCTACATGTCTATCTGTCTGACTGTATGCGTTTTTCTTCGTGTTATCGTTGATTTCCAGAGCTGTACGAGGCCGATTTTCACAAGACCGGGATGTATACCATGACAGGCCAACCAACGCATAAAGCACCCTTCAGGTAGACGTAGTAGTCTGCGGTGCACGAGTAGCATAGACAGGTTCTCCTTGCTAGTCCGCCTGGTACCTTGCTACGCTGTCTGCCGTCTCCGTCATGTGTTCATCAACTATGCCCCGCCCCTCGGCGTCAGACATCACAAGCAAAGCAGGCTCGTCATAAACCCAAGCCACACGACTCCTATCATAAGGTGTATTATTAGTAGAAGGGAAGAGAAATAAATAGAAATGAACATCACAGAGGATTAAGCTAAAAGAAAAGAGGAGACAAAAGAAGACCAGCTGCACCAGTTGGCGGCACGAGTAGCATAGACATGTTATACTTCCTAGTTGGCCTGGTGCCTTGCTACTCTGTCTGCCACCTCCTTCCTACTTTCGTGCACCGCAGTTTCCCCTGTACTCCTGCTGTTCCCCTCCCTCCCCGCATTCCTTTGGTCAGATTATCTTCCACTCTTCCTGTTGCCCCTCCTCGCCCCATCACCTTGGACACCACCCACGGCGGATGCGTGGCGCTGCCTACTCAGCTCAGACTCATCCTCGTGCCACCTCACCATGAACCGTTCGGCTGCTTCGAGGACCCCCCGTACCACCTTCCGGCCGTTTTTGCTGCAGTGGACCACAGCGCGGTCTCAACTCCAAACACCAAGGGGGGAAGTTCCGCTGGTACTTCGGAGGCTCGGAACTCCCTTTGGACTTCGACTATCATTTATGTCAAGTCTTAACCTGTCCGCTAGGTGTCGGGTTCTCCCCACGATCCATCATCTCGAACATTACCCGACTGGGTACGTTATCGCTCCGTGTTCTGCTGTGCCACGCCTACCGCAACAATCAACCACCGTACCCTCGACTATTGAGTACCATCTTGTCAAAAAGGGCTGCTTTTATTATATTCTTCACGCAAATAAAGGAAAACCCGACACGACACAAGAAAAAGAAACTAAAAAGAACTACGGGAGGCTATGAAAAAAAGAACGCTTAAGATTTCTTCACTTGTGCGGGGAAAACAACAGGGGAAGCGGGGGAAGACAAGCGCGCCGAGAGAACACAGCAGAGCGCCACGACTATCGTGCGTTGCAGCAACGCCATGACGTTGCTGCCCGTGCGCGCGACGAGGCTGTGATCGAAAGTACTGCTGAGATCAAAGCTCGCCAATCGGCCGACAGTCTAGTCGAGGCGCGCAAATTGTCAATGGAAACCGAGGAGCGGCTGCAACTTGACACGGCACCAAAATTATCGGAAGAGCGTCAACAGCGGCTGCACATGGGGGAGGAAGAAAAGTGTGCAGCACTAGAAACGGTGGCAGCCGAGCAGGAGCGGAGCTGGGAAGAGGTGGCGAGGGTGGCGAGGCTGTCGGAGGATATGGTGTCGGGGGCAAAATAACACACACCGTTGAACACGTCTTGTCTAAAAGGTCGCCGAGCGTAAGCACTCCTGCGATCGGGCTGCGAAGGAAAAAGGGTCACAACAGCGTATAATTCATATTCTTGGCGCTTCAGGCTTTGGGGTTTTGGTCTCTACTGAAAACAAATGTTACGGCTGCTGTCAATTTTCTTCTTTGCGGTTGGTCGAAAAAAAAAGAAATTCATCTCTCGCCACAACGGTCAACGGATGCCGATATCGTTGGCACCGGCTATCAAAGGGGCCTCACGCATAGAACTTCATCTCAGTACTGACCAAATAAGTTGTAGCTCGACGAGTAGCTGCCAGTTTAAAGCACTCTAAACCTGATTGTCCGGACTATTTGTATATGTAAAACGCTTGCGAGACCAATTTCCGGGACTATTGACCCTTGCAGATCTGCAGTCGTGATATGGGAAGACACTACGGGTTAAACCCCAAAACGGGACTGCAGTCTCCGAAAGCAGTATTCCGGATCCACCTTGATGACGTGTTCATCACACGAAGTCATAAGGCTAAGCAAATCCGGTAACGCAACAACAGCCTGTGAAGTCTATTGTTGGGAAAGTCTCCAACGATAGGTAGAGACCATGTGTCTGGACAATCCCGACTATTAATGGTGGATAGTCTCTAAAACCAGTTGTCCGGACACCTTTTAGAAGCGTTCTACGATAGAACTATACCCAAACGTTTTAAGGCTCTTCACTTGACCTTAAGGAGCTCCATGCTTCACCCGAAAGCTGACTTCAGCACAAATCAAACTGCATCCCGATGAATAATCCCATGGCCCAACTATACAAAAACGTCATTTTCCGAAACAAGACGGGTATTCCGACCATTTCGGGTTAAGGAACACCGTCATTCAGAAACAACTGTAACGGAAATGTAACACCTCTATTGTAGAACGTGGTTTAAATAGAAGAGCCTCCCAGATCACTTGTCCAAGAATTTCGAACGGGGAGAAAGCATTGAAACTATTTACAAATAGAGAAAATTATCATACACCATATGACGCAATTTGACATCTTCACTTATCAACTGTTCAAACAGATTTAATCAACATTCTTACTATTACGGGGGTTTATAGTTAACAGGACCTATGGCATACATAAAAACCTATATATTTAGGTATTTTTACTAAACAATATTTGGTCCTGCTAACTATGGACCCCCGTAATAAGTCAAGTGTCCGAACGAACCCAAAGAATAAACCGTCTCCATGATCAAGAGTCTCGAAACAATCAGTTACTAGAGAGTAGTCTCTGACGTCACTTGTCCAGAGAGTTGCAACTAAAACAATATATCAATATCAGACCTATGTCCAAGACAGACAGAAAAGGAGGGGATGCGTCAACTTTAGGTATGCATTGTATGTTCGTTTGCAGGAGATTTCGATAACGCTCAGACGGTGCGTTAATATATGAATCATTCGAAAAAATTTGGTAGGTTTTGCAATCTGGGAGAAGGTATCTTTAGGGATGTTTTTGACTTGAAAATTGAGTAGCGCAGTCTGCACTTCGGAATTATCGTCCGCAATTGAGAAATTTCCTGGTTCAACGCAAACCCGGCGTTTATGGCCAGTTCTTGCCCGTTTTATCTGGGGTTTGGGGTCAAGGTTAGGGTTAGGGTTAGAGTCAGGGGTTGGGTTGGGTCTTCGCCCGTACCTTGATTCCAACTGGAGCCAAAATATCTCAACAGCCTACGACCCTGAAAATCCTTTCTCCCAGACTATAAGGGGGCTTCTGTTTTTGTTCTTGAATAGTTAGAATTAGACACGATATCAGACGGTCAGTTGCAATAGAAAATTAATAATTTATGCTTAGACTGTTAATAAACCAGGGTACAATGTTCAAAGATCAGACACCACATTTGGTTATTATCAAGAAGGTCCTCGGTAGTTTTCCCGTCGTGAAAAATCCGCCCTGGTGGACGGTAATTGTATTGTGGCCGTTCACCGCCGTATTTTGCAAATACTGCCCAAGTCAATACCGCCGAAAAACACAACACTGCTTACCGCTAAAAAATTACCGCCGTAGTCGTTACCGCCAAACAAAATACCGCCAGAATTTAGAAATACGGCTTCTGCCAAAAAAATACCGTCAACCCTAGATACCGCCAAGCAAGTACCGCTGAGCCTCCATACCGCGTTGATACGGCCCTAAAGGCACCGCCATAAAAGCATGCCATGCCACCCAAAACGTACCGGATTTTCTTTTCGTGTTCGTTTTGTGTTCGTGGTTGGTGTTCATTTCTTTCTTTTCATTTTGGTAACTCCTATTTCTGAAGTTTGTGCAGCGAGATAGACGCGCACACCTATCCTCACACAACACCTACCACACCACGCTTAGATGTGGTCCAGCAGAACAGTGACCGGTATAGAGGGAAACCCCAGTGCTGATGGTTTGTGCAGAGGCTCGTTTTGCCGCTACCAAGTTAGGGCTTACGTTCCTGTGACCGCCGGAAAACGAAAAATCGCTTACCGCCGAAACAAAACCGCCGTATTACATTGCCGTACAAAACATTCCGCTATATATTCGTAGTATATCCTACCGCCCAAGTAGATACGCCGAAAAACGACAAACCGCTTACCGTGGTGCTGCCAAAACAAATACCGCCGTATTGTCTTACCGCGGAATAAATGCCGACAAATTTTGGAAATAATACCGCTTACCGCTGACAAAGTCGTTATCGCCAAAAACGAGAAATTGCCTATGGCCATATCGCCAATATACTAGCAACATACCGCCACGCACATGCCTGCCTAAAATACTGATACCTGGGACCGCCGTGTTCTAAATGCACTTCGTCCCGTATATGTATGGTGCGAAGCGTCGTGTTTCCCAGCTCAATCGTATTTATTTTGCGATTCGTCGGACCTTACTAGGGCTCCAGCACTTTGATGTTCCCACCGACTCCTAGGTTGGAGAGTTAGTGTGAGAACAACAGCAGCAACTCATTCTTGTCATTGTATATTATTGTTTTGCTGGTTTTTCTTGTCTTTTCTCTGTGACCTCCCCTACTGTTGCTTTTTACTTTTTATCGTTTTTATAGTTAATTTTAAGATGTCTACTTTTTGTCCAAACAAAATAAAGTCCTGTTTCGTACCTAGCCGTAAGAAATTAGTTGTGTGGCGTGGGTGGATGACGAGCCTCTTTTTCTTGTTTCGTAGTGTCTGACGCTGAGGGGCGGGGCATAGTTGACGAATGCAGGACGGAGACGGCCGACAGGGTAACAAGATTCCAGACGGACTTTTAATAGTACGGTAGGGAGAACCTGGCTATGCTCTTCGTACCACTTACTGCTGAGGCTACCTGGAGAAGTGTCTTGCGCTTCGGTTTGCCTGTTATTGCCCTTTGGTTCCTTGTCTTACTTTGTTTCAAAATGTTTCTTTTTTCTTTAGCTCGTTCATTTCAAGTGTGTGGGTGGGGAGGCACGACATCGTTTTCTTTTTCTCTCAATTTGTTTTCTATTATGTATGTCGAGCCTGTTGTATCCAGTGTGCGGCACGCCCATGGTCTTACCTGGAGCCCCATAGTAAAGACCAATCAGCGTTCCATTTTTTTTCTTGACCAATGACGGTAACAAAGAAAAATCTTTGGAGGGTGTTCCCATAGTACACCCCATAGTACCGGAGGGATGTGACCAATCAAGAGCATTTCGGGGAGTATGCGGCGGTAGAACCCATCCTCCCGTCCGTCGTCCACGCTCTGTTTGCACCGCATTTATACCAAAAGTGGTCAACTCGAGAGGGCGACCGTCTCAGCTGTTACAGTAGTTCTGTAGTGGCGGCCAGAGGGGTGAAATAACCGACTTGCAGGCTTGCAGCAGCACAAAAGTAAAGCAGGGATGGGTAAGCTACTGGTGATCGAGTTGTTTTATTTTCCCAGAGTTGGTAATCAGCTCAGATGACGATGGAGATGTGGCCCTTGGCGGTCGCAGTATGACAGCCTGCTACGGCAGGAGGAACTTCGTCTCCGGGTGGGAGACTGCTCTAATGGGGCGCCATCAGCTTGCCTCTAAGACCGATACAACGGAGGAGACGTCTAAACACCAGGTGCTTGTTACTGTAGTGTCGTCTTGTTGTACAAGAGTGGCGATGAATGCAGAGTATGCACGTCGAGCACTGCTGCTGCCGCTGTATATTTTTCTTCCGACCTACCAGGTACCAGGTACAGCCGTACGTACCTGGTACAAGGTGCGTGTACTTCCGTGCGGACTACCTCTTTGTGCGCTACTATTTATGCAGGATTGACCCCTATTGCCTGCACCCTACAAGTTTCGCTTATTTTTCTGTACTCGCACCTCCCCCCACAGCAGCAGCAGCTGTGTGTCGTTATAGCTCGAATATGTAACCCGGTACCCTTCTGAACGGAAATATAGGTATTAATAGTGTGTACACATTAATATGGATACGAAAAAAATCTTGTATTTCGGTTCAGAGTGGTATGTAAAGCTACAGCCCAGTAATACTACAGGAGTAGTATTAACAGCTGCAATAAGAGCTGCCTGCGTGGCACCTCTTGGCCTCATCGCTACACGCACCCGGCGGTGCACCGGTTTTGACTTGCGCAGCAGTCCATCCAACACATATCGTAGTCATTGGGCACCACACTGGTTATATATGTACCTACAGAAGCAGCGCTGGAGGCAGAACCCTGATTTCAATTACCCGGGTACCCGGCGGGCATACCCGTCAGGGTCCTACCCGTTTGACGGGTGGGGTCCGAGCTCATTACCCGCGGGTAATCGGAGCCTGAAGGGGAATTGGGTCGTCGGGTACCGGGTACCCGGGTACCCGCGGGTTTTCGTGTACCCGCGGGTAATTGGTATTCCCGGTTCATTCCGCCTGTACAATTTCTTTAGGAAACCCTTTCAAAACACGCACTCACACAAGCCAAGCATACTAACCATCAACTAGCTACATTCAACGTTCGATTGGACGCCCACGGCAAACGGCAGTATCGTCACTCGCCACCAGCTTCGCACAATGAGCCAAGGGGCGAGCGATCCTGACGCGGTCTCTCAGGAAACTGAATTGCTGGCGGAAGGCGATCTTTCTGATAATCCTGCCGAAAGTTCCAATTCGCCTGTGCAAAGCACCCTCGAAAGCGATACAGACAGCAGCAGCGACGACAGCGACGACTCTGCAGGCCCCGGGTCTGACAGCAGCAGCAGTGGATAGTCGTATCAGAGTGTGCTTCTGTGATGCTGACCCCTGGCTCCTGCTGAGTTCAGGGGTGTAAGTGTGGGTAGCCGCTTCTTTGTGGGCAACCATGTACTCGTTTCTTTTATTGCTTGTTTTTTTTCTATCTGTCCACGATTCCTTCGATTTCGGGTACAGGCGCTGGTTGATTTGTTATCGACGGTAGTTCCGCATTACGTTGATACAACGGATTGTAATTCAGCGTTACACTGTCAATCATTATGTTGATGACATAGTGCTACTTTCCGATATCTGCCACGTATTGATTGGGTCGAAAAATTCTCACAGCAGTCTTCTAAGCGGGAGACCGTCAACCGTTGCCCCCATCGTACATATTTTCACACTTTCCGCGCATTCGAACAAAAAATTGCACGTCAGCGCAACGCAGTAATACACGACACCTCAAGTTTAGGCTGCTTGTGTAGCGAATCAATCATAGAGACTGTTCGTACTCGTCGTTTCGGCATAGAACTGAGTACTGCACACTATCCTCCACTTAATTTCACTCTTTGTGGGACTGAAATAGGGAAAAAAACTTCAAAAATTCGCCCGGGTACCCGGTCGTCAAAATGGCATTACCCTGCGGGTAGGGTAGTGTCCGGGCTCCAAAATTTGGCGGGTACCCATTTTTGGCGGGTACCCGCAAGGTCAAACCTCTACTCGCCACCAAGTCAGACCGTCTGCCAACCTGTTATCGACCCCCCGTACGTGCCTTGCCTGAAACACCACCTTCTCCTTGCTTCCAACGCCCCCATCATTATTATCAACGCCCCTACTCTCGCTTGTTTCTTTCTTCCTCCACGACTCCTCTTTACCCAGGTTACGGCTGCTTCGTTATCTGTGCTCATCAAAACTGCCTCCCCCTTCCCACTCGGTCTCTCCCCCCTCATGTCTACCATTACGAACGCCGTCACCACCATGGCCATGACCTCCAATAGGTTAATGGAAATTAAATCAGCTACAACCCGCCCCCTCCTTATCGTACGTTTCTGCACCTCTTCTGGCTGGGCGAGTCTCCAGTACACCCACGTTTCCACGCACAATCCCCCTATCGCTGTCAAGGAAGCGTCCGAAAACCAGGTTCTACTCGCCCGCTGCTTCACGAAGCTGAAAGACGGTGCTGTTATGCTCTCTCCCCCATACCCTCCCCCCCTCTCCAAAAACCATCTCCACCATCCCACGTCTGCCATGAACTCCCGCGACAACCGTAAAACTCGTCTCGTTTCCTTCTGCTTTCTGAACCTACCCCACGCACGCACCCCCCCCCCCCCCGGCCCGCTCCACCCCATCAAGATGCAAATTAGATACCTGCAGAAGTCGACGCACCGAGTACCGTCCGGGCCGGAATACAAAGGATGCGTGGTGCAACTTCCCTGCTAACACTAGCACCTCCCTCACTGTTGCCGTCTGCCGCCCTGCTGGTCAATCTGCCAATCGCGAGCGTAATTCGTCCACCTTTCGTTTCGGGAGGGCAATGGTCATGCTCTCCGTGTCACCATCGTGCTCCAACACCTCTTGCTGCGTTGCCCAGCCTGTCACCTTTTTTTCCGAAAGTAACGGCTCCTCCCCTTCTGACCTCTCGCCCATAGCCTACTCGTGGATTCCCGCTAGCGATCGAGACAAGTCCAAACACCGCGCCCCTTCCGGATCCCACTGAACCTCTACTGAGATGGCATCATCCATAAAAACAACCACAAAGGCTGGGTCGTCCGGCCCTCCCCCGTTCGCTGGCCGCACTATGCACTCTGCCGGCCACTGGGCTACTGGACGCCCCGTTGCCTGTGCAACCGTCACGTGCTCTATCGCGCGGTCTCCCGCCCTCGAGAACGACGCGGATGCTCTCGTAGTGTTGCGTTGCTCATGCTGCATCGCGGCTGATATCATGCCCCACCACCCCGGACTACCCCTCCGCCCAAACTACAAGCGCAAATCGACGAAAAGGTACTCCCCCAATACGTACCCGAAAGCCGCTGCACCGTCAGGGTCTGTCAGAACGCATTTTTGACGTCCATTTTTTTAATTAGGATTCGCCCACGATCCCCGAACTTAACCCTCAACCCCAGTACCCTTTGTAAAACCTCATGCATCACCCCTGCCAGCGCACATGCCGGAATCTCATCCCAATCCGTCGTCGAGTTCACCGACCCGCGCTCATTTCCGTGCTCGAAGGTCATGTCGTCGATTATCCTTATCTTTTCGCGCTCTTATACTACCCCAACTGGAGACACCCGCAGTCCCGGAACCTTCTCTGCTTGCTTCTCTGGAAATTCAATCGCCCTGCCCCCCGCCACGTACGCAAACGCTTTTTCCCACACTGCGTCGCTAAATTTCTGCGCGCTTGAATGGTTTCCGTATGCAAGTTCATGTGTAAGGTCCCCCCTTGGCCCAACGTCTGCCCGTACCCCCACGCGCGCTATGTGCCTCAACTTGTTGATTTCCGGGAATTGATGCTTGTCCCCGAAGAACACTTGTACGTGCTCTGGGTCCAAGTGAGGTGCTGTCAACGAACCCCCCAACCATTGCACAACTCTCCCTACCCCCCCTTTCCCCACCCCGGTTACTCGCGACAAAACTGCCACAGCCGTCGTAGCTAAAACTCGCACTATGCTTGCCGCCTTCATCGATTCCCCCGACACCTTCCCCAACAACCCCCGTGCAACCTCCCAACGCTTCTGGTCTTCAACGCTCCGGCTGGATATCGCACCTGTTTCTGACAAAACCACCGACCCCGGAGTCGGACCCCCCCTTTGGCCAAGCGCCCAACCCGAACCCCCCACCGTCGCCCTCGTCGCAGTCGCCCCAGAACTCGTGAAGGTTGCTCGCTTGGTTGGCTCCGCTGTGCCGCGGAGCCCGTGTCCTCATTTCTTCGCCGGCCCGTCGTTCCCCTCCCCTCCGTCTCCGTCCCCTGTCCTCCTCCCTCACCCCCCCCCCGTCCCCCTCCCTCTTACGCTTCCCCAACCCGCCTCTGTCCCTCGGCAGATACGCACCCTTCGGGGTTTTGTAGCTGCCGTCGTGCCTGTACCTGCACGGAAGCCCCTTCTTAGGCTCGTGGAGGCAGGCACCGAGCTCCTCATAATCCTGGCAGGGTCGGTCGTACGCTCCTTGACCCCCCCCCCCCCCCCCCCCCCCTCCCCTCCCGTCCCCTCCCCCTCAGCCTGCCCCCCCCGACCCGCCTGCCCCCCCCAACCCCCACTGCTCCCCGTCCCACTCCTTGCTCGTTCCCCCACCCCACTACCCCACCCCCCTGCGGCCCCGCTTCCGCTTGTCCCCCCGCTTTCCCCCCTCCCCCCCCCCCCCCCCCCCCCCCCCCCCCCCCCCCGCCGTCCTCTCTTGTACCCCCCCGCGGCGTGCTTCTCGGCGTGTCCTACATCCCCCAGGTGGATGGGTGCTGCCGTGACCCACGTATGTGTCCGCGAGAACAGCGGTAGGGGCAACGGGTAAACGTCTCTCGGCCCTGGAAACGTACCGATTCCTGTTTTAGTATATGTGCTTGCCGGGCCACCTCCTCCGACCACTCCTGGAAGTCATTGTTAAAACCTTGCACAAATTTTGCTTTAAACTGCCCCGACAGGGCCACCTGCGTGTTCTGCGCGTGGAACGTCCTCACCCCTTGCGCAACCACCCGGCGATTCTCCACCAGCTTATTCGTCCTACGCAGCGACGCTTGGCCAAAGGCTTTGTTCTCGTCCACCACATACTGCATGAAGTGCGTCAACAAAAGAAACACTGCCTCCACCCTGTGGTCCAGCGACACTTGCGCGCTCCCTCCTCCGAAGCCAAAATGGTCCCTCTGCGCGAAATTCCGCACATCACTGTTGCTCAGCGCTGCTACCTGCTGTGCCCCTTCCCCCTTGATGATGAAAGCCCTTGTGATCGTACCCAAGGCATCCGCCGAATCAAAAGGGTGAGGGTTTCCCATCCCCGCGCAATGATGACCAGACCACTGTTGTGCGGTTGCCCTTGCGCCACATCGTCCCCGCCACTGATGGCTTGCTTCCCCGCTCCCCGCCTCCCCACCCCCCCCCCCCCAACCTTGCAACCCGGACGAGAAATTCAATGCTCCCCCATCCCCCAACTGCGGCTTGGTGCTGAGTAACGAACTGATGCCGTCCCCCCACCCTGGAGCTGCTTCGCGCTGCGGCTGCCGGTGCAACCTCCGTGCTCCCCTCTCCCACGGACTTGTCTCCTCCCCCGCCCACCCCCACTGTCCTTCGGGTGCCCCCAACTGCCGCTGTCGCGACCCGGACACGTCTATCTCCCACTCGCTTATATCCCCGAACCCCGCTAGGCCTGACTGCTGCTGCTGCTGTAGCTGCATGCTTGGCCGCTGTTGCTGCCGTCGCGGGTTCGGTACACCCCCGCCCCAACCTATCCCCCCCCCCCCCCCTCGCCCGCCCCCCCCTCCCCCCCCCCCCCCCCCCCCGCGTTTTTCCTGTCGCATTGCTTTGATGCCCACCCTTGCTGTTGCTGCTGCTGCTGCTGCTGCTGCCCCCCCCCCCCCCCCCCCCCCCCCCCTGTATGCCCACCCTTCTTGCTGTGGTGCCCGCTCTTGCTGTAGTTGCTGTGGTGTGCCCCGGCTATGCGGCTGCTGCAGTGCCCACCCCTGCTGCTGCTGCTGCTGCGGCGGGCCTCCCGGGCCCCAGGGTGCCTGTGAGGGCCCGTTAAAGGTCGTGAGCTGATGGCTAGCCCGCCTCCCCCCCGCCTCCTGCTAAAACGAACTCCCTCCACCCGACCATGGGGGGCCCTGAAACTCGTTTCCGGGGGAAAATTGGTCGTTGCGCTGCAATGGGGCATGTTGCATGGAGTTGGACTGCTCGCGGTTCCCATACGAGTCGTTCCCACGCCCCCTATTCTGCGACCTGTAGTCCCCTACCCGACCGCATGTGAGCTCCTTGGTGTATTGTCTGGCTACCCTCAAAGTGCACGTTCCTACTCATCCCTAGGCTACTCAGGGTATTTGCCTGCACTGTACCGTCGTCGTTGTTGCCCGACCCTCCTGCTGAAGACTGATCGTCCTCCGCGTTACCGGCCGCCCCGTTCCCTTGGGTCGACCCCCGCCTTGGCCCTGGGCCTCCCACAAGATTGTCGTGCTCCTCGTCTTGCTGCTGTATCGCGGCAAGAGGTTCCCCCGTCCTGCTCGTCGACCCTCCCAACGCACAGGCTCAACGACTGCTGACCACTTGACGACTCCTTGACGTCCCTTGTCCTGTAAAAAAAACAACTAGACGACTCCCTGACGTCCCTGGCCCAGTTCTATTCAGCTGGTGCAGGGCCTTGCCCGTTAGCTATCTATCCTGGATACTCGCTGCACCGACGACCTCTGCTTGCTCATATCTGAACTGCGTTGGTCTTTCTTCATCAATCATCCGGAACTTCTATTATTTTTCATTCTTACCCCCGTACTAAACATCCCTTGTTATTATATGGGAAACCCTCCGAAACCGTCTCATTCCTTCACTAGTTTATCTTTTCTACCCGTTACCCCCAAACACCAGGTCGCCCCTACGATAACCTTCCTTCTTTGGTCGTGAAATTCGTGTGATATTGGAATCCTCAGCAGTGGGATGACTACAAATATTATTACTCTGAAAATAAATAAACAACTACCGAGTACGTAGGACTAAATACTTCTGTAGATCGTCTTCTTCCTCACAACCCTTTCAAGCCTCTGTCTTAGAAGAACTATCATCTTTACGTTATACTGACGCAGAGAAGACCTGCCGTAATTACGTCAGCTATTTTCTATCTCGTAATTCTCAAAATTTATGCTATTTCGCACATGGATCTGTTTTGAAGAAACAGACAAACGGCAAAATGTTTATCTTTAGTTCGAAGCTGACACCACATCGTGGGCACTCTATCTCCTACCACAATTTATGCTAATACGCATATATACTGCATTTCCGTAATTACGTATGTGTATCCATGAAGAGTACTACATACAGCAGTAATAGTAGATGGTCTTTTTTCTCACAACCCTTCGAAGCCTCTGTCTTACATAACCTACGTCTGGGGGGGTCGTAGAGCAAGCTCTTCTCCTCCCTCCCCACTACTACTATGTTGTCGAGCATGCGGTCCTTTCTTTGATGCCTGGGCGTTGTTCTAGGGGCGGGAGACTAACCCTTTATGTACTGGAGTCCCGTTTCGTGGACCACCCACTCCAATTCCATGCGGTAGTACTGCAGTCCCATTGTCGGGGAAAACCACATGAAATTAGAGTGATTTGTCCTCGAAACGGGACCGCAATACGAGGGGGTTGATAGCTTGATCCCAGGGATCAGAAAAGGAAGCCAAACCAAACAAAATATTTATCGCCACGTTGCTTGGTCAGATTCGCATCGATCTATGCGGTGGCATAACGGGGACACCGTTTCGTTTGTAAACCGATCACATACGCACGCTTTGGTCGTGAAGTACGTGCGATATTGGACTCCGAGCAGCAGTGAGAGATGACTATTAATATATTTACTCTGAAATGTAAATAAACAACTACCGAGTACGTAGTGTGATGTGAGAGAGCAGTAAGGGTTCCAAGGGATGATCATCCACAGAAGAAGTGTGACACAGGTGTCTGTGCTTGGTCAAACTCAGACCTAGTTCTTGTTAGCGTTCTCTTCTTTTATTGATGCGAGGCTTGCTCGAAGGGGCAAGTGAGAAGAGTAAGAAGGGAGGGGGGGGGAAGCAGACGCGTTTGGAAGCCAGAAGTATCCTCTGGCTTCAACCGGCTACAATCTACTGGCAAGGGTGCATGCGTCACCCCCAAATCAATATTACAACGCCCCGTATGGGTGCATGCGTTACTCTCAACTCCAATAGTACAACACCCCGTAAGGGTGCATGCGTTACTCTAAACTTCAATAGTACGACACCCCGAAAAGGTGCATTCGTTACCCTCGACTCCAATAGTACAACACCCCGTAAGGGTGCATGCGTTACTCTCAGATTCCATAGTATAACACCCCGTCCTGGCGTGCGAACACACCACGTGCGTACATCTCCGTCTCTTCGGCTACGTAGATACTAGCCTGCGTATCTACAGATATCCTATTCCAAAATGGTAAACGGGGCACGACCCGACTGGAACAATAATATTGAACGGCCTCTACTGATGGTTGGTCTATTGACTACAAGCCAAGGTATTATATCACATTAGCCCACCCTGAATAGTCGTAGATGCAGATCCCACAACGATATAGAGATGGCTACTTAGAAATAAAAAAAATCGAAAGAGGGGGGTCGAAGATACTGCTACTCAAAACAAACGACAGACTAACGAGATCATAGACCAACCCACACCTCGTAAATGAGGCTAAGACGCCTCTGGTAGGGGGCAGCAGTCGTGCTAGAAAAGGGAAACATCATCAAAGCGCGATAGTATAGGCACAACGGGATGCTCGTCGTGGTACGATACGTAGCTAGAAATACTAAGAGCGGGGGGGAGCGGCAGCTGAGGGCCCAATGTAACAAGTCGTGGCTACATGCGGTGTAAGCTATGAGAGAAGCGGGAGAAACCGAGCAAGGTAAAGCACGAACTAGTAAGCAAATGAAACAGCCGGCAATATACTTGATATAGAGCGAAGTCTACATGAAGCTAGAGCGAGAAGGATACAACAAAGTCCCCACGGACTGGTAATCAAACAAAAACAATGAAGAGGAAAAAAAAAGAGAAGCAAGGAAAGAAGGAATGGAAAAAGAAAAATAATAAAGACCGAAAGACCGCCCCTAAGGAAAAGCAGAAGGTACAACAGAAAGGTAGACCCTGGAGGTACAATATCACTTTATGTTGCGAATTGCGTCCTAGCGAAACAGACGAAACGGGAGGTGTTAGATGGAATCAACACACAAAGCGAACGCGTGTCAAAGACAGCGGACGCACAGAATATACCGGTCCCGAAACTAGTACACGACAATCTAACGCATCCGTCGACCATCAGCTACGGTTAACTGGTCGGGCGGATGAGTGGTGGGGGGGGGGGGGCATTAGCATTACGTAGTACCCCGCGCGCTAGTCCTCCGGCCTGATGACGCTGAAGGTACCAGGATCCTTGAGTCGCGCTCCGTGAAGTGGTGTAGAGGGACGGAAGGAGTGTGATCTTGATCGGGCCCGGGTCGTCGAGGAAGATGACGATGTAGGAGTGAGCGGAGAAGGCGTCGGCCGAGGCGCGCGGGGCAACTTTGCCCAACCACCAGAGACCATCGCGGGCCTTGTACCAGAGGTGTGGCCCGGCAAGTAGAGGTGAAGAGTTGAAAAGGTGATCCAGAGGGTGCGTGGTACGAGGCTGTACCCGGGAGCGATGAAAATTTCACCCCGCGACCGCGAAACTTCACGGTGAGCGGCCCCGATGCGCATCTGGCGGTATAAACGGTTGGTCTGGCGGTGCTGTGAAGGGGTCCCCGACTAATAGCGGAGGATGTGGGATCGGTGGAGCTGTAGGTCACGTTCGTGTTCCCAAGAAGGGCTAAGGAGCCCGGCCCAGTGTGTTCCGTACATCACGGCGAGAACGCCTCCTCGGCCACGAACGAGTTGGTGTCCTGAGATCTGGTCGACCTCGAGGCGTTCGGGCGGTGGAGAGATGTCGTCGAAGGTGACGTGGAAGGGCGGGGACTTGGTGGAGAAGGAGATACGTACTTGGTCAGGTCGGCCGGTAGGTATTGGGGGAGATTGTCGATGTCGTCGGGGTTCCGGCAGGGCTTGCAGCGGAGAACGGAGAGGCCGTGCTTGGAGTCCCGCCCCGGCATGTCCGAGGGAAGGTCGAAGTACAGGAGCGTGTCGTGAAGGGGCCGTCCATCCGGAACGGCTGAGGCTGGTGCTGAGCCCACGGCAAGAATCTTGAACGGGCCAATCCAGTTGAAGGAGGGTTTAGTCTTGAGAACGGTGGCGTCGGTGCCTTTCTTGGCGCCCTGGCGAATAGTGGTAGCTTTGTTGTAGATCCATGCCCAACCGCCGACAGAAAACGGAGGGGAAGGCAGAGAGCGTCCATAATGGGGGCGTTGCGACGGTCGAGGCGTGAGACGTAGACCACGTGGAGTTCCCGGACGGCGCGGTAGGCACGTTGCTGGCGAATGTAAGCGAGCTTGTCCCGGTTGAGGCTTTGGTGTCCACCGATGTTGGGAGAGTCGTACACGGTGAGAGGGAGGCGAGGCAGACGTCCAATGTGCACTTCGTTGGGGGCCAGTCCGGTGGCGGCGCTGACGGAGTTATTGTAGGCGCTTTCGACGTGAGGACGATGCAAGTCCCAATCGTTTTGTAGTTCGTTTCCGACCATGGCGAGCATCAGGGCCATGGTGCGGTTGACGCGTTCGACCCCGCCGTTGGTGCAGGGGTGGTAAGAGATCGAGGACATTTTGTTGATGCCGAGCCGCTCATAGAGGGCGCGGGAGAGTTTGGTGCAGAATTGTGGACCGTTGTCGGAAAGGAGGGTAACGGGGCATCCCCAGAGAGGGATGTAGCGGTCGATGAGGATATCGGCTGTGCCGGATGCGGTGAACTCGGCCTCAGTAGTGGCGTACATGTCGGCGCGGCGGCTGAAACGGTCGGTGGAAAGTAGAAAATAGGCTTTACTCCGAAGCGTGATGGGTAAGGGCCCGAAATAGTTGACGCTGACGAGGATACCGGGGCCGTTTCGTAGCGGCAGGGAGAGGGTGGACCATCGAATTCTTTGCGCGAAGACTTTCGCGCCTGACACTTGAGGCGGCGGCGGAGTCACCAGCGGGTGAGGATGTCCATGTCAATCCACCGGTAGAAGCGCATACGCATGCTGAGTGTCCGAGCAACACCCGGGTGGCAAGAGGTGGTAGAGTGGCAAGTGTGTAGGACCCACGGTCGCATCAACATTGGAACGTATTTGCGAGGTGGCGATGTGAGGGGTTGCGGCGTAGTCGTACGAGGTTGGCCCAGGGGAGTCATGTGTGGTCGGTGAACGAGAAGGACTGTGTCGTCGTCTGTTGTATGCAGCGCTGGTCTTTCGCGGCGAGGGCTTGGACCTCCGAGAGAAGTGGGCGACGGGTCGAGGGAATGTAGTCCAAGAGGTCACCCGGTGGTAGTGAAGGTGAGCCCAAGGAAATGTGTCGTGATGCGGTGGGTGCAGCTCGTACATCCACTACTAATCTGGACACGAAAAAAGCAAAAAATAAGTCCAGCAGTTTTTTTTTCTTTCTTCCCATCTATCATCTGTCTTGCCCTAAAGCTCTGTGTCCCTCCCTTTTGTAACTCAGGTCCGGGGTTACAACGCAGGCTCCTCTCCCTCCTCCCCACTGTGGTACGCGCCTTCCATTTTTATCGCGAGCAGATTTCAGCAGTTTTTTCTTCCCTCGTCGACATGCGTCGAATTTTGCTTGCCCACGCTATTAACCCTTTTAGAGGCCCAAAACCCGATCCTTGTACTGATTACAAGTAACTATGTCCCAAACCCCGGGTTTCTAGTTGTAAAGGGGTTAAACGTCTCTGCAGTTGTTCGTGTCCCTCAACGAAAAACCGTTTGCTCGCACCGGCATCCGGACTCGCGACTATCCGACGTGTACGAAGTAGTATTCTAGGCTATCTGCTACTCCGCAGAAGCGACCAGTTTTATTATCCGACCGAAGAACTCACTTGCATACGATACATCACACTTCCCTCGTCATAATTCACTGTTTGGGATCCTTCGATAGTGCCGGTGTTTGCCGGCACTTTTGAAGAATAATTGCGTTTTAGAATACCGGCACTGTAGCGGACACCGGCATTGTTCGGGCACAATGCCTTTATTCGCGGTCTGAGACTCTTCTATTATAATGATATGCACAGTTGAAGAATCAATGCACCATACATCACCGTATGGAACAAGCGACCGAGAATACGCTGCTGTGATGCGGGTTAGAATGAGGGACACAGGGAAGGACCCCAGCAACATATGACATGTCGCAGTGAGTGAGCACCAAAGGGGTGTATGGAACACACAGTAGTGGGATGGTGCGCTGTGCACCACCGTCAGTATACTCTAGAAAGTTCTGCTTGTTCTAAACATACCACTGCTGTGCACTACTGACTGTTGTACTGCTGTGTTCTGATATTAAAATTATACCTAGAACGTACTCTGACAATAGTCGTAAAGTATGGAATACTATTCCGCACCACAGCAGAATTGACCTGTCTTGTTCCTGTACTGCTGTACATGTCTTGTGTACTCGTATCATACTAATGGTACTAAAGCCGAGTTCAGAGCCCACGTTTTTGGTGCCGTGCCGTGTTCATGTATTTTTGTCTGTTTGCCACGTCTGCCCAATGTGGCTCCATACATCCCATACTACTGTACGTCTTGCTCACACAGAAGAGATTCCCACAAAAACACAGCATGCTGTCATCTACTTCGACAAACCAGCCCAACCCGGAATCGAACAGACACCAAAACGGTTGCACCACCTGCTGTTTCTCTGGTGTTTGTGGGTGAATGCATAGATGTGGACAGCATACGTAGGACATCGGGATAAACACTGACCCGGCACTATTGAAGGACACCCAAGCAGCGGAACTGGCACGATACAGGGTGCGTCCCTTACAATGCAGATTCGGCATTATATAGGGCACTCGCATTATTGAGTCGTATGGCCTCTGCCAGATGATATCAGCAAGAGGGCTTCCAGCGAGGGACTCCACCAGTCTCGCTGGCCTCGCACTCAGTAAGTCTTGTTCTTAGAGCTTGTATTATCACGGAGTGATCCTCATCGGACCACGAGCCAGGTGGCTAGGGGACATCACACAGGATCCCCGGCCACTGCTCCACTCACACATGCGATTACACTGAAACCTCCACGGCTTGGTATCTTTTGGCTACAGCACCCCCAAAGCGAGTTCACTCGACACGAACGAGCTTGACAAAACCAAAAAACCAAGACGAAATCGCATGCGGCAAATCACAAATCAATGCTGAACTCTGAAGCAATTTTAATCTTGAGCGCACGGGTCATCCGTAATTTGCGCAATTCCTTCACGACGAATTCAGGCGCAGCAGAATAAATCGACCGCAAAGACTCCCACGTGCGCTCCTCTGCTTCGAAACCATCCCAATCGACCAAGACAATCACCTCGTTGGCATCATCTTCGGCCACATGCACCACAGCATTCATGCGGCATTCACCCTGCGCAAAGGAATGTTGGAAAACATCCTTCAGATCAGCGGTGACGTTCAACGTCGCATCCGCATAAAATCGTAAACGAGCCACGTGAGCTTGATGCACCTTCCCAGAAACGATGTTCTGAACTGAGTACACATGATCATGATCAGCTGCTACCACACGCCACGGACCAGTCCATGTGGACAACAATTTCGGTGTGACACCCTGCCGACGAACACGAGCATACAACACGAAATCACCAACCGCAAATTTTGGCAACACCACCTGGCCCTGAGCCTGTTTACGTTTGTTGTCGCGAGACACGGCAACAGCTGCGCGAATATCGGCGCAAAATCTCTCCTGCTCTGCAACGACTTCACGGACGTTCGCACGCAACAAGTCAGCATTCATCACGTCAACATTCCACCTGCCATCAGACTCAGAAACGAGCGCCGAGAAATCGGTACGCGGAGCACGCCCAAACATCACGCTGTACGGAGTGCTTCGGTAACGTTCACGAAACGAAGTGTTCAAGGCCCACTGAGCGGCCGGCAAAACATCAACCCACTCCGAAACCTGACGACGCTGTTCTGACAGAATGGAACGCAGAGCACGTACCACCTCTTTTACCATGCGTTCACACGTACCGTTCGACCACGGCGTGTAAGCGACAGCAAAACGATGTTCGATGTGCAACGCGTCGCTCAACAAAGCAAGCACCCTGTTCTTGAAATGCGTGGCGGTATCACTCACCCACACACGCGGCACCCCCAAAGTCTTACACCAGGCTAGCAAATGCTTCGCTGTGACCTCGGCTGTACAAGCCTCGGCCGGTTCCAACGCCACGTAGTTGGACAAATCATCCATGATGACCAAAACATATCGGAAACCATCCTCATCAGGCAGGCCATCGCTACCTTCGGGCCCGCTGTGGCCAACATACAAAAAATCAAAGTGCACCACTTCTCCCGGAGCGGTACCATGCACCGTGTCTCCGTAGGGACGAGGAATGAGTGCACCTGCACGCGTGTCTACACAGTGCAAACACTGGCGAACGAATTCGCGAACCTGAGAATCCATGTGAGGCCAAACACAATATTCCTTCAGGCGAAACAAAGTCGGCGCCACACCACGGTGACCAGCCGAGCGCATGTGCGCGCACACCATCAAACGAGTTTGAAGAGCAAGATCATCCGGCGGAATCCACAAGACGTCACGCACCCCAACACGCACACGAAACAAACCATCATCGGCCAAGGTAGCTTGACCGAAGGTTGTCGAAAATTCATGAACACCAACGCCGATACGAGCGACAGACCTTTGTTGCGAGGCACGAATCACATCCAATGCGGGAAGCGAATCGTCAGCATTACATGGGCTGTGCACGGCAACCGAACGAACAGGCACCGTAGGAACTTTGACCCAACGAGACAACAGATCCCCCCAACAGTTTCGATCGCCAGGGATGTGTTCGATTGCATAGCGGTATTGTCCTAAAACACCCTTCCAATTCTCTAGGCGTTGTGCCATGGTCTTTGTGACCGTCGTGACACACTTCTCCGGATTGAAAATGTACTGCAAGTTTCGATGATCAGTAAAGATATGAACACCACCCCAAAGCAGGTATTCGAGCCTCCGGAACGTATTAACGATCGCAAAACCTTCTTTGTCGACAGTCGCCCAGCGCAACTGCGAACCTGTGAACGAACCACTCAGAAATCCGAGAGGCTCGTGAGACATGCTTTCCAACGCCAATCCACTGCGAAATTCGTGTTCAGGCACTTGGGTGAGAAAACTACCCCAATGGAAATCAGAAGCGTCAGGAAACATCAAAACAACGCACCCGGGACGAGGATGATGAAGCGGCACTGCTTGCGCCACCAAACCCCGTGCGGCATTCCACGCCCGCACCCGATCCTCCGTCCACGCGGTATCCTTGATGACACGATTGCGCGCCACTCGCTTAGTCCGACGTGTAGCCCCAACAAGGAGCTCCTCCAAAAAATCACGTAACGGTGCTACCGTTTCCGCTAAACGTGGTAACGATGTACGCAACCAGTTGACAGCCTGCAAGAATTGCATTAGTTCTCCAGCGTTTTCGGGACGACGCATTTCACTTAAACCTTGCACTCGAGCGGGGTCATGGGACACGACACCATTGGAATACACCTTACCACACCAGACCAGTTCACGAGAGAAGAAGGTACACTTGTGGGCGGCGACAAACAGTCCAACATTCTCCAGGCGTTCAAGAATGTCATCAAGCAGCTGCAGAAGAGCTTCTTCGGTGTCTGCGAAAAAGAAAACGTCATCGACCCAAACTTTGCAATCCAAACCACGCAACACTTCAGTCATGACACCTTGGAAATAAGAAGTCGCATTCAAAACACCTTGGGGAACACGGGTAGGCGTGAACAAACCGTCGCTTGTCGCCATGGTGAAGACGTCTTGCGCCTCCGGAGCCAAAGGCATCTGCCAGTACCCTTGAAGTAGGTCCAGCTTGCCGAAGAAACGCGCCCCCAGCAGATCTCCCATGTCTTCATGGTTGGGCATGACGCCCGGGGACTTCTCCACCTGTGCGTTCACCGCCGAGTAGTCGCTCACCAAACGGAAAGAGTCCTTCTTGGGCACCGCCATCGCCGGACTCGCCCACACCGCCTGGATGTTGTGGTAGACAAAGCCAAAAAACACCAAAGCAGCAATGCACTTCGAGAGCCAGTCCCTTTTCGTCGGTTCGTACCGACGTGGCGTTGCCTTGACAGGCTTCGCCTGTTGCTTCAGCTGCACTCGCATCGGCTCCACTTGCGCTGGCGGATCACCACACAGCGCACGGCGAAAAGCACCCACGCGACGAGCCAAAATTTCGCGCAAACGGGTTGCTCCGCCGACGCTTAATCCACTCTGCTCTGCCTGCTGCACGCTGTCCTCCAACGCCCGTTCTCGGGCCGTCCGCTCCTCCTCCGGATCCATGAACATGTCTGGCCCCCGGTCGACCAAATGTTCCACCGCCTTGTCCTCCGGAGCATCCACCGTAGCCTCGGTCTGAAAAGCACGCACGGAAACCGTCACTCTGCGCGCCGCAAGGTAACTCGGAGTCTCCACACCGGTCGATACCGGCACTGCGCGAGGGCGAAGCTTCTCCAGAGCTTCACGGTAGACGTCGATGCCAAGAGCTTTCATGGTAGCCATGCCAAACAGAACGACGTTATCTGTACCAGGCATGACCGCGAAAGTGATGGGCTCCAATTTCACCGCTCCCCACGGCGTCCGTACACTCACGGCAATCGGCACCGTTTTGTGCGTGACCATCACTGAAACACCCGTAGCGGTTTTCGCCTGCTGCGGGCCATTTTCGAACGGAATTTGCAGATCGGCGCCGCCGAAATGCGAAGACAGCTGCTGAAGTAAGCCGACACCGATGGACGTGAGCGCCGACCCCGAATCAAGGATCACACGCGCCATCAGCGAACCAACCGACCCTGGCAAAGAGAGATCAGCGCGTAAACACTCAGCGCTGCGATCGACAGGCACTTCACCTGCCGTTGAACTCTGGTCGGTACCAAGAGTCACCTGACGCCATGGCTGCCCTCCTACAGCCGGCGCCGAAGAAATAGAATCGGCGGTCCACCCCGACCAAGACGTCGAATATACAGACGGTTCCGGCGCTACCGCCCCTGCAGCAGCACCAGACACTGACTCCGCCCGCTCGGTGGATGGCGAAGTTCTCGCTCCAGCAGCACCCACCGATGTTCCAGCTCCTCCAACGTATACAGCTCGGCCGGCAACAGACGAACCAGATCCCGACCCAGCGGCTCCTGCCGCTGGCGCACCAGAAGTTGAAGAAGCAACAGCAGAAGTTCCACCGCCGCTGTCAATTGATTGCCACCACGGCCACCGCGCCCGCGTCCATGGTTGAATCTGCCCCGGCCGCCATTGCGGCCCCCGCGATACCCTGACGACCCGCGCCCACCACTGCTGGGAGCTGTGCCGCCACCGCGAGCTTTTGGGCAATCAGAAACATAATGGTTGGGATCACCACACTCGAAACAGACGCGAACAAACGACTTTTTCGCGGACTGCTGCTGTTTCGGTTTCTGCTGCTGTTGGCGTCGCGGTTCAGCTGCCCCTGCAGCATCTTTCCGACCATACGCCTCGATGAATTTCCACTGTTCTGCAGCAGAAAAAATTTGGTCCATGACCAATGCCGGGTCCTTCTTCCACCCTGCAGCGTACGTTAGCTGACCTTTTACGTACTTTTTGAACTCGGACGGCCATAAGCCATCCACCAACGCCATGCTCACAAATTCCGCCGGTCCGGGCAACCACGAACGGTCCTGCGCGCGGTACATGGCATGCACCGCGTGATTCTCCGCAAAATACTTTTCCATAGCGGAGTTTACCATCATCGCGCGGTCTTTGACGGATGTTTCACCGCCCTGCTTTTCATCGCGCCTCATTGAGAGAACGCGACGCAAGTCCGCTGCCGCCCGCGAGGTGTCAAATCTGTTGCTGGTGGTTGTGTAACCGGCGTGCTGCCTAACAGCGTCCAACAACTCCGAGGCGGTCATCGTAGTCTGATGCTTGTAAAATCCCTCAAAACACCGATGAATGTAATTGGGGATAAGCTGGCCCATGCTCACTTTGGAGTGCTGAACCACCCCCTGAGCGTTGGCGAGCTGCAGCCGTTCCTCATAATCGAGGTACGCTGCGTAAAAAACACGAGAGGCCTGCTCGGTCCACACCTCTCCGTATTTCGGTGGAGTCAGAGACTCCCCTACCACCAGCGGCGTGCTTGCCGTGTGCGCCATAATCCACAGCAGTCCACCTGGACTCTACTGTAATAACGGAGAAACTGCCGCCTGACCTGTGCGTCCTCCAGCTCCCGGAGCGTCCTCCCCTGCTGTGCGCTTCAAGCCGTTTCGATCCGTCCAACGGGCCAACTGCCTTCCCAGCTGTGACCCAATACTCCGCAGCCGAAAACTCCTCCAACAGAAGTTCCGCGAATATCTAGATATTATGGCCTCTGCCAGATGATATCAGCAAGAGGGCTTCCAGCGAGGGACTCCACCAGTCTCGCTGGCCTCGCACTCAGTAAGTCTTGTTCTTAGAGCTTGTATTATCACGGAGTGATCCTCATCGGACCACGAGCCAGGTGGCTAGGGGACATCACACAGGATCCCCGGCCACTGCTCCACTCACACATGCGATTACACTGAAACCTCCACGGCTTGGTATCTTTTGGCTACAGTCG
Organism: Macrocystis pyrifera; assembly: GCA_031763025.1. Taxonomy (NCBI): domain Eukaryota; class Phaeophyceae; order Laminariales; family Laminariaceae; genus Macrocystis; species Macrocystis pyrifera. The sequence goes on along the minus strand of JASSKH010000025.1, from coordinate 1,990,934 downwards.
ACATTATAGAGGGACCACTATTAATAGTACTGTACCATGATATTTGCCGTCACTTGTCCAGCCAAGTACCTGACCCGTGAGGTTGTGAACGCCTCCTGACCCGACCCTACTCGCTAGGCTTCGCATGATCTGTGAGATGGTTTTATTGGTGCGCTTTTCAGATGGCCGTTCGAATTTTTGTTTTTGTGATTTCTGTTAATTACCACGGTCCTTGTTTCCACGTACGCTTCCCTTGCTGCGATCCTCCAGGGGATTAATGCCTGCGTCAGGTATATTTGTTCTGTGTTCTCAGTGGCCACGCGTGTCCTTCGCGCTTCCCTCTGGCGCTGCTGTGCTTACATATAGGCGGTTTAACTGCCGACCAGGAAGGCGATCGCGGCCAAGAGAAGAGTGACCATGACGAAAAGGGCGACGACGACGACAACAAAGGCCACGGCGACAACAACGGCGACAAAGACAACGACGAACCCAGTACGGATGGATCCAGCGCTGAGAACGGCAGCGGCAGCAGCGAGGGGGCAGGCTATGCCGACAAGGGCAACGTCCCCGGCAGCATGCGAGGGGGCGGGTATTTCCAATACGGACAGCGCTAGACCGGGCCCCACTCTGGAACAGAGTACGCGCATTGCCGAGTGAGCACATTTGTTTTTGTCGTGAATGTCGATGGTAATTTGGCGTCTCCACGTAGGTCGCGTTGCTGCGTCTGTATATCTTACCTATGTGTTGAAGGTCTCTTGCAGTCGTTGTACTCGTAGTATAGTAGGAGTAGTGATTTAATAGCGAGTATAATAGTCTAGTGAGGCCGTCAAAGAGGTAGAGTGACCAAATTCTGCAGAGGGAAAATATTTTTAACAATTTGGTTTACTCTGCATGGTTTTGAAGATAATAAATCCTGAAAACGAATATTAAGGCCATGCCATATTGGGGTGTTTGTGCTGATTTATATTCCCCGAGAGGGTCTTCGAGTATTCAAATACCCTCCAAAGGATAGTCTGCCGACACCCTCTAGGGGGTTAAGTTAATATTTGTGTCCTGTACAGCAGGGTTTCGGTGGGTACAAAATCCTGCACATGCTTTTCTCATTACCATGCTGGGGGATTATTGCCATCGCGACACCCCCCAGAGGGCCGTCGATTATTTGAATACCCTCCACAGGATTGCTGTCAAAAACCGTCCAGGGGGTAGAGTGAAGATTTATGTCCCTTACAGGGTTGCATAGATACAAAATCCTTCACAGGATTTCTACATTACCATGCTGGGGGATTATTTTCATGGCGACACCGCCCAGAGGACAGGACGCAAAGGTAAGAAGCGATAACAACGACAAAACAATTAATACGGCTGGTTGTAGCATCGGTGTCGTGCCGTCGTGGGGGAGCTGCGACCGGCAATGAAACATACCAAGAGAGCAACTGCATAACAGACAGAATCAACAAGAAAAACTCGGAGAAAAACAGGCCCGCCACCCACCAAGCCAGGACGGACTTATTTTAACTGTAGGAATAAGCAATAAATAAGAAAGAACGAAACCGAAAACGAAAGCACGACATTGTCACAGTCGACGCAGCTGCAGCGGTTTGTGGTACGAGTAAGACAGGCAAGCTCTACCTACTAGCCTGTCTGGTACCTTGTTAACCTGTCTTCTCTATATTTCCTGCATTCGCCAACCGTGGTTTCCTTACGATAGGTGACTCCCCTCCTCCCACTCCTTTGAACATCACCCACGACGGATGAGCGGCGCTGCCTGCTCAGACCCGCCTCCTCATTTTCCCACGTAACCATGAATCGTTCAGCTGCTTCGAGCCCCCCCCTGAGCCACTTTTGCGCGTTCTTCGATGCAACAGGATGCACCGCGCTCTCAACTCCAAACGCCTAAGGAAAGTGTTCCGTGCAACCCACGGCGTCTATGCCAAATCTTCGACTGTCCGCCTAGTCTCCGGCTGTCCCCACCGGTCATCGTCGCGAACATCACTCGACTGGGTCATCGCGCCTTGTGTTGCCTCACCACGGCCAACGCAAATATGAGCCTCCGCTTACGTATGGTCGCTTCTGGGTTATCGCATCGTACCTTCTAGAAGATTTTCGCACACACGAGGGTCGTGTAGTCGGCACGTGTTTTCGGCGCTGGAGGCCAATGCCTCCCAGGGGAGATTTCTTGCGCACCAATCGGAGCCTTCTGAAGTGTTGCGTACAAACATTCCCCGCCATATATCGGTACAGCAGGGTTAGGAATCGTCTAAGCTTTAACCATTCTGAATTTCGGACTAGGCAGGGTCGCCTTCACATCAAATGGGTCCGGGCCGAACCGTTTAACACGTGTCAGCATAAAACGGCTCTGTCGTTCGATTTCGAGCGAGAGGTTAGCGTTCTCGTGGACAATGCCATCGAGGCATAATAACTAGGTCGTCGGTTATTCCTCTGGTCGACTGCTCAGATCACGAGCGCTGGAACAGGGGATGTCTGGCCCCGTATTTGTACCGGCACCGTTTCCGTGTTCTTTTCCGATATCGTAAGGTGTTGATTGATCTCTAAAGGTATAGGCGCAGATGGCACGGGAACGCGTGGTTGACCTCAGACAGTAACATGGAACTCCTCTTATATTATATCCGAGCTGTCGAGTGACAGCTCATGCATCGTATGCAGGTTATTATCCAACATGACGCGGGAATAAACCTCCCGTTTACCCCCCCGAATATCCAACTAAATATTCCTCTCCTATAATCCTATGTCAATATATGGAACTCCCTAATATTAGATGTAACGTCTCCGTCGTGTTTCTGAGCACATTCAATATCCCCCCTGCTCATTATACACGACCATACTTTAATATCCCCCCAGCTCTGTACACTACAATGTACGACTCCGCTGGGTGGAAACATCTCAATATTATGACCAACTCATACGAAATTCAGAAACATAATTTCACTCAGAACCAAAAATCAAACTCTCAATTTCCAAAATACTATCCAAACTCTCCAACTCAGAAAATATTTTCTATGGACCGCACACGCCCCCAGGCGCTTCATAGTCTCTCTTCAATCTTATCCAAAAAAATCTCCCTCTATTTTATGAGGAATTTATGCAAATCATATAAAATATCACAGCAGTCATACTCATCAAAATAAAAATTAAGCCAAGACAATAAATGCCAGAGATCGCAAGGAACCCCGCTCCCCCGGACAAGGGTCTCCCCTTGTCCCCTACTCCCGCCATATATACACAGATCGCGACGGTAATGCGAGATAGCATACATTCCTTCACTTGAATTTTATTGGACGTGGGGACTACTCGAAAACACCAAAAACTCTCGAAATCCATCACCTGGAACGAAATGGTATCATCCTCGGACTTAGCCAGGGAAAAACGGCAGCATTTTCGGATTTATACGCAGTTCAGACAAATCCTTCACTAAAAAATAACATAAAACCTTCCACCTCGGAAAAACCGCGTCAAATATTCATCAGAAAATCCCGGTGGTAACAAAACACCGTGTTGTTGAGCGGCTTTGTCAAGAAGTCTGCATGCTGTTTCTCCGACTCTACATGGGAAATAACAAACTCCCCCTTAAAAATAAGCTCGCGCAAAAAGTGGTGTCGTACGTCGATGTGCTTCGAATTCGACGTGCACACTGTATTTTGTGCCAGGTGCCTTGCCCCCTCGTTATCCTCGAAAACCGTAATGCATCTCTCCCCAAACCCCGGAAAAATAAAACTCCATACATAGCGCATGAACATTGCCTCCTTGATAGTGTCTGCCAGTGCTACATATTCGGCCTCAGTGGTTGAGAGTGTGACGCATTTCTGCGTTCTAGAAAACCATCACACACACGCCCCAACACACATGATGGCCCCACCGGAAACTTACCTCCTGTCAGTGGCTTTGTTGGCATAGTCTGCACCTGCAAACGCCACCAGCTCAAGCCCGCTACCCTTCTGGAACGTAATGCCGAAATCACTCGTAGAAAATATATACTCTAAAATATCGACTGCTGTCTTCCAGTGTACTTCCCTCGGCCTATTCGTGTACCCTCACCGCGTTCGCAATATCCGGTCGTGTTTGGTTCGCAAGCCTCAAGCACCCCACCAACTCGCGGAAAGGCCAATCACCCACGGGTTCATTCCCGTCAAACTCCTCGAGCTTCACACCAGTCAAAAGCGGGTTATTCCTCCCAGAACTAACACCAAACCTCGCCGCGGTATTTTCAGCGAACGCCTGCTGCGAAATCGTCAAAGTACCAGCATCCCAATCCCTCGAAAAACAACAACCAGCATACCACCGCAACTCGCCCAGATTGTTGATCGGAACAAGGTTGTTCAGGTCGTCACAGAACTGATCGCATCTAGCCTTGAGTCCTACAGCAAAAATATCATCCACATGAACTACCGTTACAATGGAGACAGAGCCCGACTCGACTAACCTCATGACACACGCGTCAGCGGGGCTCTGCTCAAATCCTAGACTCTTCATGTGAGTGAGAAGGTGGTGATGCCACGACCTCGACGCTTGCTTCAAGCCGTAGAGACTGCGATTCAACCTGACTACCTTACCAGACATTTCGCCGCAGCCGGGGGGTAGTCGCATGAATACATACTCATCCAAACTCGACTGCACGAACGCCTGCTCAGCATCAAAATGACACAAATCCAAACCCAATTCGCACGCAATAGCACCCAACAAACGGAAACAAGACGCTGCAGGCGTCGGAGCAAAAGTCTCAAAGAAATCAATACCCTCACGCTGCTTGAAACCTCGTGCCACCAGCCTTGCGTTCGCCCGCACCACGTCACCATGCTCGTTGGACTTCCAGGCGAACACCCACTTCGCCGAGATGACGTTGAGCCCCTCTGGTTGCTACGTCGCTCCAAACGTCCCCGCGTCCGCCAGCCCATGGTACTCCTTGTCCATCGCCTGTCTCCAGATAGCCGAATACTCGTCCGCACACGCTTCAGCATACGAGTTCGGTGTCGAAAGCTCGCTCGCCGGGCGTGTGGGAAGGGGAGGGTTCTCGGGCGGTGGGGCTTGGTGGAAAAGTACATGGCCTATACCTTCCCGCGCTGCCATCAACGACAGCAGCCCATGCCCCATAGCCTCGCGGTTCCGCGCAGTCTCCCCCTTGTCCGCCCCCTCAGCACATCTCCACCTTCCGGGTGTCGCCCAGCTTCCCCCCTGGCCCGATCACCCTGCACGCCGCCACCACCCTCCTGGTGTCGTGCGGTCTCCCCCCTAGTCCGCCCTCTCTGCACAGCGCCACCGCTCTCCTGGTGTCGTGCAGTCTCCCCCCTTGTCCGCCCCCTCAGCACATCGCCATCCTCCGGGTTCTGGATATAATAACCCAGTGCCCGGGCAGGACGCTGCGAAAGCTGTGGCTGCGGTGACTGCTGCGGCGGCGACGGCGATGATAACGGCGGCGACGGCGGCGGCGGCGGCGGCGGTGACGATGACGGCGGCAGCGACGGCGACGGTGACGGCGATGGCGGTGGCGACGGCGACGGCGGCGGCGGCGGCGGTAGCGGCGTTGATGACAGCGGTTGCGGCGGCAGCAGTGGAGATGGGGACGGTGGCTCGGGCCATACGTCGGGGCCCCTCAGAGGCTCCGGCGCACCCGGCGGCGGTGGGCGACGGCGACGGCGGCGGCGGGGAGCTCCCCTCCTCCGAAGGCAGTAACCCCACAAACGGTTTCCTCGGGTGTTCCCAAGTGACGTCACGAGAGACCGACCTTCGGCCAGACATCAGCAGGATCTTGCTGCGTGGTGGTTGCCGCCGTTGAGGTAGAAGCAAGCCTCCGCCTTCGGCTCGGTTTCAAGGCCCTCCTGACGTGGTGGAAGCCCGGCTTCAGAAACGGGAGCAGCCGCGCAAACGGAGGTCTCCCGTAGAATTTGCGGTACGGCGAGTGCATTTCCGGCTTGTCCCTTACCCTCGCCGTCATGTTGATCACATCGCTCGCGTACACGCATGACTCAGCCCAGAGGGGCTGCGTCGCTGGCATCCTTGCATCGCCGAACAGCCTCCAGGCGGGACGCCATTGCAATCTCCAGCGTCATGGCGATCCGTCGCTCGACCACCCCGTCATGCTTCGGAGAATCGACGGGCGCGTACCCGCGGCGGATGCCGTGGTGGTTGAGCAACTCCACGAACTCCGCCTTGGTGAACTCGGTGCCGTTGTCCGAGCGAAGGCACTCCACGATGGACGGCACACCCTACGCGTTGATGTCGGCCAGGAAACCAGCGAAGACCGTCGGGACGTCGGACTTCCGCTTCAAGAAATACGGCCACCCCAGTCGCGAGTAGTCGTCGACGATCATCATCAAGTACTGCGCACCGCCAGCAGACGTAGGGTGTTGTCCCGACAGATCCACGAACAGACGGTCCAGAGGCCTGGTAGAACGGCACTCGGTCGTCCACGGCACCGCCATCCGCCTCCCTTTCGCCTCAGAACACCCAGCACACGGAACCAACTCCCCAAAAACCTTAATGCCCATCTGGCGTGCCGTTTCACGGAGAGTGTCAGCATGGGAGTGGGCAAGGGCAACGTGAAGGTCGTTAATATCGATCCTCCTCGTTTTTCCAGGAGCCGAAACAGCGGCAGCAATCGGGGTCTCTACAATCCGCGTGGCGTCTACGTATGAACCCGCGTCCCTGCGCACGAAAGACAGCTGTCCATTCAACGTGTGAGTTCACTGAGCATCAAGTGTCACCGGGCATTTCAACATCACTGCATGAAGCGAAAAAAAGTTGAAGCGAACACCGGGTACGTATGCTACGTCCATCAGCCTAACTTGAACGTCACCCTGAGAGCTGTGCATCACAATCGGAATCTGGCCGAAGTACTCTATCTTCAGTGACCTCATACACCGACCACTAAACGGCAATTACCAGGGGGAGGGGGAGTACAGTTTACCATACCAAAAGGGTTACCAGTCGCATGAAAAGTTGCTCCCGAATCCGCTACCCACTCTTCTCTCCCAATTAACCCAAAACAAATCATCATTCGCCTTGCCTTGGTGCGCAAACTGCGCGGTGAGGAGGTGCGGATCGAACGTAGGCGTAGGGTTGCCGTTGTTCGCTGGGCCAGGGGAGGGGGAAGTGCTGAAGGAAGGTTGTTGTGGCGGGGAAGCTCCGGCCGAGGTATACCCACCACTGCCGTAGGGCGTCTCCTGCAGCCAGCCACCTCCGTAGTATGGTTGTTGGGCGGGTTGAGGAGAAGCGGCACCCGGGAAAGCGACATTCATTTGCGCGGGAGCTGCCTGGCATTCCGCGGCGTGGTGGCCCGGTCTGCCGCACCGGAAGCAGGGCCCCTTGCGCCTCCATGTGTTATTCGGTGGGGGATCCCAGCCTGCCGGAGTCGCTGCGGGCGGCGGGGGCACCGGCGGCAACGTCCCTGGTGGTGGGTCGGTAGGTACCCAACCCATGGGGGGGACTACTCCACTCGAACCGAAGGGGTCTGGGGCTGAGTCATCCCAACGGTACCTGCAGGCCACGGCGTCCCGACGCCATTTGGGGCCGGTTATCCCCCCCGACGAAGCTCCTCCCCGGTTGTCACGTTGCTGATAGGGACGGTGCTGCTGCTGCTGTTGCTGGGGCTGCTGCTGCTGCCGTTGGTGCTGCTGCTGCTGCTGCTGCTGAGGCTGCTGCTGCTGATATTGCTGCTGCTGCTGCTGATACTGTCGCTGGAGCTGATGCTGCTGCTGCTGCTGCTGCTGGGGCTGCTGCTGCTGCTGCTGATACTGCCGCTGCTGCTGCTGCTGCTGTTGCCCATCCTTGAGCCTCCCGCCTCTCCTGTTCCTCCTTCCCCCTCCTGGACCCGTACCTCCGCCACCGGCAGGCTGCGCACCTCCGGCATACAAGGCATGCTGATCTACCACTCCCTGCACGCCCAACGCCCAAGAAAACATCTCCTTCTCTACCTTGTCGTTAGCATACGCGTCACGGATGATCTCATCGATCTCGGAACGGGGGATGGAAGGGCGGGAAAGAATGGACTTGCTTTGAATAGTATACAAAGATGAGAGGTTGGTAACAATGTGGCGGTTTACTTCCTCTGCACTCTTACCACATCCTAGCATCGCCAGCTCATCTGCTGCCTTGTCCACCCTTCCTAGGAACAGCAAGGGGTTTTCGTCCTCAGCCATTCGGATAGTATCAAATTCCCTCCTCAATCTATGAGTTGCGGCTATCGTCTTCGGCATGTAATAGTCTTCCAACTCCTTCCAAGCACCACTCGGAGACATTGCCTTTTGCATTCTACTTTCAGCCATATCGTATCCTGTCATGGCCTCCATCATCAATCCATACACCAATCTCGCGTCCCTAATCTCCTGGGGGGAATGTCTGGAGGCTAATTCCTCCGGCAAAACCCTCATGTCACCCACCATAACTGGGTTTGCTGTGCTACTGAGTACATGCAAGCACCCAAGCGATGATAGGTATGCCAAAAACTCACTACGCCACATGCTAAAGTGGGCCTCTACGTTATCGAACTTCGGGGGTCTCGACTGGGACAAACTTGGGCGGTACAAAGAAGGTAGTGACATGCCTGATCGGGCCTCCAGCCCAGGTGTCGGCACCGTCGACGCTGCTTGTTGTCTTCCAGCAGTTCCTTCTCCTCTCGTCCCCCCACCGGCCCCCCCTTCCTTTCCTGCTCCCTGCGCGTCCCTCTCGGCGCGCAGTCTCTGCTCCTCCATCGTCCTTTCCAGGACCTCTATTTTCTTCTTCATCTCCTCTATGGTCTTTTCACTCTCCACGCTGGCTTCTTGACTGGGCATGTCCTCGAAACTAGGCATGCCGTTCCCACCTCTCTAGGTTGGCCTTGGCTACGCTTGCCAATAGAAGATCGCCGGACTTCACTAGTGTGTTGATTGATCCCTAAAGGTATAGGCGCAGCTGGCACGGGAACGCGTGGCTGACTCTATACAGTAACACGGAACTCCTCTTAAATTATATCCGAGCTGTCGAGTGACAGCTCATGCATCGTATGCAGGTTATTATCCAACATGACGCGGGAATAAACCTCCCTTTTATCCCCCCGAATATCCGACTAAATATCCCTCTCGTATAATCGTATGTCGATATATGGAACTCCCTAATATTAGATGTAACGTCTCCGTCGTGTTTCTGAGCACAATCAATATAAGGGCTGCCGCTTCGAAGACAGTCACGAAGACAGTCATCATTTTTGCGAGTAACCTTCGCCGACTTCGAGACTGTTCCTGCGTCACAGTCGAGCAACATACCCCACACCGCCCTTCGCACCCATGCCAATGACATCTCTTTTCCGACCCGAGGTGAACGTAGTCCCTTGCTGTATCCCGTCGACTCCCCTGTCAATTCTGCGTACCCACGCTAGAATAGGCGCTCTCGACAGATAATTGGTGTTGTTTGGGAATTAAACTCTCCTTGCGGAGACTCCAGCCCTCGACATCAACGCAAATAATAGCAGTTGTTCGAGATTATCCACTGGACTACTGGAGTGGCCGGCATGACAACTACGTCACACATTTTGTGCAGTATTAATGTAACGTGTCAACAGGGAAGAACGCACGACCGTCGGTATAGTGCGGTAACAGGCTCTGCTTGTCCTGGCTCTTCCGAAGCAGGCAGCAAAGAACAAGCGGATAGGTGGAGAGAGGGGGGAAGGGAGGATCGACCGCTCAGAACCACCTGTTAACATTGCTGGTACCGCAGGCATCAGCTGAGGGGGAGAACCTTCCTCGCGAGCTGGCAATGTTTTTCCCCCTTGGGTTTTTAATCAGAAAAAAGTTTACATATTTGAGTGTACCGGAGTTGCTGGCATGTGCAGTTGTGCCTGCCGTATGACACACCAGGTACGGCAGTTTGATTGACATATTCATACCTTCAAGACAAATCGTTTCAAATGCGATGTATACACGGGGCGGAACGCGCGATCGTCCATACAATGCAGCACTGAAACAGATTCTGCTCCTCCCCGCTTTCTTATCCGTCGTGCGGAACTGACGGCGGTTCTCGTGCCGTGTCTAGCACACCTAAAATTAATCCAAGTGAAAATGTTCGCCTGTGATCTTTTACACCAGCCGCCCAAAACGTTGCAGCTCGGCTTGATCTTGACTCGGGGAAGAAGAACGGATGAAGGGGAGCAGGAGAGAGGAAGGCAGGCAAGACTAGGAGCCGAGTAAGAGAGGATACCTAACGACAAGGCGCGAGTGGCCAGCAGTTCGTTTTAGAGTTTGGACTTGTGTCGTCGATCATATACAGCACGGTGTTTTGGGTGAGGGCTCTAGGGATGCTCGTACTGTTGTAGACTGCACAATCCTATTAGAGTTTGAAGACAATTTCGTAATGAATGGTGTTTTCGGTGAGAGGGGAGGGATACGGCAAACTAGCTAGCACATGTCCAGGGTGGGTCATACGCTAAGAGGTAGGCATCGGCTAGGTGGTGGTCTCGAGGGGTCTCGTGAAGTATCGCCTGAGGAACAACATCATAGTAGTTGGATTGAAGCTTCTGAATCGAAGGGTCACACCCACGCTTTGCGAATATCCTCTGAGGAAACAACATAAGCTAGACTGAGGCTCTAAATATTCTTCTTAGGTTTTCCAAAGAGATCAATACATCGTTTAAGAACAAGTGCTTTGGCAGGCGTTTCTTACAACAGCCTTGCGCGGCTCGAAGAACAAAACTAGTGCCACAAACGTGTTTCCCTCGTTGATGCGATCATGTCAACACGTCTAGTACAGTACTGAAGTACTCAGCGTATTGACCGATATATGGCCTGAATACAAACCATATAGATTTCACTATAGGAAGATGAAATATGTCTTAGCGATATGAGCGCCTCTCCAAGTAATATGAGCAATACCCACATCTTGTCAACGGCAACACGCACCCCAAAAGCATACACGATCCGACACGTCCCCTTATTCATGCGGTTACATACATATCTTTAGTCTTGAAAATGCAACGTATTCCGTTATTTAATTCCCGAAGGGAGAATTTAATGCATATTGCTGGAACCAGCGCGCTAGCTTCTGAAGGAACTACTAGTAAGGATTTATCGACGTTTCGAGTGTGAACGTCATAGTGGTTGAAGGGTTCGGTGCGTTGACAGAAGGAAGGCTACTGCCGGTCCTAACCTTGGGTTTGGGGATAATTGGAGATATGGAATGGGTTACCACTAATCGTTAACAACGGCCGCTACCTTACCACGAGACACCGCGGTGACTCCGTTCACGATTAAGCGTAGCAATGCGCTCGTCTATTCGCTGCTTCGTCCTTTTCAAGCATCACAACAGGGTTTCATGCACTTCCCCACCGCGTATTCTGCACGTCTGTATCTTGCTCGGTTTCTCGGCTGCAATCAACCAGTAATTAGCGCTGCAACCGTCGAGTGATCGGTTTCGGATGCTCATTGAACTACTTGGCTTGCCATTATGCCGCAAAGGAAGATAACCGAGAAGTGAACGGCACCCGTTTATATAAGCACCCACACTCGCAGCTGAGGACGCCAAGAACGGCGACAACAGGAGGGGGGGAGGGGGGAAGGGCGAACGTACTGATACAGCTGTCGACGAATGCAGAAACGAAATGATAGATCGGGTGGCTAGGTATCGGTTCGACTAGCTCTCATAGACTGTTGCCTGTAGCTCCCTCTCTTGCGTGTCGCTTCGTCCGCGCAGCAGATATATGTCCTTCCGGAGTACGTATGCTGTCTGTCTGGCAGCCTTTCTGGAAGTCCTTGCGTCGTTTGTATTCTGTTTTCATTCATTTTTTTCTTTTTTTTTTTGTCTTTGTGCTCTTATTTTTTCGTCCTGCTCGTGTTGTTGTGTTCTCGTACCCTGTACGCTGACATTTCACTTGCTTGACACTTGAATTTGCGATTATTTGTTATTTTTAGCCTTCTTCTGTCTCAGTCTGTAACCACGGAATCAGTATCTCTCTCTAGGATAAGGAATCAGGACGGACACTGGGTGTACTGATGTAGGTGGGTAGAAAGGACGATTTAATGTGAAGACAACAACAACAATAACAACAACTTGTAGGCTATATCGTTATACGTTACAGACTCGGGTCGTATCATAAATCCCAAAGAGGTGAGTCACATTGTATTGTGATCGACGACCGCCCCGGTGGGCCAGCGGCGTGTGCCCAAGACGAATCTGGGGACACGTAGCTTATAACATCATCTCTCGTCACACCACGAAAACCCCAAAATATATAAAAAAATCAACCAACATCAACAAACACCCCGCCTACTCGATGAGAGGTGTGCTAGGTCCCGAACAACCTGCAATAAAGTGCCAAGTAAACCGGCCCATCCCAGACTCCATCACAACAGCAGCCAAGGTAAACCGGCAGCAACAACATTGTACGAAAATACCCCGATCTCAATCGCAACGCGTATAGATCCCACATTTCAAGCTAGACAGTAGCTATCTATGTGGACCGAAGTTCCCACCGACGAACGACAGCTAGAATGCTGGTGAAACCTTAACATGTCATCTGGAACACCGCCTCACCGCTCGTTAACATCGGATCCTCTACTGTGCACCGTACCCGGTAAGGGAGTGATTACGCGCGTCTGCGATAGAAAACAGCCCCCTGCCAGATGCTCCACACAGGAGCGTGAAAAAGACGGCTAACTCCTGCACTTGAACTTAGATAAATTACCAGGTATGATGGGTACCTGTACGCTGTGGGAATCGACCTACAACCAAAGTGTGCGACACGATCCGCCGAGACGTTCAGGACACCGTACTGCACCGTACCGGCGTGTTAAGCCTACCCGACGCATTGGTACGTCTCTATATAAATTACCCAACTCTCTCAACCTCCATCCCCCTTTGACCTAACCAAATACCCCAAACATATATCGGGAAAAAGCAAGTGAATGAGATCGCTGCAAGCTCATCACAGCGTTCCGGTGAAAATCATGTACGCAATGAGTTGGTGAGAAAATCGGCGTGATGCCTTCCAAACCGTACCTGGACAATCTCAAACTCCCCGTCAAAGACACGCAACTTCGAGATGGCATTTTCAGCCAAAACTCTGATTTGGGATCGTCAACGTGACTGCATACCAGTCTTGAGACAGTCGGCCACATTCTTACTGTCACAACCATTCCACGGTTTCAAAACAATTCCTCGGTTTCAAGAGTAACGACCCGGAGGAAGTCTTCACACGTCGATGAGTCGTAACCTCCCCTCTGCTTGCTTGACCAACGAACGATCACGAACCACAAGTGAAAAAGTGCTCAAGCTCCTGCGACTCGAATATCCGTCAGACAAAGAGTTCCTAAAACAACATCATACACCAGGTTTACCGCTATTGTGACCATGCACCCAACTAATATATACCATCAAACCACAAACCCTCTACTTGGCAGCGTAAGTTCCTGCCGGGGCGAATAACCGGTCGTATTTCGTGCTGTACGGCGCATGTTGTACGGTTAAAGAGCCAGAGAAGCCTACATCCTACACCAACCGTTGTGCCAATGGTTGGATACGACCATTGCGCTCTCCCAGTACAAAGGCCAATCAAAATAAACCCCTCCGTCGACCTCCTCAAAGGCACTTGGTTCGGAAATAGTTGAACACATAATACATACGAACAACAAACCCCGTATTGGGCATGCTCTACTTATACATCGTTTCGACGCTCTCACTGTCAGCTTGGGGGGCTGCATAAGGTAGTACGTGGTACGTGAGGCTATGTTTTGGCTTCCACCACCCGATGCTGCAGGTGAAAAATCAGTGGTGAGCCTGGAGTGTACTGTCATTGCAGAGAGCCAACGGATAACCCCCTCAAGGCCAACGGCGCGCATATGGCATGGTTGTGCATCGTCGCAGAATGAAACACATTATTTAATGCTGCACCCCTTATCACCCTGTGTCATCGCAATAGGGATCATGACAATACTTCCGTATCCATAATCATGATGATTCAGACGTTCGATCAGTTTGGACTTGGGGGGCAAAATGGCACCCCGTACTTAACGTTTGTTGAGAAGGGCGAAGTCGGTGCCCAGAGGACCAGACACGCGATAATCCTCAACGGTCCCACGGAACGCCTCATACCCTTCCATCACCTCGCGGCCGTCCTGGTCCAGCACCGGGCGGGCCGTCTCACCCAGGATTCCAGACAGCGATTGATTTTCGAGGGACAGGCCGTCCAGCCCCACGTCCATCTGCCAGAACTCCAAGTCGGGCAAGGCGCGGCCATCCCAGTCCAAGTCACCGCCGCCTTGGTAGTTCGTTCCGACATTCAAGCGCACTGTGACGGCGGATGTCACGATTTTATAGATAGCATGGGTGGACTGTAGCTCTGCGAGGTCGTGCTGCTCAATGTACTGCGTGCACCAGCTGGGTGCCGCAACGTCGCCGAAGCGCAAGATCCAGTCCTCGAACTGTTCCTCGTTGTTCAGCTGGCGGGTGCCTTGCAGCATCTCGTCGTACATGCGGGCCCAAATCTTGTCGCCGCCGAACTGACGGCACTCTACCGGCAAGTTGGAAGCCGACACAGTGATGCCATCCACCACGTACTCGTCCCTGGAGAAACGAAGGAGGTCTTCGACTTCTTCCCCGTCGACTACAGCACGCAGTCCGCCGTTGGCAAGGCAGGGTGAGATCCCGCGGGGACAGCCGTAGGTGCCAACGTCGTACGGGTCCTCCACCTCGATACTGAGAGAGTGCCCCTGTGACAAAACGCTGATGCCTGTGATCAGCTGGCGGTCAGGGAACTCCTCGGGCAGCGGGGCGGTGAGCCGGATGTTGACGTGGAGATCGGCGTCGTCGTCCTTGATCATGTTGTACCAAGCACCGTCGACCCCAGACCATTCGATATTCTGGCCGCGGAGGCCTTTCATGTGCGGGTCGTTGCACATGTCTGTCCCATCCGGGCACAAATCTGTAATTAGTGATGAAATTCGGGCAATTAAAAAATATTAGAGCGAACGATCCGAGCTGTCACGTGCCTTTTCCCAACGGCAGTACCAACTTGAACCGTTGAACGCACTCCAACGAGTACACTTCCAACACAAGGAGGCTAATGACACCTTCTCACGAATATCGATTCACCTTGGGACGGGGAAATCTTCATTACTTCATTCGTTGCATAGAACGGTATGGCGCACTGTGCTATAAATCATACTCGCAAGTCGCTCTTAATCGACTCTCATGGATTGTGGCACACGCCCCAAAAAAAGAAAACTGAGCGGTCTCTTACCACGGAAGTGTAAGAGTCTGCCGACAAGGTCGGTCCCTAGGTGTTCGAGGGCGCAATGGTCATGCCGACTACGGTACTATTACGGGGGACCATCGTAAACAGGACCGAATATTGTCGGTACAAATCTGTAAATGTATACCAGGTAGTTTTTTTTGTGTGTGCCGTAGGTCTTATTTACTATGGACCCCCGAAATAATAATGGCAGATGGGCGATACGACAGAGGTAACACTTGTCCGGCTGATGAGGGCGTCTCATCCGAGAAAGTACACAATAGCACATTTACTTTCACATGTGGTTTAAACAAGATATACTGTAGGGAACGGGATCGTTTGTCAGGTTGAACGTGTACACGTTTCTTGACCCTTCAAAGAACTGCAGTATCGTTTCGGGGGTACAGACTACTCATAAAATTGTTGGGGCTTGTCCTCAGAGCGGGACTGCAGTTCTAAAACGGTTTACGCCGGTTTGGGTGAGGTATTTACTGTAAACCTCCTAGAGGGAGGAGCCCCAGGAACATTACAGGTGCCCCCCTACCAGAGCCACTACGTAAAACCGCTGCTGTACACTACAGGTAGACGCTTAAGTACAATTGTGACATTCATCCTATTTCCGTACCTGGCGTTACCACTGGTCGTTGCCATGAAGAGGAAGACCCGTGGTATCAAGCGGCAAGTGGAACAAGAGATGCAGGGTGGACAATGAGTGAAGACGAGCAAAGATAAAGTGCAGAAGTTCATGCTCGTCGCAACAGCTCGGCCCCAACAGCTCGGCCCTCCACCCGCAACATTTCCATACGTCAGGGTACAGTGAGATATACGCACGTAGGGCATGAAATTTGATGGCATTTGGCTTTGGTACGTCGATGTATCGCAGGTGCAGTACGCAGTTCTCTGAGTGGCTGCTGCTTGGTGAATACGACCTCAACCCCTGAATTAAAACAAGGTTCCGACAGTTCATTTAGGCCCTTCAATGACACCGGAAAAAACCGCCATACACACATTGTTCTGAAAAACAAGCTATGGCAGTAGGCAGTGCCGATGTTGCACTTGGTATTTTCCTCTTGGACATGGGCGTGATGAGCAAGCAATAATGATTAAATGTGTCGAGAAACACGTGACCTGCAGTAGAATTGCGCGGTGTGACAAGCAAATGTACCGCGCGGCAATATCTGTTTCGAACATGTTGCTTCCCAGCTAAAATAAGCCGTCGTGCACTACTGTGCACCAAAGGTTGCCGACCTCACCGCATGCATCCACTCTCACACCCACGCAAGCTCCTTTAAAACACGCGCAGCCCATGCCGGCCTCGCCACAAGCCTGCAAACAAACATCGGAGTAAGCGAAACATGGTGCGTTGAAGCTTCAGGTGTGAGGTGTCTATTTCCCTGACCCGAGGGATTTGCTGAACGTATTTCAGACTTAACGACGATCGCAGCACCGTCCAGCCTTCAACAAATCGGTTGCAGCAGTGGTGGCGGGAGGGTTAAAAACTAAACTGCTACGCTGGGGCTGCATCTTACATAAACGTGAGGCAGCCACCGGCACCCCCCCTGCGACACGTGATAAACTTCAAAACATACGCGTGAAGCCGAGTGCCTTTACGCCGTGGGCCATCACGATGTCATGCGTTGAAGCGGGTAAGGCTGCGGTAGCTGGGGGGGGGGTACTCCGATATTCACCCTCAACCTTAGACTGCTCGCGCGAGTGGCTCGGTGTCTCGCTCTAAAACGGACTTAACTGTTTTTGTTTATAGGTACAGCCTACTGCTGTACATGCTTCCAAGGCTGAAACGGAAGCATATGACGCAATGCTACGGTACCCGTAGGGGCAATATGATTATTCGTACACGTGCTGAGGCTCCTGGATCGATTCGTTTATGGGAGCTCTATGTGTTGCCCAAACACAGATTTAGAGAAAAACTAGAAGTGCAACCGGACGAACAATCCCGAAGCCTGTTAGTAGGTACTTAGCGCGGATTGTATCTCCACTCATAGAACTCCAACGGTACTGGGCTATTACGGGGGACCATAGTTAATAGGACCTACGGTACACACAAACACGCCATTATTTCCACATTATACTAACAATATTTGGTCCTGTTTACTATGGCCCACGCTAATAGGGACTCCGGGCAGTCGGGAAAAATGTGGCCTAAAGCATCTGCCCCGGTTGCAGCAGGCGCTGTACCGAGAGAAACCATATTCACCAGCGGTTCTAGTTGCTCTACGCCGCCGAAACTAGTGAGTCAAAAGGTGACCACCCTTCGTCTTTCGTACTTGACGTTAGAAATCTCTCCCGGTGATAAACTAGCATTCTGTGGTTTGCGTTGTCATCACCCAGGGTGGTTTCCTGTGGTCGGGTGGTATTTGACAAACCCTAGTGGTAACGGACATGGCTTGCGCCAGTTTGATATTTTGTCACCGATGAGTGCTCTCTCGTGAGGGGTGATAAGAATATGATGAGATGGCGAGGCTTTGGTATCCTTAGCGCACCCGCCCAGGCCGCAAACAAAAAAACAACAGGGGGGGGGTGATTCCGCAAGACGGGATACTTGTGAATTTTTCACGCTTCGAGGCAGGTACCATGGGAGGGGGGGGGGGGGGGGGGGGGGGGGGGGGGGGGGGGGGGGGGGGGGGGGGGTACTCCTTTGTTGCCTGCCTTAGTCATTTGACCACTGACCACGCATCCCTTTCGAGACAGACCGCCGTTCTTACTCATAGAGACACCTCCAACAATCGGGCGCTCGTTACGTTGTTTCCATATATTGCATAGAAAAAAATCGCTAATCTTATCCCCTTCCTGTCTGGCCGCCTGTGGCCACCATCTATCTCCTAGGATAGCGATCGGTTTCTCGCTTCTCTTCATTGTATCAAACTCCTCCATGTCACATTCGTCTATTTTCCTCATCTCCTCTTCTAACACATCTCGTTCCTCCTTGTATGTTTCACATTCTCCTACTATGTGATTTCCATTCTCTATTGCTTTGCCACACGGGCACATCTGTGCATCTGCTTCCTCCTCCTCCCGGCTACAGGTATACCCCTTTCTTCTTTCTGCCAGGTCCAGGTCACCTACACGAAAGCACAGTTTCAGCGTTTTCGCGAAGTACACTGGGCCGTGCAAATACGTTTTCATTCCTATGCCTTGGCTCAATCCCCCGTATATCTCTAAGTGTTTTCCCGATTCCACCTTGTTTCTAAGCGCTAGCCTTTCCCTTCTTTCTATCATTTCTTCTACTTCTGCCTTGGATCTCCCAAACATCCTGGCAGGCATCCTTTCTTCTTGGTTTCCCCCTACATTTTTCCATACATTCTCAACTACGCCATCTCATCTTATTCCAGCTCGCCCTTGGTTTTCTTTCTACCATACAGCTCTATCAACTACAATGTCTGGCAACCTCTTTTTTAGCATGTTACTTAATTTATATTGCCAGTTCAACTTTCCCATGTCTCTATTTGTCTTGAGTGGGTGAAGTCCCAGTTCTGCTCTTAACACTGTATTACTAGTCGTACTTGAGCATCTTAGGTTTTTTTTAGCTGCTGTCCTTTGTACTGTTTCCGACTGTTTTACGAGTTTCGCGTTCCCTCCCATACTTCTCCTGCATATTCCAGCTTTGGTACCATGGGGGGGGGGGGGAAGGTGAGAATAAGAGGCGACAGCAACGTGTAACAAAACCTGTTTGGCTTGCACATGACTTGATCTGAAAGGGCTTTGATATTCCCGTTGTCCCAGAACATACTTCGTACGTGCCAAATACTGCATATCGGCGATGATAACTGTAATGCCTCTTGTTTGAAACCCGGGGATGCTAGCCACCAACCTGCACTTCTCCAACACTGCATAAATTAGGAGTGGTCCTCAGAGGCACTCTCCTCGCGTCCGAAGGGTTCTGCCTAGGGCTGACCCGAATTTATATCTATATCGACTCTATTCTTGGTACATTCGTCCAAATCGGGTTGATTGTATCATGATTACTTTGTTTCAAACAACACAATCAACCAGACGATGATGTGGTTAATACTAATGATCACTGACAATTTTTAAAGGTGTATTTCGCAGATTCTGGCACCACCTGCGAGAATGGGACTTTGGTTTGCTCATGCACCGAGTACCTTTCCCCACACGCTCTCGCAAGTGTAGCGTACGGTACATCGCAACGGTTTTACGTGGAACAACAGCGTTCCACAACCACAAGGCGTCGGGGACATAAGCACGGTTGTCGGGGTGATACCCCCATGTTCTGAACAAGGTTTAGACCATAGCTCTGAAATGCCCCCCTCTAACAAGTTTTCCACAAGGCTGTGTGCATTTCGAAACAAAAGGGCACAGGGATCTTGGACTACAACGAGAAAAAGGGCAGCGTTTAGCCCGATTGGCACCTGAGCCGCTGAAAAAAGACGGCGCAAAAATCACCACGCTACCAGGTCTCTTCGTGGATTGCGGTTTGGCCTGTAATCGTTCAGCATTGCTTGCTTGCCTTCATCATTCTTCTGCATGTGATGCATAAACAAGAACACAGTCATGTGGTACGCCAATTGCGCTGCCTGTGCTCACACCAAAGGCTAACAAGTGCCAAATATGCTACGTATACGGTTCTAGCAACGACCAATTTTCTCTGAAATAACGTCGAGCGTAATTGATACTATGAAATAGCCTTGTCAGTCGCTCACCAGGGCCTCATTATGAAGTTCCCCACTGAAGCAATACGGTTCGCTTCCCAAGTTGGAACAGGTGCCGTCTACCGTTCCCGTGGCACAACCGCTGGCAATATCTGATGCAGAGACGACGCACTGCCGCAAGTTGCGACGTGCGGAGGTAGGGACGAAAAGGGAGATACGGACGAGAAGGGAACGCGTGTAGCGAGGGCTTTTCCGGCGGCAAGGCGAACTAGGCGGGGGCAGCGGTACACGGCATCAGGATCGTACGACGATGCTAGTCTCAGGGTACACGCTATGTGTCGGCAATGCCTTTCGAATATCAATTGTAGACGCCATTCGTAGTTTCACGTAAAGAGTAAACAAATTGATCCACCCAGCTGTTCTACTACATGCACAAAAAAATGACTTTCATGGATCGTTCTAAAGCTCCCAAAATCGCCCCCCAACCAAAAAGACGAAACAAAACCCTTTGGGATTGCCAAGACACTGTTTCGCAGATTTCCCGAGCTTGCGCATGTATGTCCCTGTGGCATATCGGCTCGTCTTGGCCGCGTTAAGGAGTGGGTAGAACTTTGCAGAGCCGTGGCCAGGGCAAACTTGGAGCTGGTGGAGGCTCAAGAAAATCCTGAAGGAAATCTCCAAGCCGTCGCACAACTGATTTTTCAAGGGCCAAAGTTGGCGCAAAACGCTGATTGTTCGCCTACGACATCGGATTCAGTGTTCACGCTGTTATATAAGTCAACCTTGGACAATTGACACGATTCGAAATAGAGAGGATTCTTGCGAATCATTTCCGGGGGGTGGTCTTCCCCCCTCTCCTACCTATATCCTAAATATCTGCGCCTCACGTGCACCGAAGCCGAAACTGAGTAGATATTCGTGAACCCCGTGGCTGAGCGGAATTACTCCCAAACGTAGACGAAGAGCTACGGGTGCCCCCTGCAAGCGATTGGGCTGCACACCCCTCGTCCTCCTTACCGCTTCAGCATTGAATTCTGTGCATTCCTCCACCGCCTGGCCTTGGGTGTTCTGGACAAAAGGAAGTACCCATAGAAGAGCCCAAGCAGTACGACGGGCGGCCATGGTTGTCCTCGTTACAAGATCGCACTCCAGATGTTGCTGCCGTAAACGTGCACACGGGGATAAGCTGTTGAATCAAGGCCGTGCTAGCTCGCTGCTTCCGTTTGAAGCAAGTGCTGGCTGTACAACACAAACCAAACTGCTCAACAGCAGTCCAGGATCATGACGCTGCTGATGTGGGAGCTATACGTACGGCTTAGTTAATCACACACGCTTGCATCGGCCATCGAGAGGGATAACCTATTAATCGAAGCAAGCTGTGATCTGGATCCCCAGCAGGTCGCAACACTACCATTACGCGTGGAACTTGTGCGGCTCCACGGGTCGTTGGAGAAGAGCAGGTCTCGGGACAGTTGCAGTCCATGCAAGGTGTCTTCAAAGCACCGTTTGACCTTGCGAGTATTAGTAGTGGCAGTATATGTTGGATGCGCAGACCCGAGCTAATCGACTCATTGCCCCCACCCACAACGTTCCTGTTGAGCGTGGACGAACCCACCTGAGGCTATGACTAGTGTCGTTTGAACCTAGCTTGTGTTTTGACAATAAGACGTATTGTTGAGCGTGTTTAGGCCGTATAAGTGATACTGTATACAACAGCAGCCAAATGCCTGTTTGTCGGGTTGGCTTTAGTCGGGGTCCAGCAGCACCAATGGGTGGGCGGTGGGAGGGTGGATGGTGCTTCTCAACGTTTTTCCCGATTCTCTCTGTTTCACTCGGTGAAGCTTGCAGTGCTTGCGAATCACAGAGCAAGGTTCGGCTCCTTGATTTATGGCTTCTCACGTGGCGTACGGCCTACATGAGAAGATTATCACACCATTCCTTGCGCTGGTACTGATCATTCAACAGCAGTACATTTAGAGTCCGTTATTCTCTTCATTAGCTTGGTTTAAACCAAGTAAGTGATATTTCTTCCCGCGGCTGGTGATTCCACACTCCCTTGCACATTTGGCCCTCTAGGTTTATTTTTGCTTGGGGCTTACGAAGGCCTTATCCATGAAAAAATACTCCCAGACGGAACGTCATGAGCCGTGTTGGTAATAAGAGAGCTTGGTTTCCGAAGGCTACCCACGATTTAGCCCTCGTCGCTGAGCAGGAAACTGGCTGAAATATCGGTACTGTTCCTCCGATACCCCTGTGACCACACCTTCGCCCCTGGAGGCGGGCGTTACGACCTCCAGTAGTCTCAAGCACCGTCACGCCATCTTGAGATTGTTTCTACTATAGTAGGTCTTCGGCACAATAGTTGCCGGCAACTGTCTTTATAGCGCACAGGATGTAAGACATAACCGTTGTTCACGGTGGCGCAGACGTCTGATGTATTCTGATTGGCTGGTTGGTGTGGTTTATGTAGCTGCAAATTGTCCTACGGGAATATGCGGTGGGTTTTGGGCTTCGCCGAATGGGTTGCATAAAAACATATTTGGATGGTTTTTCAGGGTCACGAGGAAGAGAGACGGGAGTCCCCTTGACCTCAGTACACTACTGGACAATAATATAAGAACATCCACGCTATCTCTTCTTTTGCTCCCGCGCCTCATGGCAAGGTCGAGCGGCGCACCACCCGGCGCACTAGTTATCCCCTTACCCTAGCCTAAGGGGAGCGTAGGTCGAGGATGGTCGGGTTTCCCGGTGAATCCAGTTATCCCGCTAGTAATATTTTACATGCTACTGCTGTAGCATGATATACTTGAACATCACCAGATATCTTGCTCTTGTTATACTGGACAGCCAAAACGAGTGTATGGTGCTTTGACGTGTCCCTACGCATATCAATGCTTTCGTTGAGCTCAAACCTTCAGGAGCGACGGTGCTATCACCCAGGCGGACAAGAT
The DNA here is from genome assembly GCA_031763025.1 of Macrocystis pyrifera. NCBI lineage: Eukaryota > Phaeophyceae > Laminariales > Laminariaceae > Macrocystis > Macrocystis pyrifera. The sequence continues at coordinate 1,968,171 of JASSKH010000025.1, read as the reverse complement.
GACCTGAGCCGCGGCCGGAGATCAGATCGGAGAACGAGGGTCGTGGCGAAGCGTCCGTCTCAGAGTAGTAGCAAGGGTGAGGAGATGATGCTCGTGTTGTGTACGTACAGACGTGCTTGGAGTCGAGACCCATGGTTTTTTTTTTGTTTACTGGATATCGGATTTTGAAGTTTGAAGCTGGGTGATTTATAGTTGGCCGATCTAGTTCGAAGCAACTTGATTGTTTTATACCCCCCCCCTCGTCCCCCGCGATGCAGTGTTTGGGAAATACAGTTGTTGATGTTAATGCATATAGTACGGTCGCGTAGGTATAGGGAGGAGCTATGAGTATGGTACTACGGCCCGTGCGCGTACCTATGCATTGTTTATTACTGTTTGAATTTTTTGTGGTAAGCAACGAACGAAACGGGTGTTTTTAGTGGTTGGTTCATGAGGAAGGCATAGCTTTGGACCGTCTATAGGGAGGAGCTATGAGTATGGTACTACGGCCCGAGCGCGTACCTATGCATTGTTTCTTACTGTTTTAATTTTTTGTGGTATGCAACGAAACGGGTGTTTTTTAGTGGTTGGTTCATGAGGAAGGCGTAGCTTTGGACCGCCGAGAGATTCGGATGGCATTATACTAACCTGGAGGAGAAAGATATTGTAAATTTTATTGAATGGACTGACTTCGAGCGCAAGGATAGTTTGGATTTTAATGAGTTTTTGGAATTCGACGGGCGATGTGTACACAGCCGGGAGGCGGTTGTGCGTGTTTAGTAGGTTTTCAACTGACGACCGTTTGGATATGGCGGACAGAGGTCCTAGTTACGGCAGGTGAGGGTTTCAGAGATTGTTGAAGCTTACGCCATTATTGTGCGGTTGGGAAATTTGCATTTGAATTAGAGTTTTTCGATTCTGGATGAGTTTGGTGATTTCTGGGCAGGGAGGCAGTTGTTTTATGGATTTTGGGATTTCTGTGTTTGAATTGGTGGCGCTGTACTACTTGTAGTGCCACAACGACATCATCTATGTGTTAGATGATTGTGGACTTAATGTAGTACGTCATTGACACTTTTACCATGACAGTGTGCCGCGAATGGGGAGGCTGTAAGACGTATAACAGTTTTACACAGCATTCTGATTGGCTAATTGGTGTGGTTTATGTAGCTGCAAATTGTCCTACGGGAACATGCGGTGGGCTTTGTGCTTTCCCGAATGGGTTGCATAATAAAATATATATTTGGATGGTTTTCCAGGGTCACGGGGAAGAGGGATGAGAGCCCCCTTGACCTCAGTACGCTCCTGGACAATATAAGAACCACAACGAACACCGTCTCTTCTGTTGCTCCCGCGCCTCATGGCAAGGTCGAGCGGCGCACCACTCTACGCACAGCCAAGTTGTCCCCTTACAGGACACTGCTCCGCCTTATCTAAATGAATGCATCTATAATTCGAGTAACTCGCCTACAGTATCTCCGTAGCAGACGTCTCCAGAACAAGTTCAACTCCATTGCTCGAACAAGTCCCGACCCTCTTTTTTAACATAGTTTCTTCTCGTTGTGATAATGTACCGAGCACAGATATTTTCGACGTGTCCCAACCGGCATGCCGCGTCGTAAGTTCAAGCTGAAATCAAGATTATATACAGTAGTGCCGTTGAGCGCCGTAAGCCCACGTCGTTTGGTTTTGATCTTGGTCCTGACGTTTTTGATGGGTTTTATAACTGATAAATATTGACGGGATGCTATTGGCGGTTGCGGAGTCCTCATACGAATACATTCTTCAGCTGTTCACATCGTGTAGGCGAGCAGCTCTTGTTGTGGGTGAGGCGGGGACGACTCATGATAGTTTGGGTTTCAAATGGAAAATGGCAGATGAGAGGGGGGGGGTTAGACGAGGCTCGGTCGCGCCTATCCCCTGATTTTCCTTCTTTATATTTTCTCCGGTGTTCGTTGTTCTTTGCATGAGACTGCTCAATTTCGATGTGATGAAAAGAGAAGAGAGAGCCTGCCCGCTTGCGAGGCACGCACATACTCAACACATGCCAAATACCGGCGAATTGGATTTTCCGTTTTCCGCCGAGGGCTTTACCGTCGAAAAATGAACTAGCGTGTACCGTCAACGAATTTCCGTCGTGTCCTATTACCGCCGATATGCTACCGGCATATTTTGGATCTTCCGTTTCCGTCAAATTAGTTGCCGTAAAAAAACGAACTACCGTCTACCGTCAACGAATTCCCATCGTGTCCTATTACCGCCGAGATATTACCGGCATATTTTGGATTTTCCGTTTCCGTTTCCGTCAAATTGGTTACCGTCAAAACACGAACTACCGTCTACCGTCGACGAAATTTCCGTCGTGTCCTATTTCCGCCGAGATATTACCGGCATATTTTGGATTTTCCGTTTCCGTCAAATTGGTTACCGCCAAATAACGAAATACCGTCTACCGTCACAAAATCACCGCCAAAGGCATTGCCGTCCCGTCTGAGTTGCGTATGAAATATCGTTTCCGAGCACCACCACCGCACCCTGGAAAATACCAATAATGAACAGCGGAGACCGAAGCGAGAGACGTGGTATTAAAAGTGTAGTTTCGAACTCCCAGCAACCCTCAAGTGTCTGCCACACCGCCTGCGGGGGGGCACGACAGCACGACAGTTTGTTTCTTCTATTTTTTTTGTTTCTTGTTTTTTTTTCAATTTCGATTTGTCTTCGTTTAAGTTTTTTTTCTTTGTCTTCTTTTGTTTTTATAGAATGTGTATGTCGCGTCTGTCATATCCAGTATGATGGCGTGCTATTGCATTGTCGACCATGTGCTTACTGCATACATACGTGCCAACGTAGTATCTCTGTGGCGTAGTTTTGTGTCCACATACATAACATGTATATCTGTAGGACTGAAGAATCGGCACGGACACTAGATGTGCTGGGTGTCGACGGGTAGAAAGAACGGTTTAATGTGAGAAACACACACACACACACCCGATCATCCCGAGAAACGTGAAGGTACGAGTAGGTTTTGGGATTTTCTGGACCCGATTGACTTGTAAATGTTGGGAGGTTTCAACTCAAGAGAAACAGAGGGGAAAGAGGCGTACGAATGATTCGTGGGCAACAATCGTCAGAGAGCCTGCAATGACTAGAGCGTCACCCCATTCCCAGAGTTCTCAGGAAATGTGCAGTGAATGCACGCAGGAACGAATGTCGACAGGTAGGTGTCATCATCGGCACGGACACTGGATGTGCTGGATGTCGACGGGTACAACGCACGGTTTAATGCGAGAAACAGACACACCCATCCGATCATCCCGAGAAAAGTGCAGGTACGACAAGGTTTTGGGATTGTTTGGACCCGATTGACTTGTAAATGTTGGGAGGTTTCAACTCAAGAGAAAGAGAGGGGAAAGAGGCGTACGAATGATACGTGGGCAACGATCGTCAGATTATTAGAGCGTCACCCCATTCCCAGAATTCTCAGGAAATGTGCAGTGAATGCACGCAGGAACGAATGAATGTCGACAGGCAGATGCCATCATCCGGTACGAGGAGGGGGGGGTCCATGTATCTGACGACTACTGCTTCTGCGTCCAAGTTTGAGCCCGGGGAGACTTTTGCGACGACTCCTGCTTCCTCTGCGTCCAAGTTTGAGTCGGGGGAGGCGCCCGGGGGCTCTCCGGTGAAACAAGTGAGGCTGGGTCGCTGCGTCGATTCGACATACGGGGCAACGTGCGGGGCGAGATCGGGCTGGTCTGGGTACTCGGGCCACTCCATTGTAGCACAAGACCCGTTTCCGGAGTTTTCGTCTTGAGTTTAGTTGGGTGGGTTTCTCGCGTATTTCACGCTATTCTTCTTCTCGTCTTGCACTCAGCTGATGCGACGTAAACCCGGGGGTAGTGAACATAATGGCATCATACCCCTCCCCCCCTTCCCTACCGTAACACCAGGTCGACGTTTAACGCCAAGGACGGCGTACCGCTGTCGGGATGATGCATGCCTCCAGATTAAGTCCTTTGTACAAGTTTATTGAAGGTTTCGAAGGTTCTTCGACAAAATGGGAGCGTCTGAACGCCCGGCACGGCAGCAGCAGTGGTGGTGGGCTGGGCGTGAAAATGGCTGTAATCAATTATGTATACTAATAACGGATTACGAGATTGTATTCTACAGCATGCTGCAGTAAGTAGTAGTGGTAGTAGTCGACGAGGGAGAGAGGAAAAGTGGCACACTCTAGTGCACCGTACGTCGTAGGGAAGGGATCCCAGCTATGTGGCCCCGGATCTACATTGCCATGTAGATGGGGTCGGGGATGCAAGTACAAAACAATGCCTATCAAAACCACTGCTGTCCATTTTGGAGACGCCGACGGGTGGGGGTCTACTAAATCTGAGTAAATCAAGAGTTTGAAAATATTTTCGTAAATTCGTCCAGAATTCTCACCCCATTAGTTTGTTTTTCATTACTGTACAGCACTACTGCAGATGGTACCCTTTTTTGGGAGTGTGGTGTCGCTTTGTCTATTTCTCGTGCACCCGTGATGGGATACTATTATATATTGAAACCATAAACAAAAGGGTTTTTTTTGGTAGTCTACACCAGTAGGAGCTCAGAGTGCAAAAGGCATCCCATTCTGTCCCCGGTACGAGTGACGGCCGAACCACGACAACCAGTCCGTCTCCACGTTTGCTACTATACTACCTCTTCACTGAACCGATCTACTAAAAACCAACAGGCGTTTCGATATTGCCGCGGTACAGGGTATCGTGGGGGCCACAAACCGCATATCGCATACACAGATAACAGATAAGTATATCGTGCTGAGCTCACCCGGTCGAAAGCGGGGGGTGTTGTGGTCCTGTCGAACAAGAGGCGAAGAGCCGAGAGGTCGACCGCTACCTACAACTTATTATTGTTGGCTGCAAGAAGTAGTTGCGGCTTGGCTGAGGCTTGCTCCTGTGAGGTGGTCACGTTTAGTGGCGGTCTTGCTGCTGCCAGTTGATTGTTCGTCGTTGGGGCGCTTGTATGTGGTGGGATGTGGCGGCTGTGAACCACAACGCTGCATGCGCGTGGACGTCACCAGGTGATCGCGGATATCCGACTTCAAGCCCCCAAAAATGATGGTCCACGCATCGACAGGTGCCAGGTGGGGATGATGACATTGTGATGTTGTCTCCTCGGTTTCGGTTGCGACTCGTAGAGCGTATCTTACGAACGAGTGTCGACCGAACCACGACAGCCAGCCCCCCTTCACGTCTCAGTGTTGCTATCTCTTATCTGAACCGATCCACATGAACATAAAATATACCATTCCGATCTCGTCTTGGCACAGGGAATCGTTTGAGCCACCAGATATAGTGTACACAATAGTATTGTGACTACCATGGTGTATAATAATGATATAAGGTGTTCATTTTCCTTCCAACAATAATGTGCGGGGCAGAGTTCATTCGTAATTATCGTGGCCAGCTCACCTGGTCAAACGCGTGAAGGATGTGTTGTCCTCTCGAACAAGCTGCGCGGAGGCGAGAGGTCGGCCGTTACTTACTACTCTGCTGGTGGCAGCGCGTAGCAGTTGCGGGTTGGATAAGTCTTGCTCCAGTGAGAGGGTCGCGTTTATTGGCGGTCTTGAGTGTTTGGTTTTATATATGGTAAGGACGCTTGTGGTGTGTGGTGGGATGTGGTGACTCACTACGAGTACAAAAACCAACAACGCTGCACGGGCATGAACGCATGAACGTCACGAATAGTAACATATCTAACTTCAAGTACCAACCATCATTGCTACGCGTCAAGAGGTGCCAGAAGGCCGGCAGGATTGTACTGCTGTGTTTTCGGTTTCGGTTGCCACTCGTACTACGTATCGTACAAACGACAGCCGATCCGTGCGTATGCTTATCTGACTTCTTGTTTGTTTGTCCTATTTTTTTTCATTTTTGTTCGTTTGTTTGTTTTTTTTCATCACTTTTACTTTCCAGCCCGCTCGTAGGAGGTTTCAGCCTCAACGATCTTCTGGACAAGCCGTGGTCACAGGTATCGTCCCTTCTCCACACCGGTACGTGCCTCTATTTTTTGTCAAGAATAGGGTTCAGCATTCCCACTGCTCGCCGATTTTCATCGAATGTAGCTAACTCACGCTCTCGCGCTTTCCGCTCATCAATTTTTATTCAAGAAAAAGTCCCTACTACGAGCATGCACTCGGTGATACTTGAACCCACGAAATTGATCTTGATAGACACGCGGACCACCTACCAAGCCACCGGGGACGCCTATACGGATGTGCGATTCATATTTTGATAGAGTAGGTTCGATAATCTGGTACAAAGGGATCTTTATGGGTGTTTTTGACTTGAAAATTTGCTTAGCGCGGTCTGCACTTCGGAATCTTCGTCTGCAATTGAGAAATTCCTGGTTCGATGCAAACGCGGCGCAGCCGCGTTTATAGCCAGTTTTGGCCCGTTTTGGCTGCGGTTTGGGGTCAGGGTTAGGGTTAGGGTTAGGGTTAGGGTTAGAGTCAGGGGTTGGGTTGGGTCTCCGCCCGTACCTTCATCCCAACAGGGACCAAAACACCTGAACAGCCTACCAACCTGAAGATCCCTTCTCCCAGATTGCTATGGGACCTCTTCTGATATTCAAATATTGACTCAATCGCATTTTTAGCCGTGAACTTCGCAAGTCGAAACGGCCTTTATGTACTATTAATATAACAAATTGGATTTCTTGTGCGTGCAGAGATTTCAGCAAACTTTTAACGCCGAGACCAACAAACTGCTTTGCAGTTGTGGTCTGCCGCCCGCCTCGAAGAGACGTGCTGGATGCGCTGTACTGCGAGTAGGACCATGGCGCAGACCACGTTTCTTTGGTCTAGCGGCAAATAAACGTGCCGATGCGCTAGAGTCGACTTGTCTTTGTGTTTTGTATTTCACAATGTACGTATGCTTTCCGTCTGGCAGCCTTTCTGAAGTCCTTGCGTCGTTTGTATTCTGTTTTCATTTCAAATTTGTGTTTTTTGTGTGTTGTCTTTTGCTTTTTATTTTTGGTCCTGCTTGTGTTGTTGTGTTCTCGTACCCGGTACGCTGGCATTTCACTTGTTTGGCACGTGAATTTGCGATTATTTTTTATTTTTTATTTTCATGTTTTGGTCTTCCTCTGTCTCACAGTCTGTGACCACGGAATCAGTATCTCTCTAGGATAAGGAATCAGGACGGACACTGGGTGTACTGATGAAGCTGGGTAGAAAGGAGGGTTTGTAATGTGAAGACAACAACAACAACAACAACAACAACAATATGACTTGATTACTATTATATACTGTTGCTGCTGTGATCCTGCTGCACTCTACGAATGAGTACGTGGCATCTACGGGGAGGCGCGCCGTGATTGCGCTTCTCTTGGTCTCTAAGAGGCCCGAGCTCGCAAGCCGACTGTGCTCTGGCGACAAAGAGACGCGCTGCCCATCGACCGCGTTTCGGGCGTCAAGCAACGTCACTATGCAGCTGCTGAGTCACCGTCGAACTCATCGACCGTTCAGCTGCTCTTTGTTGTCGTCGTGGAAATCATGTTGAATTTAGAGACCGTGTCACGTTTCTGTTATTAGAAAATGTTGATTGTGCTCAGAAACACGACGGAGACGTTACAAATAATATAAGAGGAGTTCTGTGTTACTGTCTGGAGTCAACCACGCGTTCCCGTGCCAGCTGCACCTATACCTTTAGAGATCAATCAACACACTAGTGGGACCGGTGATCTTCTATTGGCAAGCGTAGCCCAGGCCAACCCAAAGAGGCGGGAACCTGCTTCCAGCATGTCTTTTCTTTTTAGATGACGTGCTTCGTGAGGGAGCCAGCGTGTGTGTGTATTTTGAAGATGAGATCGAGGTCCTGGAGGAAAGGACGTGTGTGTGAGAAGAGTGAGATGCCGCACCAGGAGAGCAGCAGCGATCCCAGCGGGGCCAAGTTTGAGACGGACCTGGTAGAATCGCTTGGCACTGGTGGCGAAGGCGCTGGAGAGTAGTAGTTGCAGGGACAGCAGCAGCTCCAGCAGCACCGTCAGCAACGTCGGCAGTCAGAGGATTGCTGCACTTTTGTTGCGACGATGAAGCGCATGCAGTAAGCACCGTTACCGCCGCCGTCGTGTCGACCGCCGCGTAACCGTCGCTGCTGCAACACCCCGGGATAGCCAGGCATCTGTCTGAACCTGTGGGTTCGCTGCGCGCTGGCGACATAAATGTAGAACGTATATTTTTATGTGAAAGAGAGTTTGGCCGGCTGGAGCCGGGAGGGACGGTGGAGACCGCGGGAGCGACGCTGAAAGCGTTCTGGCAGAATCCGCCTGGACTGCTAAAGCACCACGCCCGCAGGTGGTTGATGGGGGGGACGTTGCCCCCGATGAAGGAGTCGAGGGAGAGCGTGAAGATGGGCGCCGGGGGAGGAGTCTGCATCATCATCTGTTCGGGATGCGGTGCCCCAAGAGAGAGGAGGAAAGAGAAGGGACCGAGGCGCCACCGGCAAGGACTTACGTCCTATGGCCTCTGCCAGATGATATCAGCAAGAGGGCTTCCAGCGAGGGACTCCACCAGTCTCGCTGGCCTCGCACTCAGTAAGTCTTGTTCTTAGAGCTTGTATTATCACGGAGTGATCCTCATCGGACCACGAGCCAGGTGGCTAGGGGACATCACACAGGATCCCCGGCCACTGCTCCACTCACACATGCGATTACACTGAAACCTCCACGGCTTGGTATCTTTTGGCTACAGCACCCCCAAAGCGAGTTCACTCGACACGAACGAGCTTGACAAAACCAAAAAACCAAGACGAAATCGCATGCGGCAAATCACAAATCAATGCTGAACTCTGAAGCAATTTTAATCTTGAGCGCACGGGTCATCCGTAATTTGCGCAATTCCTTCACGACGAATTCAGGCGCAGCAGAATAAATCGACCGCAAAGACTCCCACGTGCGCTCCTCTGCTTCGAAACCATCCCAATCGACCAAGACAATCACCTCGTTGGCATCATCTTCGGCCACATGCACCAAAGCATTCATGCGGCATTCACCCTGCGCAAAGGAATGTTGGAAAACATCCTTCAGATCAGCGGTGACGTTCAACGTCGCATCCGCATAAAATCGTAAACGAGCCACGTGAGCTTGATGCACCTTCCCAGAAACGATGTTCTGAACTGAGTACACATGATCATGATCAGCTGCTACCACACGCCACGGACCAGTCCATGTGGACAACAATTTCGGTGTGACACCCTGCCGACGAACACGAGCATACAACACGAAATCACCAACCGCAAATTTTGGCAACACCACCTGGCCCTGAGCCTGTTTACGTTTGTTGTCGCGAGACACGGCAACAGCTGCGCGAATATCGGCGCAAAATCTCTCCTGCTCTGCAACGACTTCACGGACGTTCGCACGCAACAAGTCAGCATTCATCACGTCAACATTCCACCTGCCATCAGACTCAGAAACGAGCGCCGAGAAATCGGTACGCGGAGCACGCCCAAACATCACGCTGTACGGAGTGCTTCGGTAACGTTCACGAAACGAAGTGTTCAAGGCCCACTGAGCGGCCGGCAAAACATCAACCCACTCCGAAACCTGACGACGCTGTTCTGACAGAATGGAACGCAGAGCACGTACCACCTCTTTTACCATGCGTTCACACGTACCGTTCGACCACGGCGTGTAAGCGACAGCAAAACGATGTTCGATGTGCAACGCGTCGCTCAACAAAGCAAGCACCCTGTTCTTGAAATGCGTGGCGGTATCACTCACCCACACACGCGGCACCCCCAAAGTCTTACACCAGGCTAGCAAATGCTTCGCTGTGACCTCGGCTGTACAAGCCTCGGCCGGTTCCAACGCCACGTAGTTGGACAAATCATCCATGATGACCAAAACATATCGGAAACCATCCTCATCAGGCAGGCCATCGCTACCTTCGGGCCCGCTGTGGCCAACATACAAAAAATCAAAGTGCACCACTTCTCCCGGAGCGGTACCATGCACCGTGTCTCCGTAGGGACGAGGAATGAGTGCACCTGCACGCGTGTCTACACAGTGCAAACACTGGCGAACGAATTCGCGAACCTGAGAATCCATGTGAGGCCAAACACAATATTCCTTCAGGCGAAACAAAGTCGGCGCCACACCACGGTGACCAGCCGAGCGCATGTGCGCGCACACCATCAAACGAGTTTGAAGAGCAAGATCATCCGGCGGAATCCACAAGACGTCACGCACCCCAACACGCACACGAAACAAACCATCATCGGCCAAGGTAGCTTGACCGAAGGTTGTCGAAAATTCATGAACACCAACGCCGATACGAGCGACAGACCTTTGTTGCGAGGCACGAATCACATCCAATGCGGGAAGCGAATCGTCAGCATTACATGGGCTGTGCACGGCAACCGAACGAACAGGCACCGTAGGAACTTTGACCCAACGAGACAACAGATCCCCCCAACAGTTTCGATCGCCAGGGATGTGTTCGATTGCATAGCGGTATTGTCCTAAAACACCCTTCCAATTCTCTAGGCGTTGTGCCATGGTCTTTGTGACCGTCGTGACACACTTCTCCGGATTGAAAATGTACTGCAAGTTTCGATGATCAGTAAAGATATGAACACCACCCCAAAGCAGGTATTCGAGCCTCCGGAACGTATTAACGATCGCAAAACCTTCTTTGTCGACAGTCGCCCAGCGCAACTGCGAGATCCCGACCCAGCGGCTCCTGCCGCTGGCGCACCAGAAGTTGAAGAAGCAACAGCAGAAGTTCCACCGCCCGCTGTCAATTGATTGCCACCACGGCCACCGCGCCCGCGTCCATGGTTGAATCTGCCCCGGCCGCCATTGCGGCCCCCGCGATACCCTGACGACCCGCGCCCACCACTGCTGGGAGCTGTGCCGCCACCGCGAGCTTTTGGGCAATCAGAAACATAATGGTTGGGATCACCACACTCGAAACAGACGCGAACAAACGACTTTTTCGCGGACTGCTGCTGTTTCGGTTTCTGCTGCTGTTGGCGTCGCGGTTCAGCTGCCCCTGCAGCATCTTTCCGACCATACGCCTCGATGAATTTCCACTGTTCTGCAGCAGAAAAAATTTGGTCCATGACCAATGCCGGGTCCTTCTTCCACCCTGCAGCGTACGTGAGCTGACCTTTTACGTACTTTTTGAACTCGGACGGCCATAAGCCATCCACCAACGCCATGCTCACAAATTCCGCCGGTCCGGGCAACCACGAACGGTCCTGCGCGCGGTACATGGCATGCACCGCGTGATTCTCCGCAAAATACTTTTCCATAGCGGAGTTTACCATCATCGCGCGGTCTTTGACGGATGTTTCACCGCCCTGCTTTTCATCGCGCCTCATTGAGAGAACGCGACGCAAGTCCGCTGCCGCCCGCGAGGTGTCAAATCTGTTGCTGGTGGTTGTGTAACCAGCGTGCTGCCTAACAGCGTCCAACAACTCCGAGGCGGTCATCGTAGTCTGATGCTTGTAAAATCCCTCAAAACACCGATGAATGTAATTGGGGATAAGCTGGCCCATGCTCACTTTGGAGTGCTGAACCACCCCCTGAGCGTTGGCGAGCTGCAGCCGTTCCTCATAATCGAGGTACGCTGCGTAAAAAACACGAGAGGCCTGCTCGGTCCACACCTCTCCGTATTTCGGTGGAGTCAGAGACTCCCCTACCACCAGCGGCGTGCTTGCCGTGTGCGCCATAATCCACAGCAGTCCACCTGGACTCTACTGTAATAACGGAGAAACTGCCGCCTGACCTGTGCGTCCTCCAGCTCCCGGAGCGTCCTCCCCTGCTGTGCGCTTCAAGCCGTTTCGATCCGTCCAACGGGCCAACTGCCTTCCCAGCTGTGACCCAATACTCCGCAGCCGAAAACTCCTCCAACAGAAGTTCCGCGAATATCTAGATATTCTGGCCTCTGCCAGATGATATCAGCAAGAGGGCTTCCAGCGAGGGACTCCACCAGTCTCGCTGGCCTCGCACTCAGTAAGTCTTGTTCTTAGAGCTTGTATTATCACGGAGTGATCCTCATCGGACCACGAGCCAGGTGGCTAGGGGACATCACACAGGATCCCCGGCCACTGCTCCACTCACACATGCGATTACACTGAAACCTCCACGGCTTGGTATCTTTTGGCTACAGTCCGCACCAGGCACGTTTGGCTTTGTTGATTGACTGCTGTGGTGATTTTCGTTTTTAAATGATTGTGTATCGATTTGAGAGTGGGAGAGATTCTGCGAACATTGGAGATTCAGATTTATTTGGGAATACTGAAAATGAAATGAGATGAACAGACGTATACGTATACGTATACGTATAGCTTCCCTCACTAAGGTTTTTCTGTAGACGCACTGCTGTAGGACTATGACGTCTGTCTGTTTTATATGGTTGACTGGTGGAGGGCTCTGGTTGAGCATCGACACGAGTACAGCAGGAAGAGGTGTATGTGATGAACCCTTGTGCCCAACTACAGCAACGCGTCTGTTTGCGGCATTTCACATATTTACATCTTTGTATGCGGGTATCTCGTTTTTGAGTTGTTGGGTTGGTGTGTAGCACGACCCGCGCGACTTGTTACGTGCTAAAGGCAAGATATTTGCGGACAGAGTAATATACTATACGAGTACAGCAGCAGCAGAAGTAGTATGGTACTGCTGTGAGCTGAGACGAAAACGGTTAACTTGGCACTGCTGTATATGTTCATCAAGTATGTACTGCAGCATATATAGTGGTCGAGGAATACATGGGTTTGATGTGGGACTTTATATTCTCGTTGACAAGTAGCTGTTTATTTGCAGTAGTCTTTGAGAACTTAACTATACCAAAGAGGAGTTTGCAAGCGGTGCATGTGCAGACCTAATCGCTCGAATGCACGTCCCATCCCTTCTGTATGCCGGGTCAATGCTGCGGAGGCGACGTTAAATTTCACCCAGGAGGAATAGCTGGATGACCCGAGCTGCGGTGACGCCATGAGACCGAACGGAGAGGCAGCCGCGGCGGAGGCAACAGAAGTAGTGTTCGGGGCATCGGGGTGATTCTTACTGAAATGTGGTTGCCTTTGAATCTGGATGAATATTTTCATTGCTTGTATTTTGGAGTTGTTTTTCTGGTCGATTTGGAGTCCGCGAGAGTTATTGGAGTTTTCGAGTAGTTTCAATATCAAATAAAATTCAAGTGAAGGAATGTATGCTATCTCGCATTACCGTCGCGATCTGTGTATCTATGGCGGGAGTAGGGGACAAAGGGGAGACCCTTGTCCGGGGGAACGGGGTTCCTTGCGATCTCTGGCATTTATTTTCTTGGCTTAATTTTTATTTTGATGAGTAGGACTACTGTGATATTTTATATGATTTGCATTAATTCCTCATGAAATAGGGGGAGATTTTTTGGATAAGGTTGAAGAGAGACTATGAAGCGCCTGGGGGCGTGTGCGGTCCATAGGAAATGTTTTCCGATTTGGAAGGTTTGGGTAGTATTTCGGGAATTGAGAGTTTGATTTTTTTTTGGTTCTCGGAAATTTGTGCTTTTGTTCAAAGTCAGTACTGACTGAGTGGTCTGGCAGGTAGTGCTATATAATTCCCTAGGGTGGGTCGGGAGTTGAAGTCTCGCCGAATTCGCAAGTTGATCTTTTCGAGCGTGCGCGCTGGAGACAATACGAATGATTATGATAGTGTGCCTGTAGACACCAGTAGCGTTTGGCGAGGGGAGGGCCCCGGAGATCACTGTACTAAGTCGACGAGATTCCACTGAATATCTTTTGACCAATTCCGCGGAAAATGCCGTTTTACCTGACTGAGTCCGAGAAGAATGCCGTTTTTACCTGGCATTGGATTTCGAGAGTTTTATGTGTTTGCAACAGAGAGGCTGGGGATTTGAGCATTTGAATACTGATTTTGAGGGTTTGAGTGTTGATTCAAGAATTTGATTTTTGGGTTACAGATTGGATTTTTGACTTTCTGAGTTTGATTCGAGTTGATCTTTTTATTGAGATGTATCAGCCCTGCGATGTCGTACATTTTCATGTACAGAGCTGAGGGGTATGTTGCTCATGCACAGGAGCAGGGGGGATATGAGTATGTTCGTGTATATTGAGTAGGGGGGATGTTGATTGTACTCAGATACACGACATATTAGATCCATGGTAGATTGGGGAGTTCCAAGCTGGAAAGGGATTCCGGCAGTAGGGTATTGGGATATCGGGGTAATGTGTGCCCACCAATGCCACTCGTCATCAGGTGGAACCCTCTACTGCATGTGAGGCGAGTCAACTCGACAGCTCGGATATAATATAAGAGGAGTTCTGTGTTACTGTCTGGAGTCAACCACGCGTTCCCGTGCCAGCTGCACCTATACCTTTAGAGATCAATCAACAGAAAACCTTATGGTCCAAGTGCTCGGATTTTGGGCCAAAATGTGACATCTCGGAGAGTTGGGCCCTCGGATTCAAATCGAAAAATTACCATCAGCGTTTTCGTAATTCGTGGTGGAAATGGATGGGAACAGACGACCACTCATGTTTCTTGTAGGGAAAGAGGCAAGCTATGTCCGCCGGAGGCGGTGTCACGACGGGACGGAACGATAATTTCCTTCGGGAGAGACTTTATCGGCGGGACGGGACGGTAATTTTTTTATGTCGCGGCGAGACGGGGCGGTAATTTCCAACGGGAGAGATTTTATAGGCGGGACTGGACGGCGAGTGACGAACGTCAGGGATTTTGTCGGCGGGACGGGACGGGGCGGGACGGCGGGACCATTTTGACGGCGGTTTTACCGTCGTCCTGTCCCGTCCCGCCGTTACCGCCGTTACCGTCCCGCCGAGATTACCGTGATAAGCCTTGAAAAAAGTGTTTGTTTCATTAAAAAAAAGAAATGAACAGTTGTAGTTACGTCAACGTTACCTTCTCGTGACTGTACGAGCTGGGTTCACCACTTTCTAGATACAATAGTTTTCGAGGAACATTCCTATGCTCTGTACATTCTTGTATTACGCACAAGCCTAAATATATACATATGGTGGAGGATGGGACTACCGTGATACAGCTCCGCGGTCTATGTTGCCCAACACCATGGTGATGTCGATTTTTCTTGGAGGGAGGGGGAAGGGGGGTGGACTGATATAGCTCCTCCGCGGTATATGGTGCCCAACACCATGTGCCATTATTTCGATGCTGGGTTCAACTCCCGGGTTGCGACGCGTTTTCCTTTTCTTTTTGCATTAATTCGACGATTTTTTATCGTTCACGGTTCGCATATTGCGCTCGACGAGTTCTACGATTGAGGTAGCACATTTCCACTAAAGAAATGATTTCTGAATGACGGGGCTCCTTAGGCCACTTCTTATTATGCAGTCGGAAACACGGATAGAAAAAGCCGGTTTCCGATCGAAGACAAAAAAAGATGGTAATCTTACGTAGTTGAAAAGGCGCCTTTTCAATCCAAGATTTTTCGATTATGATTTCCAACTGGACCAGACAGTCGAAAGACCTGGGATTTTCGATCCAACTCGCCAGTCGGATTCATGCATCGGAAAGAAATGTCAGAATGTCTCGCCGCATACTCGTACGAGTATTACACACCCACACAACAACACGACGTACGACACGACCCCACGCCACAACCACGGCGACGCTGGCTTGGCTGCTGTCACTTCTGCTATGTTCGGCGCGAGTCAGCGTGATGCATCCTTATGTACGCCCGTCAGCAGCACGTGACAGCACAAAGTGGCCGCAGTGTGCGATATCGATGACCTTTTGCCAACTGCTGAGCTGGCTGTAGTTTTGGCGACTCTCGAAGAAAACCAGCGCCGCGATGGCCTCGAGGGCGAGATGGAGGAGAACGCCCCGCGTATGAAGCTCACACGCCGCTCGAGGAAGAAACGAGGCATCAGCATGTATGTGTGGTTGGGCGCGGCTGCTGGAAGATGAAGACCTCTTTGACCCCAAGAAGAGCATTGCGGCGAAGCAGTTTCGAACCGACTGCCGCCTGCCCTACCCTTTTTTCTTGGAGGTGAAAGTCACTCCCTTACTCGTACATGAAACGTCTCCAGAAAAAACACAAAAACTGTATATTCGATCCGACGGACGATAAGAAGGGTAGCTATTCCCAATCCAGTTGGAAAAATACACGATCGGAAACCGGCTTTTTCAATCCTAGTTTCCGACTGCATAAGAATTGGCCTTAACCCAAAATCGTCGGAATGCCAATCTTGCTTCGAAAAATGACGTACTGCTGTAATTGTATACTTGGGACCATGGGATTTTTCAGCGGGACACAATTTGATTTTTGCTGAAGTCAGTTTTCGGGTGAGATGTGAGTATTCGGAGATCTGCTGTAGGCAACATGGCGAATCCCCGGCTTGGCGTCCTACAGCAGTACCCCATCCTTTTCCCGACGACCGCTATTCACCTGCGCCGCCTCCGACACGCAGGTCTTTCCCGGATATCAATTACTGCCCGCACTGCTTCCAGAGCCCGGGGCCAGCGGCTGTGCGTGCTCGGGCCCAGGCAGAAATCGACCCGACAGAGCTAGCACGTATGGAAACCTTTTTTTTTTTTTTTTTTATCCATCACTTTTACTTCCCAGCCCACTTGTAGGAGGTTTTACCCTCAACGATCTTCTGGACAAGCCGTGCTCATAGGTGTCGTCCCTTCTCCCCCCGGTACGCGCCTTTATTTTTTTGTCGCGCATAGGGTTCAGCATTCCCACTGCTCGTCGATTTTCATCGAATGTAGTCAACTCACGCTTTCGCGCTTTCCGCTTATCAATTTTTTATGCAAGAAAAAGTCCCTATGAGCATGCACTCGGTGGGACTTGAACCCACGCAATTGATCTTGACAGGCACGCGGACCACCTACCAAGCCACCGGGGACGCCGTAATACGTAAATCTAGTGCTCTCACGGTATGTATGTGGTGTGTGTTCGGTATTTTGTTGGGGTGATGACAGGCTACATACATGTCATGAGCCTGCGACTAACTGCACGGTTGTCTACGCTTGTCCCAACCCTCCTTCCGAACGGACAATGCTAGTGTATCGTGGCGGGGCATGGCCTCACTACAGCGTGTACCAGAGGAACGCACTCGCCAGCAACGGAAACTGCTATTAGGGATGAACGAGGTAACTCCATTATTCTCCGCTCAACCGCTGCCTTCTCCGCTTCTCCGCCCACGCGTTACCTACCGCACAGACGGAAATGCTACTCCCATGGCCCCGACCCCCAGTTCCACTGAACTCGAACGTGAACCGACCACGGCGTCGGAAACCGAGGAGCCAGTAGCTTCTCCCACGGCCGAACCCACCCCGGTGCCCGTAACAAAAGCGCCTGCCCGCTGCTCCCACTGCTGAGCCCACCATGGCGCCTGAAACGGAAGAGCCCACCATGTATGACGCCTACACGCCTATGCCAGTCACCGCAAGTGACCCTGTGGGCGAGCCTTTGGCGGCGCTCAAGACGTTGACGTTTGCCCCCGCTACGTTCGCGCCGTCCGTGACTGCTCCGATGCCGGATGGGGAGTGCAATGACCCAGTCGCAGCGTTTTCACAGGCGAGGGCATCTAGAGTTCGGTGCCTCAGTCGGTGCGCGTTGTGAGTGTTAAGCAGTACAGAGGCATTCGCTGTATGTAGGGTAAGGGGGGCAACGGGCTCGTTGATACACTTCCGTGCCCCTCGTCTACATACAGCGCCGCTTGTTCACAACGTTGACTTCCAAAAGCTTGGAATCAACCGGTGCGCCGTCCACGTGCGCAGATCAGGGAATTCGCACGCTCGTCAAACGTTCCTATTGGGCGTCGCGTGCTTCGTCTGAAATCGTATTCTGCTACCACTGTCGGTGTGCCTCCGTGGTGCCTTCATGGTTCCCCTTGTATATATAACCTTACATATTATGCAGGAATCTTATGTCAACAAGAAAGGGCCTTGACGCTCAACGTAGGGGCACAAGCAAAAACATGCGTAGTGAAGTCAACAGTCGCAAGTTCTTCCTCCGGGTGCTAGTGTTGGCGGCAGACGCAACAGGTCACCGCCACGAGTTCTGGCGTGATGACGAAACACCACCCCGCCCTCATCTTGCCGACCGTTGTTCGCTATTTCGTGCTTGTCAGTGTGGCGGCGATGACTTCGACGGCTCCACCTGCTGCCGTCCCGGGTACGAGTGCTCGGCGATTGCCAACTGTTACTCTGAGGTGCGTTTGTGGCAGAATCGTGTCCCGCACTTGGCGGTATCGTTTGTGGTTTCATGTTTAGGACGTACTCCCTAGATCGTGGCCGATACTGTTGATTACTGTTTTGAAGGTCAGAATCTGCGACGTAAGTGCGCAGCATCTCCGGGTCTGAATAGAGTAGCCCTAAGAAAACGAATGCTACCCCTATGCCGATTCTATCGGTCGCGAAGGAACGCGTAGCTATGATATAGACTGCGTGGTTTCCTGGCGGTCACAACGCCTCGAGTGACTTCTTCAAACATTCCGCTAACCAGATGCACAAGTCTGACGCAATTATGTACGTACAGTAGATCTGATTCGTGAACGGACCCGACAAGCCTCGAGCAACCGCTTTAATCAGATGTACCAGCCTGACGCAATATACGTCGGATCTGATTCGTGAATGGACCTGTGACGATCCGTAGTCCGCGAAATGTATGGGATTTACCCTGGCATATAGGCGCACCGTACAAGATTGAGGTTCAAGGGCATCCACCTTCCAACATTCTTCAACTCCTCTAACGATTGTTTCCTCTCTTCGTTTCGGGCGCTCGGTTGACAGTGCCGGCCGGTCGAAGGTGGTTGCTCAGAGGGGTGGGGGCAATGCGGCGGGATGGACTGGGACGGACCGACGTGCTGCTGGGACGGGGCCGAGTGTCTTGAGAGAAACGAATGGTACTCTCAGTGTGTCCCCGAAGTCCCGTCGAAACCTTCAACTTAGATGAGCTCCAGATATTCCACGACTAGAACAAAGAAGCAAACCTATCCATGCGTGGTATAGGAAACGACGCAGTATGCAGGGCTACGGGACTACCTAGATCAAACAGCTCACAGCATTTACTTTCTATGAAGACGTGAACTACTGCTGCTGTCGTAGTGGCTTGCGGAACGTTCATCTCGCCTACAATAGGACGCCCAACCTCCTTTGGAGAGGGAAGCGAGAACGCCTTTCTAGGAGGAGTTTGTCCACCACATACGTTGTTACAAACGTTGGCGCCCATACCTCCCACGGGCGACGCTTCTCTGGTGCGTTGTCGGCCTGTTCGGCTGTTGGCTTGGCCAGTTAGTCTCTATCAATAGCGCCGACGCTGCGAAGACGACCAAGGGTCGTTCGATGGGCGATATCCTCGAGAGCAGGTCAAAGCGGCCGCGAGTCTTGTCGAACATTGTTCTGCTGCGATATCCCGTGTCATGCCTACAGCAGCAGCAGGGGTCTCTCTGGTACTGCGCCGAGCGGGATCTGTCCAACAGCAGCGCTACCCTCAGCGCCTCTGGACTCGATCGGCCGTTGTTCCTCGCGGCCATCATTTCCCGCATGGCGTTCAGCATCGACGCCTCACTGTTCTCCATCGCCAGCTTGACCTGGAGTCTCAGTTCTTCAACTTCACTCCGAGAATATTGCTCTTCTTGCGCTGATCTCTTCGAAGTCATGTTTGAGCTTCTGGTACCAAACCTCAAACGTTGAAGTCATTAGTGTGGTCGTAGAGTCTAAGCCTGAATGACCTGACCACCACGTGGTCTGATGTGATTCTTTATGGTCGTCGTATTAGAGGTCAGGGGAGGGGAGAGGAAGCGGAGCCTAGCTCGTAGCTCGGAGCAAAGAACGGAGTGCTCAAACTCTCCTCATGGACACACTGCATAATTCACAATGACGCCTGCGAAGGTATACGCAACCCTCTGCAACTTGAAAAGGTCGCTGCTGGAACTATCCAGACGAACACTGAGTTGGACCAAATCTCATACGATGGCTTCGTCTTGGCTGAAGCGCAATATTAATAGAGCGAAATTTACACGTATCTTATTCCAGACGGTACAATGGATACGATCCAACTGTACGAGATACTCTCTGATCGATCCTTCAGGCATGCGGTTGGTCTGCGCGGAGATGAATACGATCCACCTGTACGGAATACCATCTGACAGATTCTACAGGTATGCGGTTGATTCTCTTGTCTTACTCCAGACGGTACGATGGATACGATGTAACTCATGCGGGCATGCCTCAAACGGTTTGGCCCGGAGTTGTATGATAGGACGACCGCCCCCCTTAGCCTGAAAGTCCGAATGCTGAAGGCCGAGGTGATTGAGCTTAAGTTAAGCTGTACGGGTGTGTGACGTGGACCCTCAGAGCAGATTACTTTTCGAAGCTTAGAACGGCTCACCACCAAGTCCTTTTGCGAGTCAATGGCTTCCAGCGCCGACTTCGTGCTGACCGCACCACCCTCTCGTGCGGGAAGGCCCTCAAGATGACACGTTGCGAGAGCATCAAAACGGCCATCCGTAAACGGCGGCTCTTCTATGCGGGGGCCATGGCACGGTAAAGCAAAGATCGATCACTCAGTCTGGTAGTGTTCGGGACGATGGCTGGTGGGGAGAACCCGAGACCTGGCGGACAGTTTACGACTTGACATAAATGCACAGTCGAAGACCTTGGGGAGTTCCGAGTCGCAGAAGGGTCAACGGAACTTACCCCCTTATTGTTTGGAGTTGAGACCGAACCGTGGCCCACTGTAGTACTAAAGGCGGGGAAGTGGTACCGGGGGGTCCTCGAAGCAGCCGACTGGTTCATGGTGAGGTGGCACGAGGATAAGGCACAGACGAGTAGGCAACGCCGGGCATCAGCCGTGGGTAGTGTCCAAGGAATTTGGGACAGGGTAGGTAACAAGAAGAGTGGAAAGAAGCCCGACCAAGGGAATGTGGGGAGGGAGGGGGACAGCATGAGTAGAAGAGAAACCGCGGTGGACGAAAGTAGGAAGGAGATGGCAGACAGGGTAGCAACGACTAAGAAGTACAACATTAATATGCTACTCGTGCCGCCAACTGGTGCAGGTGGTTCGAATGTTGTCTTCCTTTGTCGTCCCGTTTTTTTTTTGCGCTTGATCCATTGTGATTTTTATCATAATTATTTCTCTTTCTATTGGTAAGCCTTACAAAAGGAGTCGTGGGGCGCGGGTGGATGACGAGCCTGCTCTCCTCGTTTCGTGTTGTCTGACGCCGAGGGGCGGGCATAGTTGACGAACGCAGGACGGAGACGGCAGACAGGGTAGCAAGGTCCCAAACGGGCTGGTAGGGAGAACCTGCCTATGTTACTCGTACCATAATAAACTGCTGCGGCTACCTGGAAGGTGCTTTGTGCTTCGGTCTGCCTGTTAGATTCCCTTGGTTCTTAGTCTGGCTCTGTTTTCAAGTACTGTAGATTGATGTTTCTTTGGCTCGCTTTCTCAAGTGTATGCCACATCCCCTGCGGGGAGGCACGACGTAATCTTTTTTTTTTGTTTTATTTTCTCTCTCGATTTTTTTTCTTTTCTTTGTTCTTGTTTTTCGTTGTTTCCTTTCGTTTGCTCTCTGTTAAGAATATGCACGTCGTGCATGTCATATGCAGTATGATGAAAAAAAATGCATTTTCTACTATGCTCACCGCGTACTTGGCAACGTAGTATCTCTGTGGTGTAGTCGTGTGACCACAGAACTTGTATTTCTCTAGGTTAGAAGAATCAGCACGGACACTGGGTGTGCTGGATGTCGACAGGTAGAAGGAATGGTTCAAAGTGGAGAACACGTACACAACTGGGCGGTATCCTACTTGACGGATCCTACAGATACATATGCCGTTGGTCTGCGAGGAGATTGAAACGATTTAACTGTACGGAATACTATCTGACAGATCCTACAGAGAGATATTCGGTTGGTCTATTTACCATAAACCAAGGTACTCTATCCAACACGACTCTGTTCATAAGGCTTACTAACGGGCCGCGCCGGTGGCCTTGTAACAAAGTAATATAATTTCGGAATTTATTGTGGTACTTCGAGGATTAAGGTCACGTTTCGTTGACCCTTGGGGGTGTTCGATGTAGGGTGCAGAATATTGCTCAAGAAAGCTTGGCCTTCGTTCCGGCACAGCTCTGCTCCCTGCTGTCTCGTCTGTTATGTTGGTACCAGCGATGTAGTGGGGAAATCGCAACCTTGCTTCATCCTAGACCAAACCTGCACTAGAAGATGGCTTGCACGACCGGTCGAAACCAGAAACGAGCTCACACCAAGGAATTGGTGAAGTGGGCGGGTCTAGAAACGGGCAGCACCATAGCCCAATGCCTGGTAATAGAGTGTGACTCCGAGCACAATGCGATACTGGAGAGGCGGAGCACCAAGCATCTGTCCTGAGATTCAACTCGTGGGAAGCTCCAGGCACCACTCGTCGCTTGAATCGACATACATAACACAGGTGACGCTGTCAGAAAGTGCTGACTGCGGTGTGTTATTACGAGTGTAATCGCAACACGTACGCACCTGGTACATGCTACCTGGAACCTCTCTGTCCACATATAAAAGGCCGCTGAAGTATCTATTTTTTTTACGCCCAAACGATCATTTTATTTCCGGACAAGGTGAGTTGTGCAGCAGAAGGTTAAACTGAACTTAAAACAGAACTTGATGCCTTTCTTTTATGTACGTATGACAAGACCCCAATGACAGGAAGTGTGATGCCACAGCAGCTATAAGTACAGGTAGCAACATCACTGCTGTTACACGGTGGCTAAATCTAGGTGCTCGGGCTGATGACGCTGCTGCTGCACACTATCACGGTATAGCTACTGCTGTTCTCGCTGGCGCAGGTTGCTTTCACCGCTGCTGTTAAGTTTTTTTGTGTCCGTGCGACTGATGTTTTATCACACCCTGGCTATTTCGTGTACCAGTATATTTAGTGCCGGGTGTTAATTGCGTTGCGCGTGTATAGGGTTGTCCATCAACTCATTTTCGAGCTTGATTTATTCTGATTGATTCTTTGATATTTTTGACGAAAACATGTGCAGTTCATGCAGATCATACAGACCACACAGACCAAGATCCCACTCAGGTACACACCTGCCAAATATTACGGATCCTGCAGATCACACAGATCTTGTAGATCCTGCAGGTCATGCAAACCCACCGACAAGCAGACCCCATCCCGTTCAAGATGAACGTATCATATAGATCACATTTATTCCGCTCAAGTAGATAGTACAGATCCTGTAGATCACATATGACCACACAGATCAAGTGCCCATTCATGTACACACGTATGAATATCTTCGTAGTTCACACGGACCCTATCCACGCTAAACATGATGTAAACAGTTATGAAGTATCCAGATTGACAAATCCTGCTGCAGATCATGCAGAAATCCTGCAAGTTCCCACTCGGGTACACACGTGTGAAATATCTGCCTCA
Source organism: Macrocystis pyrifera (assembly GCA_031763025.1). Taxonomy (NCBI): domain Eukaryota; class Phaeophyceae; order Laminariales; family Laminariaceae; genus Macrocystis; species Macrocystis pyrifera. The sequence continues at coordinate 1,944,744 of JASSKH010000025.1, read as the reverse complement.
TCATACAGACACCACCCCGTAAATATGTACAGATCACACACATCACATCCCCCTCAGGTACACACTTCCCAAATAATACAGATCCTGCAGATCATATAATTCATCCATGCTATGCAACCCCACCGATAAACATGTGCAGATAATGCAAATCATACAGATCACACATGTGTACAAATCACACAGATTCTGCAGATTACACATAGGTACAGACCACACAGATCAAGTTCCCTCTCAGGTACAAGCGTGAGAAATGTCTACCTCGTACAGAGCCTATCTCGGCTAAACATGATGAAAACAAGTGCCAAGCATTCAGGTTTTACAGATCCTCCAGAAAAAAACAAAAACCTGCAAGTTCCCACTCACGTACACATGTGTCAAGTATCTACCTCATACAGACCCCATCCCGGCTAAACATGCTAAAAACAAGTGTAAAGTATCCAAATTTTGTAGATCCTGCAGATCATACAGAAATACCGCAGATCATACAGATCCTGCAGATCATGCAGACCCACAGATAAAAATGTGCACATCATGCAGATCGTAAGTACCCTATCCCGGTGTACAGATCATGCAGATTACACAGATTCCACTCAGGTAGATCATACGGATCCTGCAGATTTTACAGACCCTGTTGATCAACGACACCCACCGATAAACATGCGCAGATCATGCAGATTGCACAGACCTTATTCCGCTCAACATGTACAAATCAGGCAGATAGGACAAATCCCATCCCGGTCGGAATGTACTGAGTGTACAGATCACACAGATTATACTCAAGTACACATCAGATATATGAAAAATGTAACCACACAGATCCCATTCAGGCCCAACATGTGCATGTCATTGAAATCAACCAGATCCATCCTGGCACACAAGTGCAAATGATACGGAACGTACATGTCTCCCCAGGCAAACTAGTTGGATTTTGTAGATAAATGATCCTTCAGATCATGCAGATAGATCCTCCACATCATGGACACGTGCCATTCAGATCATCCCACTCGGCACGCAAGTACAATAAAAAAGACCAAGCAGATATCACCATTAAAAAAAAGGTGTTACATCTACATTATTGAAATCCTGCAGATCGTGCAGATCCTTCAGATCATGCAGACCCACCCACGCAAAGCAATTCATCAGATAATCACATTACCTATATGTTCTAATAGCACGTGTAGTTCTCCATGCAGATTGTGGTGACTCCACCCGGTAGAGGTGTTCAGACTATCAAGAATCACACATATATCGATTATACAGATCCCACCCAGGGGACAAATACCTGGATGATACAAATCCCGTCAATTTTCTTCTGAGTGCTACGCTTTCCTTCGATAAATAAAGTAGCCCATGCCTCCTGTTCGCCAAGATATGCGAGAACATCAAAGACTAGACTACCACTCTTCGCCTTTAGCAATATAGCAATACTACTGTAACCCAAGGCTTATTTTACTCCGAGATCATTCTTACTCCAACCAGAGGTGCAAGGGTTTTACCAGCGTCTCCCTTTTCAACTTGCGACACCCCCCGTATTTCATGCCACCCACATCCCGAAGGGGAACCTTGTATTACTTTGTATCAAATAGCCGTTTTTTATGGAAAGGCTCACTTTTCTCGTTCGGCCGCCAGTTTTTCCTCGTGCTTCCTGCTGCGGGGCCCGCATGGGGGCGGCGTGGACAGTACGGTGCAAGTGTTGGATCCGGCCGGGCTCCATGACACATGCTCTAGATGGTCAAACTCACGTGACCCAGCAAGAATATCAGAGGATGGGGCCCCACTTCCGAAAAGCAATATAGGGGCTCGGAAACCTACCCGGATCTTCGTATTTTTAGCTGTAAATATTTTTTTCTTCTCGTTTCTTGCTGCAACTGCAACTGCTACAGCACACAGCAGTGCTGCTTGAGCTCGTGCTGCTCCTGCTGCAGCAGTAAAACAACCGCAACAGCAGGCGTACGAGTGCTGCTCGAGTCGAGTTTTGCTCGAGTGTCGCTGGGTGTTGCTGCTCTGCTGCCGAGTGCTCGTGTGCCCGTGGCTGCTTGGCCACGTCGTGCTCGTGTTCGTCTCGTGCTCGTTGCGCTTGAGCAATGGAGTGGTCGTGGTCCCGAGTGTCTTGTTTTTGCGGCGCAATAGGCTTGGAAACCTACTCATGCTCGTGCGCTCGAGTGCTGCTCGAGCAGTACGCAGAAGTACAAGAACAACAACAACAGACGTACGAGTGCTGCTCGAATCGAGTCTTGCTCGAGTGCTGCTAAGTGTTGCTGCTGCTGCTGCTGCCGAGTTCTCATGTCCTCGTGACTACTTGGCCACAAGACGTGAGAAAAGGCTGTATCGACTACGTACGAACAAAGCCGGTGACATTCTTTTTGTATCTCGGCGCGATTTTCTTCATGTATTGGATATTTGCACCACGTATTGCGTTGCGTGTAATAGCCGAGTGTCCACTGACCTTTGTACAATATGCCCGTGCCACACGGTTTGATTATTATTCCGCTGCTCCTGTTATTGCTGCCTCTACTGTAGCTGGCACAGGTTGCTTTTCTTGCTGCTTTATTTTACCTGTGCCACGCGGTTGTTTATCTTGCTGCTCCTGTTGTTGCTGCCCCTGCTGCTGCACACTGCTGCGCACAATCACGGTAGAGATGTTACGACTACTGTTGCTGCTGGTGCTATTTTTTGCTGCTACCCAAAGTATATTTTTTTCCGTTTCACAGGGTGGCTTATCTTCGTACTTCTGTTGATGACGCTGCTGCTGCACATTGTCACGGTATAGCTACTGCTGTTGTTGCTGGCGCAGGTTTCTTTCCCTGCTGCTGCTCTTAGTGTTTTTATATCCGTTCGACGGCTGTTGTTTTTCTCACGCCCTTGCTATTTTGCGTACCAGTATATTTTGAACCGGGTGTTAATTGCGTTGCGCGTGTATGGGGTTGTCCATCAACTCATTGTCGAGCTTGATTTGTTTTGATAGATTACTTGATCTTCCTCGGACGGAACATGTGTAGTTCATGCAAATCATACAGACCCCACCCGGTGGAGATGTACAGATCACACAGACCAGGATCCTACTCCGGTACACACCGGACAAATATTACAAGTCCTGCAGATCATACAGATCATACAGATCCTGCAGGTCATGCAAACCCACTGATAAACTTGTGCAGATCATGCAGATCATACACACCCTATCCCGGTTAAGATGAACATACCATATTGATCACATATATTCTACTCAGGTAGATAGTACAGATCCTGCAGATCACACATATGTACAGATCACACGGGTCCAGTTCCCACTCAGGTACACACGTGTGAATATCTACCTCATACGGACCCCATCCCGGCTAAACATGATGTAAACAATTATGAAGTATCCAGATTTACAAATCCTGGACATCACACAGAAATCCTCCAAGTTCCCACTCGGGTACACACGTGTGAAATATCTACCTCAACGTACAGATACCACCCCGTAAATATATACAGATCACACACATCCACATCCCCCTCAGGTACACACTTCCCAAATAATACAGATCCTGCAGATCATACAATTCATCCAGGTCATGCAACCCCACCGATAAACATGTGCAGATAATGCAAATCATACAGACCCCATCCTGCCAAGATGCACAGATAATACAGATCACACATATTCCACTTAGGTAGATCATACAGACCCTGTCGATCACACATGTGTACAGATCATACAGATCCTGCAGATTACACATAGGTACAGACCACACGGATCAAGTTCCCGCTCAGGTACAAACGTGTGAAACATACCTCATACAGACCAGATCCCGGCTAAACATGCTCAAAGCAAGGGTGAAGTACCCAGATTTTGTAGATCCTCCAGATCATACAGAAATCCTGCAGATCATACAAATCCTACAAATCGTATAGACCGTATCCAGGTTAAGATGCGCAGATCATAGAGATCACACAGATTCCACTCAGGTAGATCATACGGATCCGTCAGATCATACAGATCCCTTCCGGTAAAGACGTAAAGATCACCCAGATCCCACTCAGGTACACACCTGTGAAATAACTACCTCATACAGACCCCATCCCGGCTAAACATGCTGTAACCAAGTGTAAAGTATCCCGATTATACAGATCCAGATCATACGGAACTACCTCAGATCATACAAACCATACAGATCCTGCAGATCATGCAGACCCATCGTCAAAAAAGTGCGTGTCATGCAGACTTTACACACCCTATCGCGGTGTACGGAACATGTCACGCAGGTTCCACTCATGTAGATCATACGGACCTTGCAGATCATGCGGATCCTGCAGATTATGCGGATCTTTCAGATCAATGACACCCACCGATAAACGTGGGCAGATCATGCAGATCGTACAGACCCTATCTCGCTCAAGATGTACAGATCAGACAGATCGGGCAGATCCCATCCCGATCGAAATGCATTGTTTATACGAATCACACAGATTCTACTTAGATATACATTGGATGTATGAAAACTTTAACCACACAGATCCCCTTCAGGCCCAACATGTGCATGTCATTGAAATCCACCAAATCCCACCTGGCACACAAGTGCAAATGATACGGAACGTACATGTCTCCCCAGACAAACTAGTTGGAGCGTGCAGATAGTAGATCATGAAGATCATAAAGATAAATCCTCCACATCATGCACACATGCCACACAAATCATCCCACTTGGCACGCAAGAGCAATCATAAAGACCAAGCAGATACCACCGCCAAAAAAAGGTGATGAATGTACATTGTACAGATCCTGCAGGATGCACAGGTCCTTCAGATCATGCAGACCCACCCACGCAAAGGTATTCATCAGTTAACTACGGTACCTGTATGTTCGATTAACACGTGTAGGTACATGCAGATCGTGCAGACTACACCCGGTAGAGGTGTTCAGATCATCAAGGATCACACATATATCGATGATACAGATCCCACCCAGGCGATAAATACATGGATATTACAAATCCCGTCAATTTCCTTCTGAGTGCTACGCTTTCCTTTGAGCAATAAAATTGCCCATGCCTCCTATTCGCCAAGAGATGCGAGAGCATCAAAGACTAGATTACTACTCACGATATATAGCATGCTGGTAGACCCCTCAAACGAAATCGGTAACAACAACGTCGCAACGTAGAGATCGCCCTACGATAACATCGAACCCGCTGTTGTTTCGTCTTGTGTGCTCAAAGACCGCAATCGAAACGCATCTATATCCCTGATAGAATGCAACCACCCCACATGAATACTCCCCACGAGGGTAGGCCGACACACCAATCATCTTCACCTGAACTATGTAGCACTACGCATGGAGATGCAGTGATTAGGTACCGTGTATGTTAAGCGATATCAACGAATCATCAAAGTGTGCGTCACGATTCATGGAATTCCTTCGGCATGCCCTACTGGCGCATTCCACTTGCTCAACGCATGGGAACCATTCACAGCTTCTCCGTGTCCAAACAAAAACACTTCCTCCTCGTCTCAACCAACCGAATACGGGTCAAACCCCTTTATAGCTCTCCTGGGAAAGAAGGGCACACGAGTTAATCACCAGACGTTTATCACAAACGTTACCGTGAACACCGAAACGTTTTTTTTTTCCGTTTGTAGCAGCATGGTGAAATACACAGCACATTAATCCGCCGACTGTACGAGGACAACCTCAACTTCCTCATCAGCATCACGCAACGTGAGCATGGCACCTTCATCTAGACCCTGCGGTGATATCCGTAACGTTACAACATCATCCCAGGCTCGAGAAAGTCGGCAACCAGCGAACCATCGGAACCGCGTCATATAGTTTCAAGTTGGGTAACGCTATTTGCGACAAGGTGTCGCAAATTTTCCGCTTATTTGCGACACCGCGCCACGTTCACGGCACATGCCTCGGAATGGCTCCGCACCGCCAGGGACGCGTTGGCATGGTGCAGGATCATCATTGACGCTATTGCATGGCCGAAACAGGCCAGGAATTGAGGGCATCTCTGTCCTCCTGGTGCACCCGTAAAACGTTCAGATCGTTGTCGCAAATATGTCCTATATACGACACGGGTGTCCTTACGACCCCGCGCTGTAGATGCGTCACACGATCCGGATCAGTGACGCACTACCCGTACAATCTCGGCATGGGGTAGGGTTACCGTTGAAGCCGCCGTATGGTTAAAACGGGCCAGTACTCGAGGAGATATGTGGTATCCTGGGGCACCTGCAGAATGTTCTGGCTGGTGTCGCAAAAAGGGCTTATTGGCGACACCTCGCAAAATATGTTATTTTACGAGACCGCGCCGTGGTTGCGGCACACGCTCCGGATCGTCGACGCACTACCAGTAAAGTCTCAGCATGGTATAGGGCTACCATTGAAGCCATCGTGTATCTAGAACGGGCCAGTACTCAAGGAGATATGTGGTGTCCTGGTACGCGGTCAGAATATTCGAGCTGGCAATTCTACCGTACTGCAGAGTAGACACAAAAAAACGATATGCTGCGAGCGCGAAAAATATACAAAACCCACGAGACTGCCTCGTCGACCACGACAACCAGAGCAATCGGAAACTGGCTGCGTAGCTGGACTGATAGACTCCGCATCATCTAAGTGGGGCAGGTCAGTGTGCACAATCTGCATGAGTTGCGCGTTGTTGCTGAGGCTTCAACCTTCAAGCACACCTAAAATGCTTGGGGTTCCTCAGCAAGCAATCTGCCAAAACTTATGGAAACCCCCGGACAGCACCTGCTGTGTACAGTAGCACGGCGAGCACTCTTTGCATCACTGCAGCGCACTGAAGGGCACCTTCCAAGCAGCCTGCGAACCCCACCATCGTTTACACGCGTCACACATACCGATTTCTTCGTCGCCATGAACAAGACGACCAGCCCCTCGTACGCAACCTTTAGCAAAGGGAAGTCCATGCTCGATTATGTCCTCTAATCACCCACGCGTGCAAATTCGCTTGTACTGCTGCACTATGATGCCATATTAATTTAGATGACATACACTCACTTATTTCGCCAGCATCCACAGACTCGGACAAAACATGGTCATTAGACAAAAATAGGTATACCTACGCCTTTTGGGCCATTAGTAGGTATACTGCGCATTGTACCCCGGAAAAAGCTTCCTGGCGCCGCCTGAAGTTTGGCCTGTGCTTCATCGTACCTACAAATGGCTCAAAAGACCAAGATGTGCCGACTATCAGCTATGCATCTTACGTGTCATCTACGGTTTGCTTCAGTTGAATATATAAATAGCTCGAACGATCACTTTATCGCTACTGAAATATGGTCAGTCGGCCACACCAGATGCCGGGACTGTCAAAACCAGCCGACCGTACAAACGCCCGAAACGACAGCGTAAACAGCACGAACGAACGCAGGTCACGCCGGAAATAACACAAATCACCCAAAAATCTCGAACCAGTCTTCTGAGCTTCATGCCAATCCACGGATCCGAACTTCTTATATTTATACCATTGCGCCCCCGACACTGCGGAGTGATGACGCCTATCAAACGAGCGAGGTACCGTATCTTAAATGCAGATACACGTCGGACATCCCTCCCACCCACACAAACACAATGGTACGATTAGCTGTATCTCGAGACGGCATGGATGGTGTGTCGGCGGGTGCACCGGTAAGGGTCCGGCTGCCCCTTCGATCTAGAATACCCTGTCGAGTATAATGTCGGGGCTCGGACGGCACACACATACATGCAGGCGTGGTTTATGCGGTGACTTTCGACTTGTGCCAACTATAGACAGTCACGGACGTTTCCTCTCTTCTTTTCGGCTATGTGGCAGTTGTGTTTTTCATGTGCTCTAGTTTTGGTTCTTTCAGCTTGTGTCTGGATCGAGTTCGCAAGGTATGCTCGGCGTGGCGTAATGTCCTATTGCCCATAGGACGCGAGTGTATCCGGAGCACAGAGCCCACCGATGGAGGCCCACGGTCATACTTCTGATATTTTTCATTCGGGCCACATGCGTTCGATGGCTGTATTATGTATCGTGTGACGACATGATCGCGGTGCTGCGAAACGCAGGCAGTATCCATAAAGAGTATACATGGGCGTTGTGCTGATAGATTACAGCACACATAGCGCAGTGTATGCATGCATGAATGCGTCCGTGCAGAGTAGGAGAACTTCGGTATATATGTAAACGAGGTATTAGCACACGATTAAGGGGGTCTGAGTTACGCAACCGCTAGCGCGGTCCGGACCAACATCCCAAAGCAAACGTGGGTGAGTGAACACGCGATGATGATTGCGGGCAAGATTGGGGCCGGGCAAATAGTGATTGGCCGCGTCACTGTATTGGCGAGAAGAGAGGCTTCGAGATGGTGGTGTTAGCTAGCTGGCTCGGCGCGGGAGACAGCGAGAAGCCAAACCATAGGGAGGGCTGGGCGTTGAAAGGCCTCCGAGCTTCGTCATGGTGAGACTATTCGCATTGTCTCTTTACCGCTGTATGGGCAGGGTGTAGTAACCCTAACCACTAGTAGCAAGACAGCATACCACCAGTCGAGCATAATAATGTCAACGGACATCATCTCTAATGAGCACTTCTAGCGTGGTGGCGGTGCCGACACCACCACTGCACCAGATATGATGGTATGGGTAAACCTTTAGCGCGCGTAGTGATGGGTCAGGGTTAGCGTGGGCTGCTGCATGATGAGGCATGGCGGCGGAAGCAATAGGCGTCGATCTATAATAGGGCAATTCACACTAACTAGACTATTCTAGTATTATACTACACAAGCGTGCCGCCACTAGCTCTGTTAAGGACCAGGTCACCATAAGAATACGTGACAAGCTGAGCTTCACGAGTAAATATAAGAAACTCAGATATGTGGATTGCTATGAAGGTCAGAAGAATGGGTCGGGCGTCGAGTGTCTTGGATGACCTGTGCTGTCGCCGGCATCACCTGCGTTCGTGCTGTTTCCGCAGTCTTTTCGGGAGTTCGTGTTGACAGGCACTGTCAGCTGGTTCACAGTCCCGGTATCTGGTGTGCCGGACTGTGTATATACTTCAGTAGCAAAAAAGTGTTAGTTCGAGCCATTTATAGGTACGATTGAAGCCAAACGTAGATGACACGGAAGTTGAATAGCTGATAATCGATGCACCTTGGCCTTTTGAGCCATTCGTAGGTACGATGGAGCGCAGGCCAAAGACCAATCGGCGCCAGGAAGCTTTTTCCGGGGTACAATGCACAGTGTACTTACTAATGGCCCAAAAGGCGTAGGCATACCTATTTGTGGATAATGCCCTACAACATAGTATACAAAGCGCAGCACAACATTCCTTCGGTGGCCGTTATTTCTGCCATGTTAATTGACGCGTCAACAGAGCGCCCACCGCTTTAAACGACATAATCGCTCGCCATTAGACTACTACATAGAGCACGGCACGGAAAAGCAATAAACAGGCTTAATTGTTATCCATCGATTCACGATGACGTGGCTGAGATATATCTTTTCGTGGAAACGAATTGTACAGTGGTAGTCTGAGCTCGTGGTATTAATAAAACACCGTGGTAGTCCTGGTCTAAACAGGGCGCGCGCGACGCACGTCGTGCAGTGTCGTCAAATGCGGCTTTGAGACACCAGTTTGAACGTTCTGACAGTGCACCAGGATCACCAGATTTCCTCATATCTCCTTGAGTACTGGCCCGTTCTGGATACACGATGGCTCCAATAGTAGTCCTAAACCATGCAGAGACACTGCCGGTAGTACGTTGCCTATCGGGAGCGTGTGCCGCGACCACGGTGCATTGACGCCAAAAACATATTTGCGACACCATGAGCCAGAACATTCTGCGAGTACACCAGGATACCCTATATCTCGTCGGGTACTGGCCCGGTTTGACTATACAATCGCGTCAACGGTAGCCCTACACCATGCCGAGACGCTACTGGTAGTGCGTCACCGATCCGGAGCTTGTGCCGCAACCACGGCGTGGTGTCGTCAATATCGGTTTTGTTGACACCCGTGTCGTACGTAAGGTTTATTTGCGCCACCGATCTGAACGTTTTACGGGTGCATCAGTTTGCCAGAGATCTCCTCGAGTCCTGGCCCATTTCGGCCATGCGATGGCTTCAATAAGGGTCCTGCACCATGCCAACACGGCCCTGCCGGTGCGGAGCCAATCCGAGGTATGTGCCGCGGAGGTGGCGCGATGACGCAAATACGCGGCTGATTTGCGACACCGTGTCGCAAATAATCATTTGAAGACACCGGTGTTGCAAATAGCATTACCCTTTCAAGTTAACGAGTGGGTGCAGATTCTCACAGCAATGGCGACACGTGCTCGTATAACTTGTTCTCCTACAACGATGAAGTCCACAAATCCTCTCATGAATGACCCAAAACAGTCATCTCTACAGGAAACACGTGCGTGCCAGGTATATGAATACCAATAAAAACATATCAGGCCCGCCGCAACTACCGAAACGTGCATGTTTAAACTATGCACACTGAACAGACGAAATATATATGATTACCGATTACCGCCGTTATACTACCAACACTTATCATATATGTTGTTGTCTTGTATTCAGGCAGCGCATGCCTATAGCACCCGTCAGAGCACGCCTGCTTGCTGGAAAGCTTAACCAAAGCATCACGAAGCATAATTTCTCATTGCTGCATACCTGAAACTCAAAGTAACGTCAAACCAATACGCCTACTACTGTTGCACCCTCACCACGTGCACCTAGCAAATATCTACTCAAACGATACCCTCTGCCTCGCGTTTAATGTCACGTCCGGGATGATTCGCTCGTCACATTCACTGCTGTATAGTACGTTGCACTTCTAAAGAGCCACAGGCTTCTAAGTGTTACATCAGCTTGTGCACCAGGTCTTTGCAATGATCGTATTTTTACCACACAACCCCCAATCAATTTCAAACCCCCATCCCTCCGCCTTCTAAAAACATATCTTGTGGCGAAAACTGCTTGGTATCCACCATACGCCTTTCGATATTATACCCGTAGCAAAAGCATGCCTAGTTCACGCAACGTTGTTTCGACGCTCTGGCTTCCGCATTGGGGGACTGCGTGAGATAGCACATTGTAGCCTTGGCGACGGGTTTCTCTTTTACCATTCGATGCAGTGAGTGAGAAACAAGTGGGGAGCCTAACGTCAATGCCAACAGAAGATGGTTGCATGTGATCAAAAACAAAGATACTTGGGTATTTACCCCACCGCCAATTTCTCTGTCTCAACACAAAGCAGGGGTCATGGCAATACCTGAATATCCATGATCGCTTTGATTCAGACTTTCGACCAGTATAAGGATGAAAATTGCGCCCTTTGGTTAAGCTGTGTTGAGAAGGGCGAAGTCGGTGCCCAAAGGACCGGACACGCGGTAGTCCTCTACGGTCCCACGGAAAGCCTCGTATCCTTCCATTACCTCGTGGCCGTCCTCATCCAGCACGGGACGAGCAGTCTCACCCAGGAATCCGGACAACATGTCGTTTTCGAGGGACAGGCCTTGCAGTCCCACATCCATCTGCCAGAACTCCACGTCGGGCAAGACGCGGCCATCCCAGTCCAAGTCACCCCCACCTTGGTAGTTCGTGCCGACATTTAAACGAACAGTGACGGTGGGTGTCACGATCTTAAAGACCGCATGAATGGACTGCAAATCGGCGAGGTCGTGGTTGTGCATGTACTGCGTGCACCAGTCGGGCGCCGCCATGTGGTCGAAGCGCAGGATCCAGTCTTCGAATGTGTCGTCGGGGGCCAGCTGGCGGGTACCCTGCAGCATCTCGTCGTACAAGTGGGCCCAAATTTTGTCCCCGCCAAACTGACGGCATTCTGCTGGTAAATTAGACGCCGATAGAGTGATGCCATCCACCACGTATTCATCCCTGGAAAATCGAAGGAGGCTTTCAACTTCCGATCCGTCCACGATCGCACGCAGTCCGCCGTCGGCAAGGCAGGGCGAGATCTCCTGGGGACAGCCGTTGGTGTGAATGTCATACGGATTCTCCACCTCGACAACAAGAGAGTGCCCCTCTGACAAAACGCTGATTCCCGTGATCAGCTGGCGGTCAGGGAATTCCTCGCGCAGAGGAGCAGTGACGCGGACGTTGATGTGGAAACCGGCGTTGTCGTCCTTCACCATGTTGTACCATTCACCGTCGACACCCGACCAATCGATCTTCTGTCCGCGAAGGCCTTTCATGTGCGGATCGTCGCACATATCTACCCCATCCGGGCACGCTGCATTATTTTTTATATTTCAGGCAAAACATGGGTGCATATCAGAGGGCATAGGGCTGGGGCTGGCGACGAAACATGTGTCCCGACCAACCACATGACTTGGAATGATCAACAATGCGCAGGCAATCCCGAAGGAAGAAACCATTTTTTCGACCTTTGGGAAGAACCGGTTCTCCGTCCACGTAGTCATGTCTGCAGAAAACGGTTAGCGCAAATATCCACAAAGTAGACTGCCTAGAATCTCTGTATTCTGTACGCATGGAGTCTACAGATAATTCCCTTACCGAAACCGAAATTGTTCTTCAAAATAAGGTAGGAAACGCATTTGTCCCTGCAAAAATGTTGAACTTTACGTGTTTTTTTTCCGACCTAGATCCGGAACCTTCGAAGTCATACTACCAAATATTTGACGGAGAAGGTAGATGCTTGACTTTTGCCGCGGTAGATATCTGGGGTCCCAGAACGGCCAATACTCAGAAAACAATAAGAGCTAAAATACCAGGCGGAACAACACAACAAAGGCTTTTACCCCTTCCATACACACACCTCGGTTGAAGAAAACAGGAAATGTGTGTGCGAAGTTTCAGTGTCTAACTAAAGCACGGCGTGAGTTCCCTAAGCCAAACATGTTTCTAACTGAATCCTTGAACCAGCTTGTATAACATTTAAACGTCGCACGAATGCAGTCCCACGGACACACTTCTGACAAACAGGGTAGCGACATACGCCCGACGAAAATGGTTCGATGTTGGGGCTGAAGCGTCAACATCATTTCACTCGCTGCCGACGACGGAAAGGCGCAATTCATCGTGAAGGGATTTGTAGGTCGTGCCTCTTAGATTGTGCTGCTCGCCACAAAGCAACGAAATAGACTCGTCTTTACCATGCAGGTGTAGGAGTCTCCCGCCAAAACTGACCCGGAAGTACGGGCAGCGAAAATGTTACACGGAGAAGCAATGTCAATCAAATGCGACAACAAGGTAGAAACACTTCTTACAACTACTGGTGGACTATAGGTAGATACTGCGGTGTGTCTGCAAGGGTGTCCCGTCTCGATGACAACTGCACGGAGCATTGTCCTACTGTTCTCGCTTGCGACGCGTTCCACGATAGAGGTAGCATATTTCCGCTAAGCTGTTTTCTGAATGACGGGGTTTCTTAACCCAAAATCGTCGGAATGCCAATCATTGTTTCGAAAAGTGACGTTTTTGCATACTTGGGCCATGGGATTATTCATCCGGATGCAATTTAAGTTTTGGCTGAATTCAGTTTTTGCGTGAGGTATGGAGCTCCTTAAGTGAGGGGCCTCAGAGAAAATAGGGTGAACCTCTATCGCAGAACGCTTTATGCCAGAAATTGTATCGGCGTACGCTAGTTTGGTACGGTATCAGAGAGTATTTGTGGTATGGTTGGACTAGTAGTGTATGCTTAAACCAAGAAGTGGTTCTTAGTACTGTATTTCCAGGACCATTCTGAACAGGTAGCAAACGGTGTTGGCTCTAATGCAACTATATCGCCACAAATCTACCAAAACAAACTTGAACAGCTTGGCCGTAGCTTATACTCCATGGTGAAAACCAGAATGTGAGGGCAGTCGCCCATGTGGCATTGTGGTGGAGGTGCTTATCCATAGGATCGGTGCAGCCGTGTTTGAACGGGCCTGTGAGCTTCACTCAATACACCTATATGCTATCAACCGGCAGCTATCTCTGCGCCAAGAAGAAGCCAAAATCAAATATAGCTGTTGCCGTGAGATATATTGAAAACAAAGAAAACCAAGGAAATCATCGAGCTTCCTCGACGAACTCTGGCAAGATGCGCGCTCAGTGGCTTGATGTACGCTGAGCTCAGTATTATACTGACCGATCTACAGCAGGCCGTTTAGGTGGCTATCTGTGAACGTTGATTGGTAACGTACTCCGTAGTATTGCCAATATCTACATCTCGCTCGTAACTACATCAAACCAAACAAATTAATATCTGCCACGTCAAAAAAACACCAGTTTCCGCATTTCTAAGGCGAAATCCACGATCCGTTGAAGAACTCGAGAATGAAGCAACAGGCGAGGTACAGTCGGTGATCTGCATGGGTGGACGATGCCATAAATTTCTGCATACCGAGCCCATCCTACCCCTCATCGCCACCGAATGGGCAACCCTAGAAAACTGAACCCGGTGGCGATTTCGTACCTGACGTCACGTCGGGTTCTTGGCACGGAGATGAAGACCCGTGATACCGAGCGGAAAGAACAGCAAAAAACGGAAGCATAATCGTCAGCTACGACCAAATATTCAGGTGTAATATCGTGTTTGCCCAACGTTCGTGTGCCGTAACGATGCCTCTTGGCGAAATGAATGTTTCGCACCACGCCTCAACCTTTGCCGCAGTAACAAATTGACCACCAATTATTCCTGTGTTTTCCTGCTGCGCTGGCAATACAACATCAGCTATTATGTTAACACAAGGTCACGACGAGTTAGTTGGACCCTTGCGCATTAACAGAAGCCCACAAAACAAACTGCTCCGCAAATCAAGCTGCATCCGGAGTCAATGCAGAGACGCCGCCGTCTTTCTGAATTTTCCGACGGGACGAGAGACGAACGAATAACAAGTAAAAACGCTTTCCTCATTTAGAGACGGAAGTACGCAGCAGAAAATTTACTGAGGACTATGCGCCCATGTACCCTATTGCACACGCATCCCTACCCCTCCCCCCCCTTCCTCCCCTCTCTCCCCCCCCCCCCCTCCTCCCCCCCTCCCTCCCCCCTCCCTCCCCCCCCCTCCCCTCCCCTACACCCCCCCCCCCTCCCCTCCCCTACCCCCCCCCTCCCCCCCCCCCCCCTTCCCCCCCTCCCCCCACCCCCCCCTCCCCTCCTCCCCTCATCGTTAGTAAAGAGACTTGACTAGCTACACTCAAGTAGAGCATTGGGCAGCAACAACTACCCGCCTCACCACAGATATCCGACCTGTCGGGAGTGGCACAAACCCCGTGAGAACACGAACAGCCCTCGGCTGCATTACAAACCTGTCAAAGTTCAAATTGGGCGAAACATGAGGCTCGATGTTCGATGAAGCCATGCTCTGTGTTCTCGCAACTGCGACTTGGCAGTGCTTACGATGGACCTCATGACGAAAGCAGCAGTCAGCCCATCACAACAGCTGGTAAGAATCAACAAGTGCACTGCCATGAGGCCACACGTTGTATAAGTATGTACGTTTTTGAGAGTAGGTCGTTCGCTAATGCGTTGATGTGCGCCGCAGGCAATATTGGAAGTCACATAGATAACTCGCGATTCGGTTGGATCCTAGAGCTTGGTGGTCTTCAAAATCCCACGACAGTTCGGCTACAACAACGTGATGCCACATTTAAAGTCCTTGCTGTGTATCGGAGGCGCGGAGATTAAAAAAACAAAATGTCAGCGACAAAGTGTGGTTAAGTAGCTGGGATTCTCCGTATCCTCCCCGGGGTGTGCCTAGGAGAAAGTTGCAACGCGCCAGAAAGTCGCCTATCGGCATACCCGCATGTATCACGTCGTAAAAATCGAAGTAAAACGCGTGAAGCCCAACGCTTTATATAACACCGTGGAGCCTCACGACATCGCGCGTTGCAGTCACCACTCGACTGTGTTTCGTGGAAATAACCGGAAACTCCGCCATAGACTGGCAGCGGCCAATGTATATTCATTGCAAGTAAATGGTGGAGCCCAACATGCATGCTTTAATGTCCTCCCTTATCATCACCCTGTTTGTTCCGTTTGCCACAAGAGTTTGCGCCGATCATGTGGTGCCTTCGAGCATAATCGTCGAAAAGCGCTGAATATGTGACAGGTGGACCAAGACAAAACAAATAGCACCCGAAGTTGACTTTGTCGCTTGCTCACCAGGTTGTCTGTGTCCTGTTGCTCAGTAAAACAGATAAACGCGCCCCTGAGCACGCTGCCACACGTTCCGGTCAATGTGGCCGTCGCACATCCGACTGCGACTTGGTCCGCATCCGGAACGCACTGCGCCGTCGTAGGGTTCAACCGGGCGGGTAGGAATGGGCAGATAGTCGATATTTGAGATGTAAAATAGAATGGTGGTGCTAACCTTACCCGGTACAACACGAATTAGGCGGGGCGGGATTCCGCGGTCAGCAAACAAAGCCCTACGATCGGTAATCTGGGGGGACGCAATATTTGTCATAATTTCGTTTCATGGACGGACCGTATGCAGTAGGTTTTCACTCCGCCTTTACCTCGTCTCCTGACGAGTCTGTGCATGTCCGCTGTCCTTGCGTACTTTTGATAGCGTGAAGCATCCACAGAAATACGAGAGCAGTACGATGGACGGCCATTATTTGCGGGGGTGCTATGTCGTCGTTGACGCAGGATCTCACTTCTGATCAAAATCTGCCACGAACGTGCAGGAACATAGTTGTTGGAAAGGCTGGGTTAGCTGACGTTTCCGTTCTACACCAATATCGACAACACCACAAACCACTCCGCGCCACCAGGTTCTCGACAATCAAAAGTATTGAAAATATTGAGGTGGGAGCTGGCGATACATCTAAACCATACACGAAGTAGCACGCGTTTGATATCGGTCATTTTACGATTTACGGCATATTTATTCTTAGAGGGGGGACATTTTGGCGTCAGCCATTGACCTCTACCACCGTACAACAGTACTAACATGCTCGTTTATGAGGGGGTTATCTTGCAAACGTTTTTCTTGAATCACCAACAAGTTACCAAACCGTCGTATGTGGAAGATGTGCGGCTCTCCTTAATACTGAAGAGGAACAGGTATCCTGACAGTTTGGATCTATTCCGGGGTTGATTTGAGCGACCGTTGGGCACCGGGTAAGTACAAGTATGATGCCCTGGGATGAATGTTTACACTAAATTATCAACTTTCTGTCCAAGTGGCACCATCAGAACCAATCTTGAAGTTCGCCGACAAGAATTGGCAAATACTGTTTGGTTTATAAACCTTTTCGTGAAACCATGTACTCGACCCTAAGGGTAACGGAGCTCTCGCATTTGAGCACGATTTCCTATTTCACGGGTGAAGAGAGCAACAACAACCTACCATAATTTTATGTAAGGCGTTTCTGGTAATTGTAGTATAGCCAGGAAAGCAAAACACCGCACCAAAGTGTGGTGCACACGTAAAGATTTTCGTGCTCGAACTAGAAGTTAGAAAACATTATGTGCTCGCAATAAGCCGGGCGTATTCGCCTTACATACCAAGGGATTCCGTGATTTCTGATTTTATAGCCTTACAAAATACTTTACATCTATGTAGGTTGAGCCGAGGGGGCGAAGCGACAAAGTCCGGTTTTATCCTACTCCTGTAGACACACGAGTCTGTTCATATTGATACCACCGTATTTTGTCCACAACGGCCCGTTCACAACGAGGTGGGTACATCCTTCTGTTGACGAGTCACTTCGCCTGCCTGTGTCTCTTTTTTTCTGACTATATGCGTTTCTTGACGTTATCGTTGATTTCCAGAGCTGCACGAGGCCGATTTTTGCAAGATCAAGATGTGTGCAATCCGGTGGGCTGAGACTAACACGTGGACGTGCTTCGTCGCATGAGGTCCCGAGGTGGTCGCGGTCGCCAATTTCCTAGTGCGGCAGGATTCCGTTTTTTTTCCAGAAATGCGCACTAAATACGAATGGTACATACGACATATACGACATTTGGCTGCAACATGCTCACGGTCGTAAGCGTCGACTTGGCGAAAGGGTTACGACAGCCGGCCATGCTGCCGACCCAAGAACTCTCGGCAACAGATCATCACCAGGTTTACCTTTGCTTGCGTTGCCACGTGACAATCGCGGCGTCAGTTGACTAGTTCGAGTGGCTCACAGCTAAGGCCAGTCAGCCTCTCGAATTCTGTAGCATCTAACTTCATGCCTTTTCAGGCCTCTGAAAAGCACATCGTCTGGCACCACTCGCCATTGTTCGCGTGACAGAACATCTCGACAGGCACACGTAAAAGGGAGGTCCAGACAGGGGTTCCGACCGCCACGATCCCGTCAGCGAAGGGTGCGTGGCTGCCTTGTGAGTTTCATACTGTCGGACACAGCGTCTCGCGCTGAATTGTGTCGGCATCAGGAAATAGCAAAGGTATGTATATTCGAAGTAGAAGAATAAGCTTTTGTAGAGAATATGAGGTGATAATTTACACGAGGCTTCTGGACTAACGCGCATCGCTTCACAAGCAGGGCGATCGTTACCAGGAATTTTCCAAAATAAAACAACAAATCTACCAAATGATTTTCTTCAACTGAAGTCTTAACAATGTTGTCGTAGTCTATAGTAGGACTAGTAGTAGCCGTAATTGTACACGTAGTGGAAGTAGTAGAACAGTAGTAGTAGTACAGTATTACAAACGCTGTAGACTTGCACACGGCCCACGGCATGTATCAGGCACCCTTGCCTCACCTCGCCACGACAACTGCAGTATGTGATGAAGGTGGGAATAAGAGTGTTACTCAAGAGTGAAGCTCTCGGATTTCTTTTGTTTTGTATTATACCTCGATTTCTTGATTTTACTATGTCCAAACCAATACCTAAGTTCCCAGCGGGTGCTTTCATGTATCATGAGGGCGGCTACCGCTATACAATCCGAGCGGAAAAAAACACTGCGGTAGGTTTTGCATGTATCGGGCAGAGGCGGGGTCAGAAAAACAGACGAGCAAGACAGGCAAATGCGGGGTTTTCGCAATAGATATCGCAGACGAATGTGTGAAGTCCGACGCCACTAAAGCAGTACTGTAGTAGCTGGACGAGAAAAAAAAAAAATGTGAAATAATGCATCGTACACCGTACGTCGTGGGGAGGGGGGTCCCAACGGTGTGACGCCGGATCTCAATTACAACAGCAGCTGGAAAAAGCAGAGGTCATTGCAATCTACTGTGGTTTAGGGAATCATTCAAACAGTTTAATCATTCTTTATGATTTCTAACGATCCAGACGTCCCCGGTGGCTTGGTAGGTGGTCCGCGAGCCTGTCAAGATCAATTTCGTGAGTTCGAGTCTCACCGAGTGCATGCTCATAGGGACTTTTTCTTGCATAAAAAATTGATAAGCGGAAAGCGCGAAAGCGTGAGTTGGCTACATTCGATGAAAATCGACGAGCAGTGGGAATGCTGAACCCTATGCGCGATAAAAACTAAAGGCACGTACCGGGGGGGAGAAGGGACGACACCTGTGACCACGGCTTGTCCAGAAGATCGTCGAGGGTAAAACCTCCTACGAGTGGGCTGGAAAGTAAAGTGATGATTAAAAAAAAAAAAGAAAAAAAAAAAGATCACATCAGGTTGGTCTCGATTATTTGAGTAGCAAAATTATATAAACGTACTTATAATCACTTAATTCACTCCATTTGTTGATTTTTTGTTGTATAAATTTTCGTGACATGAGATATTCTGGCTCGTGCTATAGCACCGCGGCACTGCTGTAGGTCAGGATCAGTGTGGCAGAATCAGTATGCCATCGTGGCGATCAGGTTTTGTTCTTACTGATACAGCGTCGGCCAGCAGGTCATTTCGGAGGTAGTCTCGTGTGTGTACAGCAGCAGCCAACGCGGTTGTTGACCAGAGGGTCGAGTGGTTCAAAATGTGGGCCTGTAACAAGCGGGCTCGAGGATCCCCAGCAGCACTCTGTGCTTACTGGGTATTCATACTCCGGGAGGTCGTGGTAATCAGAACCCACGAACGACCAAAACAACATCGTCGTGACTCTATTCCCGCATGCTTTCAAACCACCATAATTGGTTCTGGTTACAACTAGGTATCATGCATGTTTTGTTATCGTTGGTGTACGTGGTGTGTGCCTTGACGCTCGTGACAATTCACCTGAATGTGTGTTGTCTGGTGTGTCATCTTATCCGGCGGCGTTAACCCTTCATGGACGTTTTGCTGGAGTGTTCAGATGGCATTTACAACTGCTGTCGTACGTAGTCTAAACTAACTCGAAGTCGGCCCTGATTTTGATGCGTTAGGTGGTAAGCAACGGCTGGCACAGCACAGCGCGGTTAGTGCACCGGGGAAAACTACAACTACGAGCTGATTGGGTTCCAGCACAATTGCACCGCGTGCGAAGACAGACAGAAGGGCAGCATGACCAAGGATGGAGACGGGTATGTGCTTCTTTGGGAATGAGGTTGCCACTGCAAAGATTACCAGAATTCCGTCAGCACACCCCTGCATACCCCCTCATCCGTTTTAATACAGGACGATATTTCAGTCCGCACACGTACAGCAGTAGGCTCATCACCTGTATCGAGCGAACGGTGGTGTCGAAGGGAGGGTTCCAAACCCTCGCGAACGACTTGGAGGAAGTCCACATGGTGGAGTTCCACAGGAAGGAGACCAGGTGAGGCAGCGGGAAGACCGGCAGTGATATGTTTCGGAAGGACCTCTCAATGCACGCAGATAGAGGGTGTATGCACTTGACATGTTCTCGTTTGATAAAAATATTAGGGTGCACCCCAATAGACGCATATGTAAGATATGTGCTGTGTTTTGTTGGCTCACGTCACGGCCGGTTGACGTGCACCGGTTGTTGCGAGAGTTTTTGCCCGTGAATCCCTTCATGCTGTGAGCTCTTGCAGCTCCTTTGTTCGGCTGAGATCAGTCTGCTCATAATTATCGACCTGCTATCCAACCTCTGCGTACTAAACAAAAATGTAGGTACACGTACCGCATAGCTCGAAAGATAAGTCCAAAGCAGCGGAAAATGGTTGCTGCCAACAACGACGCTCTGGATAACGATAAGGACGGGTACAATGGGAAGGCACCTTCGGCGGCTGTGCTTCGAGTCGCATGCGACGTTGCGTTTGCGAGTCGAAGAGAGTATTATCATCGAAGCTGTCAGTTGGTTGACGTTGACAACGTTGTTTTCGACGTATCGCACAAGCTGGTGAAGGGCATTAGGGTTGATAACAGCGAGGTGTAGAGTGGGGTATTCACCGCGATGAACTAGCACAACCAGGTGGTTGCGTAGGTGAGTTTTGGTGCTTCTGTCAATGAAGAAAAATCGCGACTAGTCTCTGGTTGTATCGAGTGCATGATCTTGCATGAAAATAGCGGTACAAGGCACCTTTACAACCCAACCAAAGCCTCGTTCTGCCGGGCTTGTTAGTTTTTGAGAATTTCCGCTGACTGCTAGATATACTATTTTTCGCACTTGTTTGACTGCTGTCATTTGTTGTTTCCATCATCTTCAGGCCCCGAAGGCATCTGTCTTGGAAGAGGCCAAGGCGATGCTCCTTGGTCTGCAGAAACGTTTCAGCATGTTGAACGTCGACCCATTGAAAGTAAGCATCTTACAGAGAATTGTCGCTGCAATTTTGGCTGTAGTGGTATTTTGCCAATTGCGTGAGAGCGCCGGAACGAGCGTCAGATCCCGTTGCGATTCACAGGGGCGTGGTTCATCAGGGGAGGAGTAACTGTCAATAAGTAACGACTTTGCGCGCGAGGCATGTCTCTTGTCGTGAGTTCGCAAGCAGTATTTAGTTGGTCAATAAACATGCATATTTGTTCGCCTTCGCTTGCAGGTGGTATTTTTGGACAACTGCGACATGGACACGCCTTCGCTGCAAACGACGTTGGGGCCGGTATCGGTCGCTGACCCCGCCAAGTCACCATTGGCCCCTGCTCCCGTGGAACAGGCCTCCTCTCTTCCTCGCCTCGTCTTCCCCGTTGACATGACGCCCAACGTGGTCGTCGTGCGGTCTGAAGCTTGCAGGAAGTCAGCCTTCGCATGTGATCAGCTGATGGACGTCGCCACCAAGACTGTGCGCCAGATACCTGGCAACATGCCAGTCCTGGGGTTTGACTGCGAGTGGGTCGCGTCATTGCGCGGTAGGGGAAAGGTGGCGTTGGTTCAGCTGTAGTGCCTTGATGGTTATCCCGCCTGAAGGTCCGAGGAGGCAGGGAAGCAGGTGCCTTCCCCAAGGCTCTGAAGGAGCTGATCGAGAACGAGGAGGTTGATCTGGTAAGCCCAACTGTCTGTACCCCATTCAAAGCGCATGAAGTTATTGATATTAAAGTTTTCCTCAAATTTTACACTTTTTATTCTCCATGACTTCTCGCTACCACACGTCTCGCTATGACATGATTATTTCCACCCACTAGCTACCGATTGTGCACTGTTCCACAGGCTGGTGTTGGCGTCACTGCTGACATTGGTCGGATCAAGACGGACTACGGGGTCAACGGTACGGGAGCGATAGATGTTGGCGTGCTAGCGGGCAAGAACTTTGGAGCCTCGATTGAGGAAAGGTCTCTTGCTGCTCGTATGACCAGCTTGCTATTCCGACTCTTTCTGAAGGGCAGCGTACGTACGGGTGGTTAGGAGCAGGAGATATTTTCGCTCTAGCAGGTGACAGCACGTGCGGTAATAGCGCAGTGTGCTTCTTGTGCAAGGCTGGTTTACCCCTTTGAAGTTGAGGGTGTAGACATGGGTTGCCATTCGATGCGTGTCAAACAGTACAACCAGTACGCCCCCCCACACTCAAGCAACTTCCTTTTTTTCTTGTAGCATATAATCCATGCTGGACTCGATGCGTACGCGGCAGCATTGCTGCACCGGCATATAATGGAAAGAGTGGATTCTGTGTTTGTCCTCCTGCAGCCGGATGCCGCTGCTCTCGCCACAGGTACCCCCGTACGGCTGTACACGAGGACCAACACTCGGTGCATCGCTGAAGGAACTGCCGCCGACTACAACATGGCCAAGACATTCGGGAAGACTGGGCTTGCCGTCGGCAGACGGCCTTCCAGTGACCGAGTTGTAATGTGGTCCACGGATGTTTGGGTTCCGGGATCGCTTACACTTCACCCTAGCGAGGACGGTACACACGCACTGACGGTTGGGGCGCTTGGTGTACAGGCTTGCGTACTTTCAGGGACGGTGAGTCAACACGTTGTGTGGACTGGCAGATACGCACGAGGAGAGTCCGCAGTGGTTGCCAAATACCCGTGTACCGGTAAATTGTTTCCTGCGATGTCTGCCGGGCGTACGAGTAGCTAAGTCGTTTCACATGCAACCTTCTTTGAGCGGTATCTAGGGGCCAACAATGCGACTCAACCCGCCCCCAAAAAGATGACATACTCCAAAGAAACGTGCGTCTGTCTCCAATACCTCTGTCTCAGCATCACATACCGGGGAGCGATGCTGTTCTCGAGACTCCACCGCCGACGCTAGCCAGCAGAACCGTTTCCAAGCCTGGGGTGTTGCTCGACGTCAGGCATGTCAAGAACCACCCATTGGAGTGAGCCAAAAAGATCCACGGGGCGTACTCAACGTTCTGCTTTGCGCTCACCAATGCTCTGCCGATCGTTCACCCCCGTGCGCTGGAGGACGTGACGTTGGCTGTAGCGAGGCTACATCTCACGAGGGAGCCGTTGGAAATTCGGATGTTCCTGCGCCAGAACTATGCAAACGCAGTCCTGAAGCATTGCCCAAGGGTCCTTCCAAATCCGGAGAATTTGGTGCAGCGGTACGATGACGTGGTGAAACTCTACCGGGACATTCGGGACAGTACCACCGGTGCGAGGATACCACTACAAAATCAAGCCAATTGCTTGCCGTCCCCTAGTGTCGCATGTGATGGAAGAGCCATTGCCTAGGTAGTCTTCGCCCTCACTGCGACTAGATGTGCTATATTTATTGACGGGTGTGTATTCGATATACAAATACTTGCGAAAGATGCTCTTACTCAAACGCTTTCGTCGCACGTACTTTCCTCCTGGCGAGATCCTTTTCACACCGCGCTGGAAGAAAGCGGTGGCCTACCTTCGGCCCCACTTTCTGCAGGGATGCCTCAGCGATCTATCCCCACAGTTTCGATCTATGTACTATTGTACAGGCCGCTGTACCAACCTTGGCCTCCCCACTTTCCGTTCGACGAGTGGCACCATTCGAGTTGAAACATACCACAGATTTTTGGGATTGATCTTGGGGGGTCACCGCACCGCTCCCCAGCTCGGCAGCTCAATCACGGTCGTTCACAATCACAGGCGAAACCATGGCATGGCAGGTGCCGCATGCTTTCACCTGTCTTTCTTTTTGTTGTTGTTGTCTGTCTCACTTCTGTTGTTTTTCTTGTTGTCTTGTCTCTCTTCTCTTTCCTATATGTTTGGGCTGTGTTCAAAGAAAACATATGCTATATACATCATCCCAGTCCTGAACCGGAACTAAAACGTTGTCTTCGCTTCGTCCTGTGCTTTTGCGAAATTGTTATAATAGTATCGAGGTCTGCCGGCAGAGCTGGCGAACGTGTACGGCGGATGGACGATTGAGTGTATCCAGGAGTCGTCGTTCGATTTTTACAAGGACCCTCGTTATCCATCATGTGAATCGCCCAAGAACTACATAGACACCGGGGAGCAGGTCGGTTTTGTCAGCATTCGCCCGCCGGAAGTGCCGCCGACGTCTGACATCGTCTTTGATGATAACGAGGGGGGGGGGGAGAGGAGGGAGGAGGGGGGGGGGGGGTGTACTCATTGCCATGCATGGCCATGATCGTATGACCATAGACCCTTGCATCCCTACAATGCCGGGACGGGGAGGGGGAGGGGGGTGGGAGGACGATGAGCCAGGTGAAGTGTAGGAGGAGGAGGGGTTCGCCGGGAGAATATGGCGCGATCTGCAAGGCGAGTTATAAGTTGCTATTGCGGAAAGCCGCTGTTTTTATTCGTATGTCTCCTATGCCTTGACCGCAACCCTTTGGTTCGGCTGGGCTCCAATCGCTGCGACAGGAAGCATTGGCCTAGAAATATGAACTACCATTTCCCGCTCGAAACGTCAGCCATACTGATGGAACACTCCGCCCCCATGTCATGTTCGGAGAATAATTGCGCAGAAGCAAGGCGTCGAGCTCGGAACCCGCCCATTCACGGGTGTCCTGACCCAAGCGGAGAAGCACAAATTCGTCAGGTCGGTGCTATCGTACCTCGTCTCCATCCCCACGTCGGCAAACCGCCCGCCCACTAAGGATTTCGACTGGGATGCGTTCGCCAACAGATGGAGCGATGCTGTAGATGAAGAGGAACGGGACGAGCGAGCAGGCCGTTTGGTGACGGACGAGCACAACCTCGTCAACTGGACGAAGCCGAACCAGCTCAAACTGTACATGAACGCGTCTAAGAGGTTGGTGAAAAACAAAAAAGCGAATACTGCAGTCGCACAAAGAGGCCATGGCCCAACCGCAGAAGGGCCATCGCGTGGAGGTGCAACCCGACACGTCGTCGCAAGATCTTGGCCAGGGCGCTTGCATAGGCGTCCTTCAAGGTGGGGAAAATGTATCCTTCTCCGCTTTCCCATCTGCGGCTGATACAATCCTTATGCAGTCGCGGCCACCAGTGACGTTTGCTTCGTTATCGATATCAAGCGCTGGGTGCGCGGGGGGGAGCCGAATTCAGACAGGGTAGCCGGGGAAGAGGGTGGAGGGGGAGGGGTGGCTGCTATGGATAGTATTCCTGACTCCGGACTGTCCTCTGCAAGCCGAACACGCCAGGAGTCCAGAGGAGGAGATATCATAGGGACTCAAGCGCCGCTGGGACGGGGTTATTGCATGTCGGGCGTTGATGATAGACTGGGAGGCGTAAAGGTAGGGAGTAGCGAGAGACGGACCGGGGCTAGTGGACGAGGGAGGTCTGTCGTAGGTGATCTGTGCTTTGTGATGCCGATTCAAGCCTGTACCACTCTGCGGGAGGTAGCGCCTAAGTTCGAGTTTTCGACTGCATTTCAGCAGCCCTGCAACCCCCCTGGCGTGGAACAGGACGTTGCGGCTAGGAAGCCTGCGCCGACACCTCGGGCACCCCCGACCCGTCAAGAGCGTGGCCATCTTTACTCAACCGACATCTTCGCCGATCCAGCTTTGCACCAGAGGGGGCCCGGGCGTAACGGGTGCACAACTTGTTTGGTTCCTCTCGATAGTCGCAGGAAACCGGATCACCCGTGTCGTGCTAAGGGGAAGTTAGCCACATGTACTTGCCGGGTTTATGATCCGCCGGGGCCGCAGTGGTTATTTTGGTTTCGAACTTGGATAGGCATGTCTCACACGCCTGGGGTTCTGGGAATTGGTCATGCCATTCTGTACTTCGGCGTGCTTTTACGGGAGACCAGAGTAAATAGGACCTATGGTAGACACAAAAAAATGTATATTTCCCTGTTGTTGCTGACAGGATTTGGTGGTCTTTAATATGGTCCCCCGTAATAGCTAGCGGCGCAGTGGGACGGGCGTATTGCGCGGATACAATAATCGCTTATATCTGGAAGTAATTGAACGCCACTTGCCTGCGGAATGGCATGTAGTTCAAAATATTCCTGTTATATAGTTTGCGTTTCCGCTTTCACTAACACTTTTGCTTTCCTGTCTTCTGGATAGGCCGTGGTGAGAGATGTTTTCCCTTCTTACCCCCGGTAGTTGCCTTCATTTCTATCGCGCAGGGAGTTCAGCATTCCCACTGCTCATCCACTCTTGCCGAATTTTGAGAACTGATGCTTTCGTGCTTAACGTGATGAGAAAACGGGACACAATTTCTTTTTTTTCCTCTGGGAACCCGCCGGCATTCTAACCCGGCCCTAGGGTAGCCGTATTATTGGCAAACAATGGAGCGATCGATACGATGTGTCTTTACGTATGTGGCTGCTGTGGTGGTGATGGCGTGTACATTTATGCAATGAAGCACATATTTCACTGTGTATTTTGTCCTTCCGACCAGTGCCAAATCTTGAGACACCACATACCCGTCTAACGCAAAAACCAATTTAGATTCGAAGCCAATCTCGAAGAGATACGACCGAGTAAGCACTCCCACTCATTTGTATGTAAAAGCAAAAAATGACACGAAAACAAAACAAAACGAGGAGAGGGGTTTCATAGAAATTGCGCGGGCTTCGCCCAAGCAATTGAAGTCCGCCGGAGCTGTCCCATGACATTAAAAAATTGTCGCAATAAATGTAGTATATCTGCTTTGGCGTAGTTTTGTGACCACAGAACTTGTATCCCCTCTAGGATTGGAGACACTGGTCGCTGTGTTGGATGTCGACTGGTAGAAATAACGGTTTAATGTGAAGAACACACATACGAAAAACGAGTCTAATTTTGCTTTGATTGGTCTGACGCATCCCCTCTGGCGGTAGAGCATAGTTGATGAAAACAGGATTGACACGGCAGACAGGGTAGCAAGTAGTGTTGGATAGCATACCGAAACTTTCGTCAAAAAAAAAAAAACTCGAACCGAAAAAAGTTCTCTATTTCGATACAAGTTTCGACAGATGGATAAACGATTACGATACGTATGATCAAAAGAAAACATTCCGTACGCCTCCCTGGGGTATGGAGAGACACAGCAACAAACAGCAGTGTACCCTCTTAATAGTATACAAGTTTAGTTTCAGGTCATGCGCTTCAACACCATCAAATTTTCTTGGCTTGAGATACGAGTATTATCACAGTAGTAACAGGTATGTGTGTACCTGATACGCTTGCAGCAGTACAGGGTACCTAATAAACAACGAGAAAGGTAGGCTAAGATTAAGGCCAATCTGGCACCCGAGCGTCTCCTCCTGGTGACCGAGTTTCCGGTCACTCTAATCTCGATATGTTTTATCAGCACAAAAAGAACGTCGCTATATCAACACGATGCGTTTAGAACTTTGGATGGTTCGTGCTGACCGAAGAGCGACGATGACTTAAAAGAGGTTCATCACAGGAGCTTGTTGTGTTTCTCTCGAGGTTGACCTCCCGCGCGTTCTCAACAGAGGCCTGCACCCCGGCTTAGAGTCACTCCAGTGGTCGACATTGTTCGAAATTTTGGGTGCACGAAATGAGACTTCCAACTGAACATTTGCACTTCGCTTGCGGACAGCTACAGCACCTCCCAGGAAACTACAGCCCGCGAAATTGAGGGATGCTCCTGATGGGGTGTGTCAGGGCATCGGGTATATCACCAGACGGCAGTCGTTGGCACCCAGAAACGACTCACGATGTATTTTCGTTTAGTCGAAGTTGCGGGCGAGTAGCACACAAATCTCGCAAAAACGTCGAAAAAACGTCCTTTTTTTTTATTCGCGAAAGTGGGCATAGCACCGATCGTTGTAGGAATGACGATCACTATTAGGAGATTACTGTTCTCCACGCAGAGGATGTATATCGTAGAGAGCCGTCGTCGATGATGCCGCGACAGCGAAAACTATGTTTCCATGATGTGCAGTAAGTTATTTGGCTCCAAATAGTGCTAAAATGGGCTACAAAGCTCAGGATTCTCATATATTTGCACCAACCATTCATTCCATTATTACAACCACGATACGGATCTCGGTCGCAAATCTCACTCTAATTTCAAGTCGTACGTATGTATTGCCGTAACGACTACGCGCGGGTACGTGACGACGCATTCTTGAGGGTGTTGGCGTCCCCTGAAACAGGAAAACCTTAAGTCCAGGAGTGGTTTCCCTGGAATTTGTGGATGGCGTACCCCCCTCCTCAAGTAACAATCCGGCCTGGGCCAGGTTTCTTGTTTCTTATAGTGTCTCTTGCCTATACTGATGTACGTTGATTCTGGTAGACTAGGACCTCCTGGTGTTGTATTTACCGGCATATATATATGTGTAATTTTTGTTGTATCGTAGAGCAGGGCAACGCTTGCCCTGCTGTTCCTTAGGTGTTGCCATTTAGTACAAGGTTGGACAGAGGTATGGAAATTTCAGGGATTGGTCGGGCTCAAAAAAGGGGCCGAAAATCAAGAACGATACGTTCGCAAAGACATCGGCCAGAAACAACATGTATGTGCATTTGGGGTAGGAGCGAAAAAAAAGCAGTAGCGATACAATAACACCGGTGTCCGTGCCGATTCTTGAATCCCTGAGAGTTACAATACGAATTTATAAAATACGAATACAAGTTCTGTGGTCACAGCTGTGCAGCTTTTTCGTCTTCAAATTATTGTGCCAGATTTCGAGATGAAAACCAGGATACACACGACAAAATCCAGTATTTGTTACAGGTGTGCGCTTGCTGTGTTTTTCATATACACATATCAAGAGCAGATGAAGTCAAGAACATTTACGATATTGAGATTCACCAACGACGGTGTAGGTAGATTTTCGTTTGCGTTGGTTCAGCACAAAACAGAATGATGCGTATTCGCCCAGCATAATGCATCGCGGATATGACTACTGCAGGCATTACTGAGGTCGCGCCTCATTACCACCAATCACTAGTATTTATTACAGTCGAATCGCGCAGATTGAGATGGCTTCGACGTGCCGTGATTACACCCGTACCACATAAGACGCCGCAGAAAAGTCCAAGATCACCAAACTTTAAAGGCGTTCAAGGAGAACTTTCGCCGATGCTCGTTACGTACATGCACCCCGTAAACAAAACCCTGTAGACCAAACAGATAATAATATAAATGCAGCTGCGCAGAACTCAAAGGCCTCGACGCGTCGTGGAACAACCTGAACCAAAGAAACCCACGCAGGCAAGACCTCCTTTTGTGACGGATATCAGGGTAGGTTGACGGCCGTCTTCGTGGGCCGCCATCGCCGTAATATCTTGAAGTAGGTATGCATCGAAAAAGTACATAAAAAGTACGTACGCGTGCTTCAAGCCTAATAATACAGTTCGTAGTCCAGTACGGCAGCAAGTAGTAGGACGCAGGTTTGGGGGAAAAGATCGTCGTGATGTACTGGAGATATCGAGAATACGACGTAAAAAGTACGTACTAGTACCGCAGTATAATGCAGTAGTCTATTTATAGTACAGCAATAAGTGGCGTTGGTCTTCCTTTGTCAGAAGTAGCAGAAGTAGTCACGATGATTACCCCCAATTTTGCGATTTTTTTAACGTTAATACTCGTTTTTTGCGATCATCCCGCTCAATTTGAATTATTTTCTGAATTTTTTTTTAGTTTTGGTCGATCATTTTTTTTTCTATTTTTTCGCCTTTTTTTATGTTCGTATTTCCCGCAATTTTGACGATTCTTGACGTCATTCTGTAGAGTCTCATTCTGCTTTTATGATTGTTCGTATGCGAGTTCACAGTACGTACGTATAGTCCGGAGTTATAGAAGGGAGCGCACGTGAATCACCGCTTGCATGTTCGTTTTCGAAGAGTTCACAACGTTTACCCATTTTTGCGAATTTTTTTATCGTTTTTTATCCGTTTTTTTTTTTTTTCGCGATTATCTCGCTCAGTTTTGATTGTTTCCATTTTTTCTTGGAGTTTCGGTCGACCAATATTTATTTTTTTTTGCAATTTTGTCGTTTATGTTGTTTTTTTTGCCAATTCTTAACGTTTTTCCTCATCGCTTTCGTCCGTTTTTGGTATTTGCTTCATTCGTGAGATATTTGTTCAGAAATATGAGCTACGCTTGAATATTCGTATGAGTTTAACAAGGGGACGCACGTAAAGCACCGCATGCATGTTCGTTTTCGAAGAATGTACGATGTTTACCCCATTTCTGCTCTTAACTATGGTCCCCCGTAATAATTCATTTTATATTTTTCATATGATGCGTATGTCGTGCCTATTAATAGTACAACGACATGGCATTGCATTGTCTACTGTGCTTACTGCACACGTAACAATGTAGAATCTCTGAGGCGTAGTTTTGTGACCACAGAACTTGTGTCTCTCTAGGATTGAAGAATCAGCACGGCCATTGGCTGTGCTGGATGTCGACGGGCAGAAAGAACGGTTTAATTTGAAGAACACACACACAACAATTTGCGCATATTAACGAATCTCGAATTTCATGCTTTCTTGTCAATCTCAGCCTGTCATTATCGTTACTCGTTTTCTTAATGGGCATCATGTATTACTGTGCTCGTGCTACTTCGTTTGTATATACTATTAATAGGTATAGCTCAGCTGTGTATCGCATTTCATGTATTTTCCCTAGGTTTTACGTACTATAGGGTTTTTAGGAACAAAACTTAAAAATTGTCCTCAATGAAAATAATGACGAAAAACGGTACACGAGGTACTTTTTGCCAGTTTACGGTACAAACGAATGAAACCAGGAAATCAGGATACGTCAAACCCAAGTTAAATGACGTTTTCTGTCATGGTATACCTTTCAAAAGCAATGTCGGGTGTAGCTTATATCTACGAACTAAAACCGCGTTCAAGAATACAAGCGCCTTCTCGTATTCGTACTCATAAGAACAGTCAAGCGTAGCTTGTATTTCTGAAGAAATCTTGTTTCGTTTCGTGTGCGTGCGTGTACTCACAGCACAGCGCCGCGGGCGAGCCCGGCGCCGTCGCGGGTGTCTAGCGGGTTTAGGCGCGTAGAGGGACGGTTGCAAGGAGCGCGGGCGCCGTTTTCGTGTCTAGGCGTCGCGTGTGCCTCGAGACACGAGGGAAGCACGAATGTGGGCTCTGTCTGGATTCCTCGCATGGCTCCGCTTATACAATGTACGAGTCTATAAGGGTCGTTTGGATATACAAAGTTTCAAGCGGTGCTCACTGTTGCGGCCAAGCTTATGTTCACAGACAGAGCTACGCAGTCTGAGCAACAACTTTCTCGAGCTGGCGAGAACAAGGGCCACGGTGAGCACCGGGCTTCACGCGAGGCGGGAGACGGGGCTCTCACTGTGGCAGAGATGGAGGAAAGCTTTATCCGGACCGAATCGGTGGTGAGGTGGTCGCGAGACGGGCGGGCGGCGCACGTGGTTGAGAGAGCTCTGCTGCTCGATTTTTTTCTTCTTGACCGGTGTAATGTGTTCGAATCAGACATAAAATTATCACATGAAAGGGGACGGGGATTTTTATCATTTCCGCGCGTTTTCGTATTCATAAGAATAGTGAAGCGTAGCTGTATATTTCTGAACAAATACCTCACGAATGAGAATTACTGAAAAAGACGAAACCGAGGAAAACATTAAGAATTGGCAAAAAAGCAAAAACGAAAAGAAAGCAAAAAAATCCTAAGAATTGATCGGCCAAAACTAAAAAGAACGGAAAATAATGAAAACTAAGCGAGATATTCGCGAAAAACATATTAAAACGACAAAAAAAACGCGTTCATAGGACCAAACATTGCTACTAAAAATAGGGGAAAGTATAATTTTTGTGTTCACCGTAGGTCCTATTAACTATGGTCCCGTGTAATAATACAAAATAAAGCAAAACCAAAGAAAATATAGAAAACAAATCGAAACAGAAAAAAGAAAAAGAAGAGAAAAAACAGTCGCGCCTCCCCGCAGGAGATGTGGCAGACACTTGAAAAGAACGAGCTAAAGAAAAACCAACAACATTCTGAAACAGAGTAAGACTTGGAACCAAAGGGAAATAACAGGCAAACCGAAGCACAAGCCTCTCCAGGTAGCCGCAGCAGTTTGCGGTAACGAGTAGCATAGACAGGTTCTCCCTACTACTAGTAGTCCGCTTAGTACCTTGCTACCCTCTCTGCCGTCTCCGCCCTGCGTTCGTTAACAATGCCCCGCCGCTCGGCGTCAGACATAACAAGCAAAGCAGGCTCGTCATCCAGCCACGCCTTCCAAAGCCAAGCTAGGTGCTACCTGCGCCGACTTTTTTGGGACATGCCATTTCCTCCTCCGGCGGGGACATAGACGTGTCAAGGGTCAATGTGGCCCTGGAATAGGAGCAGTAGGGCCGGAGAGGGAGTGTATACCGCTGTTGGCCGCTGTTGTCGTGTCGCCTACGAGATTGGCAAGATCCACAGAAAATTTTGGTGATGTCGGGCAGGGAATGGCGTCGCGTATCGACTTGGGACTCCGAGGGGGGCGATGTTGAAAGGCTCGGCGTGCCTACCCTGTTTGAGCTAGAGAGCCTACTAACAGGTTAACTGGATTGAGGGAAATCTGATAAAAAAATAAGCATCGTCAAACTGTGCGTTAATTTTCCAATTCGTGCGCTTAATGGCTTGGTTTGGTGGGTCGAAGCGGGTGAGGTGACTGCAACGTTTCCATTACACGCGCAAACTGGCTGTTGTGGGGAGGGTCTGATGCCGGGCGTTCGCAAAAATCCTCGTACTCTGCCCCTTCGGGAGGATGCGGTATAGAAAATCGTGTGAGCTACAAGCATCGAGCAGTTCTGCGAGGGTGTCGG
This sequence comes from Macrocystis pyrifera, assembly GCA_031763025.1. Taxonomy (NCBI): domain Eukaryota; class Phaeophyceae; order Laminariales; family Laminariaceae; genus Macrocystis; species Macrocystis pyrifera. The sequence continues at coordinate 1,911,421 of JASSKH010000025.1, read as the reverse complement.
GCGGATTGCTTATGTTTCTCAAACTAGATAGTCGGAGCGAGTAAGCGTTGAGCGCAGCGATAGTCTCGCCGTGGGTGTCGACATGAATGGCTTCGGGTTCGTCATCGAAATCCAAACTATAAATAGATTCATGAAAAAGGATTATCTGTGGCGAAATCTCAATGGAAGGCTCGTCACGCGGATCGGCCATTAAAGACGCGCAGGCGAGAGCTACGGCGGTCGTCTCTGTGGGCGGGCGCAACACGCGCGCGTCGCGTTGCGTTGCGGTGCTACTCAGGGGGAACGCGAACGCTGAGAAACAGAAATACAAGGGCAACGAAACAAACAGAGAACAGACACAACACTCTAAAATACAGTGACTCGAATCAGGCCCAAACAAAAAAAAAGGAGGAAAACTCACACCTGAAGGGAGAGAACGCTTGAAGAACAGGTCGAGGGGCTGGCCACGAGCAGAGACGTAGCCCTTTCGACGCCGCCAATTGTGAAGGTGAGTAGGCAAGAGTGCTAGGAGATAATCCGCAGAAGAAGTGTGACACAGGTGACTGTGGTTTTGGGTATTGACGTTCTCTTATCGTTGGTGCGAGGCTTGCTCGACGAGGCAAGTGACACGAGTGAGAGAGAGGGGGAAAGACATGGGGTAGATACGTGAATCCAGAAGTGTCCTCTGGCTTCAACCGGCTATAACCTACCGGTCCAGGTAAGGGTACATACGTCAGCCCAACTTCAATCATACAAACACCCCGTTAGACCTGACGCATATACACACCATTTGCGTACATCTCCATGCCTCCTCAGGCTACGAAGGAATACTAACTTTCAAGCCGGCATTGCGACATACGATTATCGTATTCCAAACGGTACGATGGATACGATCCAACTGGTAGGGAGCTGTGCGCGTGAGGTCCGTATCGACCAGAAATCGGTGGAATGATAATTTTTTTTAATTTATTCCCAAACGTAACAACCAACAGACTGGACGATTGTCAGCAATTCCGAAATGCCATGGCGTTCCAACATAACTTGAATATGGTATACCGGAAGGTCAGCATTGCATCGCCTGTAACTCTTGATGCGTTACGAATTGACTGTCCATGGTGTGCCCAGACTTACAAACGCATATGTTTTAACTTTAGGGAGCGACCGAAATGTTTTTCCGTCTGATCTGAAAAACAGCGATGACAGGTGTGATGTACCCTGCTGTAAAGCTCATCGACTGATATTAAGAATTGAGGCTACAGAAAACTAGTTCGTGATATCCTGCACACTGATGAACAAAAATCACTCCAATCGTATGCTGGAGTAAAGAGTACCACCCGTAAAAAAAAAAATGTATATAATCATACAATGGGGTAACAGGACGCAAACCGACAACACAAACTAAAAGGAGCTACGGAAAGCTTTGAAAAACGAGGAGTTCCTCGCTCGCACGGGGAAAACAACAGGAGAAGCGGGGAGAAACAAGCATGCCGAGAACATAGCGGACCGCCGCGACTATCGTGCGTTGGAGCGACACCAGGACCGTGCTGCACGCGACGAGGCTGTGGCCAAATGTTCTGCTGAGACCGAAGCTCGCCAATCGGCCGAGAGTCTAGCCGAGGAGCGAAAACTGTCAATGGAAACCGAGGAGCGGCTTGACACGGTAGCAAAACTGTCGGAAGAGCGTCAACAGCGGCCGCATGCGGAAGCAGAAGCGCGTGCAGCACTAGCGGCGCCGGCAGCCGAGGAGGGGCGGAGGTCGGCAGAGGTGGCGAGGCTGTCGGAGGAGATGGATCGCCTGTCGTTGGTCACAGATGGTCTCATCGAGGAGAGGAACCAGGACGTGTCGGTGATTTTGTACGGTTTTGGAGGTCAATTTTAGGCGCAGCAGGAGGGTCAGCCCGGGGAGCACCTTCGAGAACGACTCGGCTTCGAGAAGCTCAAGTTCGAGCAGATGGAAAGGGAGGTGGAGAACGCTAAAGCTTGGGGAAAGCAGCAGCTAGTGACCAACGTCAATTTGAGGAAGAGGGTGAGCAGCAGCTCACGCAGTCGTTTTGTTCAGGGCATGCTCGGCTTGGGATAACCTCGACCGAATTTGGCGTTGTGTTGTATTTTCTTGCAACATGATGCATCTGCTGCAGGAAACACGCATATTATAATCACTTATTTTTTTTACTAGTTTTGGTTGTTTTGGTTCGTGCACGATTCACGAATACTCACATACTGCCTCGTACTTGTTGTTTGAGGGATCATAAAAACAAAGTTGACATCTGTTGATTTTATAGCACTACCCGCTAGATAGACCGAGTGGTCTAGCAGGTAGTGCTATATAATCAACAAAATATATGTCTTAGAGTTCGCTGACGGAGTGGTCTAGCAGGTTCTTGTAGTGCTATATAATCAACAAAAGATATGTTTTAGAGTTCGTGGAATCTCGTTGACTTAGTAACAGTGATCTCCGGGGCCCTCCCCTCGCCAAACGCTACCGGTGTCTAGAGCACACTATCGTAATAATTCGTATTGTCTCCAGCGCACGCTCGAAAAGAACAAATTACTAATTCGGCGAGATTTGAACCCCCGACCCACCCTTGGGAATTATATAGCACTACCTGCTAGACCACTAGTCTAGCGCGTGAGATTTGAACCCCCGACCCACCCTTGGGAATTATAGAGCACTACCTGCTAGACCTCTCAATCAGCGCTGACTGAGTGGTCTAGCAGGTAGTGCTAAATAATCAACAAATATTGTGTCATGAGTTCAAATCTCGTCGACTTCCTAATTTGTTATTTTCGAGCGTCCGCGCTGGAGAAAATGCGAATGATTGTGGTAGTGTGCCTCTAGACACCAGTAGTAGCGTTTGGCGAGGGCAGGGCCCCGGAGGTCACTACTATTACTAAGCCGACGAGATTCCACGAACTCTAAAACGTATAATTTGTTGCTTATTTTGCACTACCTGCTAGACCAATATATCCGCGCTGACTGAGTGGTCTAGCAGGTAGTGCTACATAGCTGACTGAGTGGTCTAGCAGGCAGCGCTATAGAATCAACAATATCTATCCAATACGGAGTACTTCTTATTACTATAGCTGCCGCTATTGTTGCCGATGCCCTGTTGTCATGTCGCGACCTTCCTGGTTCTGACGACAACAGAACAGACGCAAACGGATAAAGATCGAGGTCATCTCTACAGCAGCAGCTACAGTAGCTGCAGCAGTTAAGGCCGGTGGCGCCGGCAGCAGGCGCACGCCTGTCCCTGCTCAGACAAGGCCGCCCCAGCAGCAAGACGTAGAAAAGACGTCCGAGAAAATAATGTTTGAGCATCGCGTAGAGCTTGTGTACCAGTGGTTGATAAAAGGTGTTCCAAGAAGCTTGGTCGGGTCCCAACCGGCAAAACTTCACATGACATGGTCCCGGCTATAAAAGGGACCTCGCATGCAGAGCTTGCACGGGATACTATCTGACAGATCCTACAGGTATGCGGTAGGTGTGTGTGCTCTGCACATTAAACCGTTCTTTCTACCCCGTCGACATCCAGCACAACCAGTGTCCGTGCCGACTAATCAAACCTAGAGAGATACAAGTTATGTGGACACAAAACTACGCCACAGAGATACTGGATACGACAGGCACGACATATATATATTCTATGAAAAGAGAAAACGAAAAAAAACAATTGTTAACAGAAACAAGAACAAAGAAAAAAAAAAGTAGAAAGAGAAAAGGAAAAGGATAAAAGGAAAAAAGAAGAAAAAAAAAAAACTGTCGTGCCTCCCCGCAGGGGATGTGGCAGACACTTGAAAAAAACGTGGTGAAAAAAAAACACACCACTCTACTTATATACAGAGTGAGACTAAGAACCAAGGGAAAATAACACGCAAACCGAAGCACAAAGCACCCTCCAGGTAGCCGCAGCATTTTGTGGTAAGAGTAGCATAGCCAGGTTATTCTCCCTACTAGTCCGCTTGGGACCTTGCTACCCTGTCTACCGTCTTCGTCCCGCGTCCGTCAACTCTGCCCCGCCCCTCGGCGTTAGACAATGCGAAACAAGCAAAGCGGGCTCGTCATCTACCTATGCCACACACGACTCGTTTCTTAAGGCGTATCAATGGAAGAAAGGAAGACAAAGAAATATATACACTTACGTATCTTATTCCAGACGGCAAAACGGACACGATCCAACTGCTGTGTACGGGATACTATCTGACCGATCCTTCAGGTGTGTGTGTGTGGTTTGTCTGCTCGGAGATGGATATCATCCACCTGTACGGAATACCATCTGACATATCCTACAGGTATGCAGTTGATACTCGACTAGGCTTCAACAGCAGTACGAGTACGACTATTAATAGACTACAGCCGTATCTGGTATAAAACCAAGCTGTACACTCAACCGTGTACCAATATCAGAAGATGGCAGGTACCACGGATTGATATCCCCGCGTACGACGCAAAATAGCACACACCCTCGAATGAAGCCGAGCCGATTACCTCGACAACAACGCGAGCAGAACATACGATAATTAATGCACTTTGTGGAAACATGTCGACAAAGAGGTAGATACTATCATCAATCGGGCTGGGCACTGGCTTCTGACTCAGGCAGCAGTAGCGATAGTACTACTATTATCGTCAAAATCAATGAGTAGATGGGTTGAAGCAATATACTGGCTGGGAGTGGTTGCGGTCATCAACGCGGAAAATATCACGAAGAATGTCGAAAAAAACACATTATTGCACCGTGTGGCGATGATGTGGCGATCTTATGAAACCTTTGAAGAAAGGTATGAACTCCTTCTTTCATTTCTCGTCTCTCTTGGCTATCCTGTTTCTTTACGGGACACTGATGTTGATTGTACTCAGAAGGACGACATATGAGATCTATGGTAGATTGGGGAGTTCCACGCTGGAAAGGGATTCCGGCAGTAGGGTATTGAGATATCGGGGTAATGTGTGCCCACCAATGCCACTCGTCAGGTGGAACCCTCTACTGCATGTGAGGCGAGTCAACTACAGCGAGGATGTAATATAAGAGGAGTTCCGTGTCATGTCTGGAGTCAGCCACGCGTTCCCGTGCCAGCTGCGCCTATACCTTTAGGGATCAATCAACACACTAGTGGGAACCCGGCGATCTTCTATTGGCAAGCGTAGCCCAGGCCAGCCCAAAGAGGCGGGAACCTGCTTCCAGCATGTCTATTCTTTTTAGACGATGTGCTTCGTGAGGGAGCAAGCGTGTGTATATTTTGAAGATGAGATCGAGGTCCTGGAGGAGAGGACGTGTGTGTGAGAGAAGAGTGAGGAGATGCCGCACCAGGAGAGCAGCAGCGATCCCAGCGGGGCCAAGTTTGAGCCGGACCTGGCAGAATCGCTTGGCACTGGTGGCGAAGGCGCTGGAGAGTAGTAATTGCAGGGACAGCAGCAGCTCCAGCAGCACCGTCAGCAACGTCGGCAGTCAGAGGATTGCTGCACTTTTGTTGCGACGATGAAGCGCATGCAGTAAGCACCGTTACCGCCGCCGTCGTGTCGACCGCCGCGTAACCGTCGCTGCTGCAACACCCCGGGATAGCCAGGCATCTGCCTGAACCTGTGGGTTCGCTGCGCGCTGGCGACATAAATGTAGAACGTATATTATTATATGAAAGAGGGAGTTTCCCGGCAGGAGCCGGGAGGGAAGGTAGAAAACCGCGGGAGGGACGCTGAAAGTGTTTTGGCAGAATTTGCCTGGACTGCTGAAGCACCACGCCCACAGGTGGTTGATGGGGGGGGACGTTGCCCCCGAGGAAGGAGTCGAGGGAGAGTGAAGATGGGCGCAGGGGGAGGAGTCTGCATCTTCATCTGTTCGGGATGCGGTGGCCCAAGAGAAAGGAGGAAAGAGAAGGAATCGAGGCGCCACCGGCAAGGACTTACGTCCGCACAATGCACGTTTGGCTTTGTTGATTGACTGCTATAGTGATTTTCGTTTCTAATTTGATTGTGTATCGATTTGAGAGTAGGAGAGAATCGGCGAACATTGGAGATTCAGATTTATTTGGGAATACTGGAAATGAAATGAGTTGAACAGACGTATACGTATACGTATACGTATAGCTTCCCTCACTGAAGTTTTTCTGTAGACGCACTGCTGTAGGACTATGACGTCTGTCTGTTTTATGGTTGACTGGTCGAGGGCTCTGGTTGAGCATCGACACGAGTTCAGCAGGAAGAGGTCTATGTGATGAACCGTTGTGCCCAACTACAGCAACACGTCTGTTTGCGGCACTTCACATACTTACATCTTTGTATGCGGGTATCTCGTTTATGAGTTGTTGGGTTGGTGTGTAGCACGACCCGCGCCACTTGTTACGTGCTAAAGGCAAGATGCTTATTTGCGGACGGAGTAATATACTATTCGAGTACAGCAGCAGCAGAAGTAGTATGGTACTGCTGTGAGCTGAGACGAAAACGGTTTACTTGGCACTGCTGTATATGTTCATCAAGTATGTACTGCAGCATATATAGCGGTCGAGGAATGTGGGTTTGATGTGGGACCATATATTCTCGTTGACAAGTAGCTGTTTATTTGCAGTAGCATTTGAGAACATAACTATACCAAAGAGGAGTTTGCAAGCAGTGCATGTGCAGACCTAATCGCTCGAATGCACGTCCCATCCCTTCTGTATGCCGGGTCAATGCTGCGGAGGCGGCGATTGATTTCACCCAGGACGAATAGCTGGATGACCCGAGCTGCGGTGACGCCATGAGACCGAACGGAGAGGCAGCCGCGGCGGAGGCAACAGCAGTAGTGTTCGGGGCATCGGGGTGATTCTCACTGAAATGTGGTTGCCTTTGAAACTGGATGAATATTTTCATTGCTTGTATTTTGGAGTTGTTTTTCTGGTCGATTTGGAGTCCGCGAGAGTTTTTGGTGTTTTCGAGTTGTCCCCACGTCAAATAAATTTCAAGTGAAGAAATGTATGCTATCTCGCATTACCGTCGCGATCTGTGTATCTATGGCGGGAGTAGGGGACAAAGGGAGACCCTTGTCCGGGGGGACGGGGTTCCTTGCGATCTCTGGCATTTATTTTCTTGGCTTAATTTTTATTTTGATGAATAGGACTACTGTGATATTTTATATGATTTGCATTAATTCCTCATGAAATAGAGGGAGATTTTTTTTATAAGGTTGAAGAGAGACTATGAAGCGTCTGGGGGCGTGTGCGGTCCATAGGAAATGTTTTCTGATTTGGATGGTTTGGGTAGTATTTCGGAAATTGAGAGTGGGATTTTTTTTGGTTCTTGGAAATTTGTGCTTTTGTTCAAAGTCAGTACTGACTGAGTGGTCTAGCAGGTAGTGCTCTATAATTCCCTAGGGTGGGTCGGGAGTTGAAGTCTCGCCGAATTCGTAAGTTGATCTTTTCGAGCGTGCGCGCTGGAGACAATACGAATGATTATGATAGCGTGCCCATAGACACCAGTAGCGTTTGGCGAGGGGAGGGCCCCGGAGATCACTGTACTAAGTCGACGAGATTCCACTGAATATCTTTTGACCAATTCCGCGGAAAATGCCGTTTTACCTGACTGAATCCGAGAAGAATGCCGTTTTACCTGGCATTGGATTTCGAAAGTTTTATGTGTTTGCAACAGAGAGGCTGGGGATTTGAACATTTGAATACTGATTTGAGGGTTGGAGTGTTGATTCAAGAATTTGATTTTTGAGTTACAGATTGGATTTTTGACTTTCTGAGTTTGATTCGAGTTGATATTTTTATTGAGATGCCCTGCGATGTCGTACATTTTCATGTACAGAGCTGAGGGGAATGTTTTGCTCATGCACAGGAGCAGGGGGGATATGAGTATGGTCGTGTATGTTGAGTAGGGGGGATGTTGATTGTACTCAGAAGGACGACATATGAGATTTATGGTAGATTGGGGAGTTCCACGCTGGAAAGGGATTCCGGCAGTAGGGTATTGAGATATCGGGGTAATGTGTGCCCACCAATGCCACTCGTCAGGTGGAACCCTCTACTGCATGTGAGGCGAGTCAACTCTACAGCGAGGATGTAATATAAGAGGAGTTCCGTGTCATGTCTGGAGTCAGCCACGCGTTCCCGTGCCAGCTGCGCCTATACCTTTAGGGATCAATCAACAGACACTTTAGGTGGGTCTACAATAATGTGGCATGTTTCTGGGACGTACGCAAGATAAAAAAACTACTGGCGAATATACTAGGCGGGTCAATAAGTAGATTACCAGCGCCAGTAGTAGATAACTACTACAAGTAGATTACTACGGCAAGTACGGTCTCTGCCAGTGCCCAGCCCTAATCGTGGAAGCATCGCTCGGCATTTGCATTGTCCCCGATGTCGAACAAAATTGTTTGGATAGATAGTCTTGGGGGTACGTACTACATCTATAAACAGCATAAAACGGCACTGTTGTTGCTGTAGTTCACCCACAGTACCTGCAACACGCACCAGCTGTATTGCCTTGAGAATGTTGATGCTTACGTACAACAGAGGCGGTATATTACGGCCTCGACAGGTGACGTGTACAGTAGCACTCTCAAGGTAAGCCACTCCCTTGTAGGATTATCGTGCATGTTTCTTCCCAAACAAAGGGAAAATGGCGGTTTTGGACGTACCTCGTGGAGGTCGCTAGACGCATCGACCAGTGTTTGCACTCTCCTCGATGCCAAGAATTGTGGTAGGAAATTCGTCCGAGCGGGTGTGTTATCTTGCGTGTCATTACGTGAATTGGACAAGGTACTTCAACGGCTGCTGTTTGCAAATGTTCGTCGCATCCAACACCTTACAACGGCAACAGCAGTGCAGCGGTACATGATATCACTTCGCCTCGAAACGGAAAGAAGAGAAATAATCATGCTAACGTAGAATATCGGCCTGACGTGCCCCATGCTGGGGCCCCGATGCACGTCTGCACTTGTTGATGAAATGCACAACCTTGACTCCGTTCCAGAGCCAGCTTGATGCCTTCGCAAAGGTTAAATAAATACTCATAGTTCCCAAGAGAAGATACAGGCAACGCCATATCATTAATTGTGTGATTCTCCGAAGGCTCGAAGAGATGGCACCGAGGCGAACTACTATATTCACTACTCCGAAGAAAATGCACAAACTCGAGTCAGCGATCAAGCTGCCCAGGATATATATCTGAGTGTGCCCGCCGCTGCCCTCGTGCGTGTGCTTTCCTTCTCGACGACGTCCCAACAGGATGTTCTAACACGGCAGAGAAAACGCGACGGAGACGACGTCGGAAATTTTTCTGCCCTGCATGTTCCAGTCTCATATCCAGGACCTAATAAAATGCGTAAGACGATCTCGGCGCAGTTAGTAAAGGCAACCAGTGCCCGAGCAGCGCTTGAGAGGGCGATGATATTTCTTTAACGCCAAAGGATGGCGCTCCCAAGGATGTAGTGGAAGCGCGTTGCGACTTCTATGCGTTCGTGTGTGTTTTGCCGCTTTTTGCACAGGACCTGGCCACCGCGTCTGTAATGTGTATTAGGGTGTGAGACTGAGGCATGAACAATATCGACAAGAACACGTGTTTTTCTTGTAGAGTAGGAGTGTCTGTCACCTTCTCCGACTTCGGTGGTGAAGGTTAATGTTGGCGTCGGTTGTGGATGTGACCAGCTCGTTTTTTTTTTTAATACTATCGGATATTTCCACGGCGCGGCGCCGCTTTTAACGTGTGAGAAGGATGAGGAATTTAGACTTGTACTTTTAAGTGGTATGAGCTAGCTGGGTTAGCTGGGTTAGGGCTGCATAACTGACAGGATATTGCGGAACATGTGGCCGTCGTTTATCATGAGGCGCGCGAGCCTTTTTTTCTTGGTTTTCCTAGGGAAAAAAAGCCTCCACATAACGGCTCGCATACGAGGGTAGGGCGCTACATTTTAAGTTTCTCTCGTTTGTGTGGGTGGCACATTCAACTTTTGTTAGGCCATGTTTGACCACCGCACTCAATGCACACGGCACCAATTCCAGTCCCGGCGGGCTTTGAGCACGCAAACACAAACGAAACCTTCTCGTGCAGGCGCGGTGGTAAGTCGTTCACAGTTGATCGAGCTAGGGGCGGTAACGGGTGGGCGGGACCATGGTTTAAAAAAAACAGAACCGTAGAATATCAAACGGTTTTTGTTTTTAAGAGTTTTACCTAACGAAACCCAACTCTGCGAGTAGTCGTCGGCGGACTGTGCCTGTCCACAGCAACGTTCAGGCCGTGTCCTAAGACATGTTGCAGGTGGTGCTGCCATGCCCATCCTCCTCTTGCTGCTGATCACGGGACCGAGAAACAGGAAAAGCTCTGCTGTAGATGTGGTGCAGCAGTGGTAGTGTGGTGGCACCTGTCATAAACGTTTTAGTGTTTTGAGTTCTACCTACTGTAAAAGTAATGAAACGCACGACTCTACATGTACACGTAGGAAGAACGTGCCTGTCCACAGCAACGTTCGGGCCTTTTCCTAGGACATGCTGCAGGTGGTAGTGTCAGGCCCACCCTCCTACTGACGAGGGGCCGGAGAAGCAAGAGAAGCTCTGCTGGGGATGTCGTACAGCAGTAGTGGTGGCACCTGCTACGAGAAGCTCTCGTTGGGCATGCCAGGTTGTAGATTTTTCGTCTCGAAATTATTATGCCGATTTTCGAAGTGGGAAGCAGGAAACATATATACAACAGACAAACGAGTATGTGTACGTATACCAAGTGTACAGGGGCCACACCTATAAGCCGAGCGTACAGCGACGCTGACCCTGGCCTCGCGTGTCCTACTGCTACTGCTGCAGCTGCTGTTTGGGGAGAAGCTCTGATGTAGATGTCGTACAGCGGTAGTAGTGGTGGCACCTGCTACGAGAAGTCCTGTTGGACATGTCAGGTTGTTGGTTTTTCGTCTCCATAGTATTATGCCAAGTTCCGAGGTGGGAAGCAGGAAACATACAAGAACAATCGAGTACTTGTACAAGTACAAAGGGTGCAAGGGTTAGACCGACAAGCCGAGCGTATAGCGACGCTGACCCTGGCCTCGTGTGCCCTGCTGCTGATGCTGCTGCTGCCGCTACTGCTGCTGCTGCTGCTGCTGCTGCTGTTGCTGCTCTGCTGCTATTGTTGCTGCTGTTATTGCTGCCGCCGCGTCTGCTGCTGACGACTTTTGGTTTCTTAAATGAAACCAAACGTCACGGGTGTATATGACCGTGTACGACGTAGATGTTCGTTCTTGTTGGTTGGGATACTCTAATCCGTATTCGCTCAGCATGATGCATCGCAGACATGACTATTGCAGGTACTGAGGTCGCGCCTCATTACCACCAATTGCTGCTGTAGTAATTAAGAGCATGAACAAAGGAGTTTATGAGTTAGAAATCGTTTATTGGCGAACTGTGCCACTTTAGCAGGGGCCTATAACGGAAGGATTGTCTTACGAGTAATCTTCTTCAAAACGGCTTTCTAAACTAAAATGGAGGCGTCCCTTAATTTCGCGTCTAAATATATCATATGGTGGAGCTTTGTAGCTGCTCTAGGTTGTATTGAGGTCGACTAACCTCTGCTTTCCTTCAACCGGCGCGGCATTATGGTCCTATTGATCCAGAGGGTTTGACTCGCTCTTTCATATGTCAGCGAACGTCTCTCTTCCGCCCCTGTACCTAGCGTAAATATTGATCGCGCCGAAGGATCAGCATTCCTGGTGCTCGTCGATTTGCATCAGTTCCGGCCATGGAGGAATACACTGTAATCAAGTAGGGAAATCATCGGCCGATTGCAGCGCGAATCTCTTTGACGGTGCCCCAGCATTTGCTACTACAGTCCGCGAATCCTCGGTCGATTGAGCATACCCCACGTGCAACAGTATGTGTAAACACTGACAATACGCAACGAAACACCATCATCGTCGGCGTGCATGTGTCGTAGGACAGCTACATACCCCAAATACAACGTGTCGGCTATAGAGCAGCGCCAAAAATGACCGGCGTGCTCTTATGAAGAGCCTTTACCTGGTGTATGTGTTGCGCCCTCGTTCAGCCGCATCAACAGCGTGCTAAGCGCAGTATAACGCGCAGAAAATGAGGACACCTACGTTGCCTTAAAAAAAGCATGCGGAAACGGGCATAACTCTTGGAATAATGGGATGAAGCTGTTGCAGTACTTTACTGTGCAGAGTTAATGTCGTCGGCTATCGTTTACTCCTAAGAACCCGACCGGCTTACCGCATTTGGCACCACCAAATACGCCTCTGTTAGGAGTGACTTCCCGTCTGGGAAGCAGTGTTCGAAAGGCATCAATATCATACTAAAGTATGTATATTGAAGAAAAATAAGGAGTTCAACATATGCTTCAATAGCTCGTGCGGAAAAGGTCAAACTACTGCAGTAGTTTGAGTTATCTCATACAGGTCATATTTCTACAGAGATAATATTAGTGGTTTTTGCACATTGCTTTTGAAGTTGTATTATATTAATGCGCAACCCCCCGCCCGGAGAAGGGGGGTTGAAGAGGGGGTGACCCCCGAGGCTGCCCCAACGGCAACCCCACGCTAACATCCGCATACTCGAGTCAACTCCAACCCAACTGGCGTCAGAGAACTCTCGACGCCAGCCGCCAGTCGGCCTAACCGCTATCAACAAAAAGTTTCCGACAACTCGAGAAAAAACATACCTGATACAAGGTAACCTCACGACCAACGTGCACATAAATGTACACGAAAAAACACTGTACCAGGCATGCACAAATATCACAAGTACTTTTAAACTCAAGATGTACTTTAACAATGACAATATACGGATTACCCCTCGTCTTCTAAACTTTCAGAAGGCGCGCAAAATCCGAGCCGATGCAATACCACGTTCACTTTATCAACTACCTGGTATCACAGTACGATATAAAGAAACCCCGCTTGCATCAAACTAAAAGCTAACGCCAAGGCGGCTAGCCCTCGCCACCACATGCGCAATCTACGACACCCGGTCGCACCATCAGCGAAAATAAGGGGTACGTCTAACAAACAGCAAAAAGCACACGTTACTGCGACCATTTAACTCCCCGCTCACTGACTCCCTCAAAAGCACGGGCGGGTGGGTAGGAACTCAAAACTAGTTTGTATCACACCTTGGACCGGTAGCTCTGCCTCTGCTTCACTGCGCTATCACATGTAGGTTGCGGCTACGTACCGGACAAGGTGTGTGTACCAAGGGCTACGATTCATGCTACGATGTATTTTCCGCATTCATCTGATTGGCTAAACTTCTTACGTACGTATAAAGCTCACATTCTCTCATTCTTCCAAGAATATTCCGCTTTGCACTTTGCTTTCGAAGTTGTACTATATTAAGGCGCAACCCCCCGCCCGGAGAAGGGGGGCTGGAGAGGGGGTGATCCCCAGGGCTGCCCCAACCCAACTCCAAGCTAACATCCGCATACTCTGGTCAACTCCCAACCCAACTGGCGACATAGAACTCTCGACGTCAGCCTCCATCACAAATGTGAGTTGACCCGACTTACGGATGTACTCTTACGACCCCCACTTGCAATATCATAGGCAACGCATGTGATAACACATTTCTCCATACTTTCACTTCTGCCTAGTCAAATCTAAGGGTGAGTTAACTCTGTGCCCTGGCCCGGCTGAATCCCACCCCTAGTTCCTTGCTGGGCCCTAACGTCTGCTACCCAACTGGCATCCTTTCCGTGACTGCGAACGTACGTCTTGTACGGGTCGGACGCCCATCGGCCCGCACGCTGCAACACCTCTGGTGTCGCCCCCCCGCCCACAAGTGTGTTGCGCCTCCAATCCTCAGAGAGTACAACGCGCACTCCCCCGAACGCCCGCCCGCCAACGCAATCATTTTCATCAAATCTGTTGTCGCTTGCTGCTGTGTCCACATAGACCGTCTGCCCTTACCAACGCCTAGCGCAGTAAGGGGGGCCGACGAGGGAAGAAACAGATAACAAAACATGAATTCGACCATGAGATCGACAGCATCGCCACCGTCGCCCACGCGCAACGCCGGACCAAAACGTACGCGCGTAAGAACCGCTTCTTTCCGCAATCGGCCCCCCTTCGCCCCACGAAACCAAATCTCATCGCGGTCCGCGGTGGACCACTGTGCCGCGGTAAGCTGAAACTATCCGCGAAAAAACGCTATGTAGGCCCGTCGCAAACGATACGTCTCGTGTACACGTGACCGAGTTTCCGCAAACAGTTCGGACGCACGAGTGGAAAATAAAGGAAGCATAAAGGGCAAGCCACTGTTATGTAGGAATCAATTTCTCGCCCGCGATCAACATTTCCCACGAAACAGGACGACGCACGGTTGCATTGATACCAACGTCGGCATGCGAACGAGCGGCACCTTTGAGGGCATTACCCAAAACGGGATGAGTAGTGTCCAGCTCGAACCCTCGTGAAATACGATGGAAAAACTTGATCGCTGACAAAGAGCTCTCGATAGTTGCCGAACGCAATTTCTTGGGAGCAAAGGCGTACGCTACGTACTCGAAGAATACGGACATACCACAACGTACCCGAACGTCTACCCACGCGCCAAAAGACCCCTGATAAGTGCGTTGAGACGAGGTCGCATTGGTGTTTCGCATGAGTTGAGGCCAACACTGAAGCACAGAGGGATGTGCCTGCATCCCCCAGGTCCTGCTCCTGCCACGGAATGTCGGATCGAATAGCACGCAAAAGATCGAGGACGGAGGCGCAATCCCACCGTGAGATACCATCAGCGGCTACGATAAAAATTCCCCGTACGTGTTTTGCGTCGAAATGTCTACCAGAGGACAATTCGAGCACACCGAGAAGGCGCATCAACGCGCCAGATCTCGGCTCTTTCCCTCCGTGACGACGCCGCACCCACTCTATGGCTGTTTAGTTGTCGCCACGCAACAACACACAGTCCCCCATGGCGGACGGACGTTCAGCACACGGAGAGACGAGAACCCATGCCGAACCTACCATGCCCAGCAGGTCGAGAACGTTAATTGATATACCGTTGTCGTCTGCAACGGACTTGATCGATCCACAGAATCGAGACCGCTCCCCTGCGTCAAGCTCGTATCGCAAATATACACCAGTTTCAAGGCAAAAGCCCCAGACAGCAGATTTATATGCATCCAAAAACAGAGTGCGTCGAGGGGGGGGCTCAAGCAAATGATACATCTGAGCCGACGGGGTTCCCACACGCGCGTCCAACCTTCCTTAACGAGCCACCCCCAGAACTTGAGGTCACCATGAAACTCGGGTCCCAGGGCGAGACGCTGCCCGGGGTATGCCATACGACACGCAAAATCAGCGCCGGCGGCTATGCGCGGCGTACCAACCGAAGCCAACAAGTGGTTAACGAAAAACGCCCCGGACGCACGGCAAAGGAAACATGCACTAGAAAGCCAACGAGCTGTGACACCTGCTTCGCTGAAGAAGATGCACGTGACGGGGGCCACTCCGCGAGGATAGTGCGCAGCTTGAGGAGCTTATGGGACGGCAACATCACCGTAAGCGCCTCAGTATCAATGATCCATCCCAACACCTCAAGTTGCGTGTCCTAGTTAGTAATTTTATTGACTGACAGAAGGGGTGGACCTGAAACCCCACGCTCACCCAACAAGCGGAAGTGGTCCAACGCCGGTGACTGCACAGTACGCAAGAAATGGTGGCCGTCGGGCCACCATTGCAGCTCGACGAGATTGCCGACGTCTACGTAGTACCTCACAAAAACCATTCTCCTGGTGTTGCTCCCTGAACCAGGCACGGGCCCATAATCACGCGGGATAGCAACGACCCGAACCCCCCGCGGCGGGGAACGTTCAACGTGCGCAACGGCGGCAGCCTCTTGTTGGGAAACGTCTGCGCCTTAAAACGTAGAGCGGGGGTGGGCATGCTCGAGCGCAGATACCATCAACCCCCAAAACCCAGTGCCATTAGGCCAACCACAATGCAAGCGTGAATCCACGACAACGAGATCGCCGAAACCGTATCCAAAGGTCGGTGCGCCTGCCGGATCAACCAAAAACTGCCGAAATGCGTCTTTGACGTCCACACGGCACAGGATTCGAGCACGATTACCGTGCGTCTGTCGAAAAACCAACACCTGTAACAGCACATCACGAAGCGCATGCCCGAGCTCGCACGATGGCGCGGAGTCAAAGTCAGTGTCACCGTTAACACTGGTCCGGCCGCCCTCACACGCAAACGTAAGAACGTCAATATTCCTTGTCTTGGGTCCGAGAACGACGCTCAGTGGTGAAATGCAAAGACCCCGAATCTCGGCTCTGCAAATCGTACGTCAAACACCAACGCTCGGCCGTGCACAACGTCTGCGCATATCTTGTAGTGGATAGCACCAGTATACGTGGTGACGACCGCGTGATTACCATACACGAGTTGTGTGGTCAAATCCCCCCCGGCGCAACGCCGACGGGCACGCCCGGCGCCAGCACAGGAAGCAACAAAGAAATTCGGGGGAATTCCTTGATCGCACCAAACCAGTGCTGTACGATGGCAACATTAATATGCGGAGAGAACAATGAGGAGCCGATAGTGGACAGGAAAAAGGGAACACTGCCTTGATATTGTCACACGAGTGACGAGCTGAGAGAAGCGACCTGATCGCGGCTCGCCGAGCCGCGCTCAAACACTGCCTCCACCACAACTACCCGAGCGGCAAGCCACCTATCTACCTCATCTCTTCGCAAAACATCAAAACGCACGTCGCCGACCGCACCTTGCACGCATACCGTGTCAACGGTCAAATACCTCGCACGCACGCCCACACCCGTGCCTTTCGGAACCGAACTCGGAGCCACAGCAACTCGCCAGCCAGAGCGCCTAACGCACGCCTACACAACCCCCCTGCTCCATCGCTGGAGGCCGACCGAGTCCCAGCTCCGCCGCTGGCGACCGGCGCCGTCGCCGCTCCGCCAACGACCCGCGCAGCGGCCGCCCCCCCAGGTGTTAGCCCAACCGACAGGAAGGGCCCGCGTCCTCATTCAGAACCCGAGCCACCACCACCCCCAGTCCCGCCGCGACCACCGTCCGGGCGGAGCACCAGAGCCGGCGACCCACTCGCCTGCACCGCCGCACCATCTCGCAACCCCCCAGCTGGTGCCGCCGAGATGCTACCGTCGCGGAGAGCTGCAGGAGAGAAGGAGTCAGCCAGGGTGGTAGCGTTCGCGAGTTCACAGTCGCAGAACGGCATCGGCTCGTGGACGAAACCTTTCTGCCCAGCGCGGCCCTCTTCTTTCTGGTCGGACCCATCTTGGCGGCGGCGATGCTGTAGCTCCGCTAGGATGCCCCGTCCCAGCTGTCGCGTGCATCTTGGCGGGGGTGTGGGACGTGGAGACGACGAGCTTTAAAACGTCGCCACCGGACGCCCAACATAAGCGTGCGCGACTGAACATAGGGGAAGGCAGCGCGTCAAACACAGCGTTACTCTGAGGGGGGACAGTCGACGGGCGAACTTGCTGGGCGAATCTCATGAGGTTGTTAACCCACAGGCGAAGATCGGCGTTCCCCATATCGCTCGTTACAGCCCTCGCCGCGGAGTCGGAAAGCAAGATGATGTTGCTGAGAGTGTGGCTGCGAAGACCGGCAGCCGCAGATATGAACGAGGCGTCGACGGGTGCCAGCCCGTCCAGGTAAGCGTAGTCGTCGGCGACGTCAGCCGAGAGTCCAACTGTATGAACCGCCATAAGAGCCCCACGCAAGAAGTCCAGGCGGTCAGCGACCATCAAAAGGTGGTCGACCATGCCTTCGGCGCGTCGCCCATACGCAGTCACATCACAATCGTTGACTGAGCGAAGCTGAGCCGCCACTACCGCCAGAACGTTAATGGCCTCGCCCACAAACGATTGAATCTCCGCGGCGGACTCGCCGAGGTTCGGGGGCAAGCGTCCCCGAAGCATCCAATGTTTGGGAGACGGCATTTTCTTTCAGAGGACCGTGTCGTCAGTAAGCTGTGCGATTTAGACGTCATGCTCCCTCGCTCCCGCACGCCCGGCTCACGGTCGGCAAAGATGTCTAGAAGGACCTCGACGTGTGCGGTTTTGGATACGCCGCCGGCGACGGCGTCCTGAAGGCCACCAACAGACAGAAGCACGTTGTCGAGCGTTAACTTGACGCTGCTCACGGTCGGCGAAGATGTCCACAAGCTGTTGGAGAAGGACCTCGACGTGCACGGTTTGGATGCGCCGCTGGCGACGGCGTCCCGGATGCCACCAACAGACAGGAACACGTTGTCGAGCGTTGACTTGACGCTGAGTATCTCCGTATCGATGCGGGAAAACTCAGAGGCCACCTGGTTCTGCCAATGCAGCACGTCAGCCGTTGATACCACTCCCCCCGAGTCCGCCGGGATAGATGGAGGACCAGCAGCAGCTGCAGTAGTAGCAGCACCAGCAGTAGCAGCAGCAGAAGCAGCAGCAGCAGCAGCAGCGTTGGCCTGGCGAGCGGCAGCAGCAGTAACAGTGTGGCCTGGCGGGACGGCTCGCCCAGCAGACGCGGCCTCGACACGGCGTGCGTGGACCTCCGCTTGCACTGCAGCTACAGCCGCATGAGCATTCATTTCTGATAAGCATTCACCTCTACTTGTTCTTGGGCAGCAATCAAAGCAGCATGAGCCTCTCGCGCGCCAGTATCCGCGTTGGCCTCGGTCTCCGGCGACTTGCCCTCGTCGCACATCCTGAACTCAAAACTAGTCTGTATCACACCTTGGACCTGTAGCTCTGCCTCTGCTTCACTACGCAATCACGTGTAGGTTGCGGCTACGTACCGGACACGGTGTGTGTACCAAGGGCTACGATTCATGCATGTATCACTGCATTCATTGGCTGAAGTTCTTACGTACGTACACAACTCACATTCTCTCATTCTTCCGAGAATATGCTGCATTCCCAATGACTTCAGTCACTGGGCTCTGTTGCGGATACAAATTATATTCCCACATCCCCTATTTTTCATCACTATTTCGATATCTAATTCCATCTTTTTTAGTAATCCCCTCCCCATCTTATTCAAGTCAAAACACGATTTGGCTCTGTAACTTATTAACCAGTTACCCCAGTTTTCATCGGGTATAAAAAATATGTCTCTGTAGCTTTGGGTCACGGATGATACAACAATTCGATATTCCACCTGGCATATAAATCCTATGCTCTAGAGCGAGACACGAGCGTTACATGCCACACAAAATCTGGCGACAACATAGATGACGAGGCACAACAGAGCTGACCCGAGCTTGCAGCTGCAAGGAACGAGCGTGCGTTCGGGCGCCGCGAACAATGCGGCGTGGCGTGCTAGTATCTGACGACAACACGAAGGACACAACGCATTCACGATGCAATCAACGGGCAGCGTTGTCCAGACAGAGTATTTATATGTGCAATGTACGTCGAGTACACGACGCACAGCGGGCACAAATCGTTACTTTGATGACGAAACAATGCGCGTCGAGTACACGCGATGCCAGTCGTATGCTGCTGCTACACACTAGCCCACGTCGTGTATTCGTCCCCCTAGCAAGCCGGCCCCCTTGCTAAATATCTCGATGCGGTCCCCTAATGCACTTGCCCCCCACTTGTTCGGTCCCTTAGTTCACCGGTCAGTATGCTGCTGCTGTTGTGGAACTTGTATGAAGCAGGACAAACTCACGTAAAGACGTATAATATGCAGTGTTAGGCATAATGACCGTCGTACGCTGCCACTGGTACTGGACATACTCGCCGTTTTCTTGATCACGACGCAATGCAACCACGGCACCATGCGACGAGTACAAATGGCCGTCGACGTTGACGTACTTCTATCCTGTGTCGCTTGTTTCGATGTCATGAACGGGCGCGGGGCATCTGACGATAGCGTCGAGGATGTGGAGGACGGTGCGCATTCACGACTCAATAAGCGGGCAGCGCTGGCCAGACAGAGGTAATTGATGACGAACCGTTTTCTCAATCACGACGCAATGCAATCATGCGGCCATGCGACGAGTACACCTGGCCGTCGACGTTGACGTACTTCTAGCCTGTGTCGCTTTCTTCGATTTCATGAACAGACGCGAGGCATCTTACGATAGCATGGAGGAAGTGGAGGAAGCTCCGCATTCACGACTCAATAGGCGGGCGGCGTTGACCAGACAGAGGTATTTGATGACGTATCATTACACGTCGAGTACGCACTCTAACCGTCGTGTGTCTGCTGTTGCGGAAGTTATCTGGCCTAAAGCGGGGCGAATGCACATGGTGACGTAAGAGGCAGCCTTGGGCACATTTCTGTCGTACGCTATTGCTACACACTCTTTGCGTATTCGCAACACGACACATGACCGTTGTACGCTGGAGCGAGCGTATACGACCAATACGGCCAGCGTCGGCCAGACCCACACGGTGCTGCCATAAGGATGAATGCACATAATTACGTGAGAGGCATGATTTGTTACAGTGAGATGTCCGACTACCTGACCAGACCGAGAACGGTCGGATGTTCGCGCACTAATTATGTCACTTTGCTTTTGAACTCAAGTTGTGTGCGATGTCCTTTGTCGTGTCTCGCGAGTGCAACATTTTCATCAATCCATGCAAACCCGAGTCTTTTGTGGTACGATCGGTTGGCCAACAGGCGCGCGAGGAGCTCCGCTGTCGGTTTATGTGAAAGTGCGCAGGTACCGTGCAGTTCCTGTGTTGATCCAAGTGAAAGTGTGCCAGTGCCGTACAGTTCCTGTGTTGATTCAACTGAAAGTGTTCGAGTGCCGCACAGTAGGTAAAAATGAGATGTACCAGCAGGAACGGTACACAAGGTAGTCGTACGCTGCTGCTGCTGTCTGCAGCTGCTGTACGAATCTGCGCGGAATATCCGCCTCCCCCGCCCCTCCCTGTGTTTGGAAATATGAGGCTCGAATAAAACGTCCTGCGTGTTACACAGCACCTCCCTTGTCGATTATTAAATACTGCAGTAGAGAAGTATCTGCAGCAACAAAACACATGGTACAAAGCACCACCCTTGTGGATTATTAAACACTACAGTACCGATCTATCTGCAGCAACGGTACCGTGTTATATAAACCTCCCTCACATGTTGCTTTATGAATGCTACAGTATCTGCGGCAACGGTACGTATGGTAGTCGTGCGTTGTTGCTGCTATCTACTGCTGCTGACATCGTCGTCTACTCCGTCGTGCCTCCACTTACGTATAGTATTAATATATTTGTCGTCGTCGTCTACTCCATCGTCCCTTTACTTGCGTGCAATTATACCTGGCCAACGCTCAACTTCGCAACCGGGGAGGACTAACCGCAGAAACACATCCGAGGTTCCGGTCCAACTGCAACTGTGGACACCCTGCTAGGGCAAGAGCTTCGCCCGGTTCATAACGAAACCAGTATCTCGCCGAATCGTCAAACAGGACCCACGAGTCTCGTCGTGTTCACACTCGACAACCGTACGATATGTGCTTACGTTCTAGCATGTCGTGGAAGCAGAACGACGCCCTTTTGCGGTCGCAGCTATGGTGTCTGCTGTGCCGAGGACTTAGTTCGCCACCTTAGGCTTCGTCCTTTCTCACGAAAAAGCATCGCCATCAAGTGTCTAGTTTCGGAGGTCAATTCCGTTGTCGTCAATCTCCTATTTCGACAATGCCTGGCTTATGCCGTTGCCTTAGCTATCTCTGGCCGAGTACATCCGACGGCATCCGACTCAACATCCATGGTAGCGTTCGGCTATTGGGACGGCTCTGGATATAGAAGAATGTGGGTTGCCTGGCTGTATTACTTCACCTGGCTGGGGACCGTGCATCCTGAAATAATGCCGGCACAATCGCGTGAAGCCGCGTATCTAGTACCTGTGAACTACACGTGTGTTTTGTACTTGTACCCAGCGCTAGCAACAGCGATCATCGAGTGGGAATCTATGTTGGAACGTACTCTGACTGACAATCCTTTTCGTGCTTTTGCATGGCCTCTTTCTGCTGCATATCTCGACGACCTCTATGGCACTTAACACTGTGAGCATACGACGACCGGCTGTTTAGTTTTTTGTTGTACTTCTCATCGTGTGCATACGTTCGATCGAAGTATCCGACGGACAGCTTGCAAATATGTGGTTCCGCGGGTGGGGCTGGGACGCGTAGCTCAAGATACAGGGCTCCGTTGAATCCGAAAGTTGACCCAGACTGCTTGTATGTGTGTCCATGATCGATTCGGGCGATATACACGTCAAAGTCGGGGGTGGTTTGGGACCAGATTTTGCGAAGATTTGAGTTTTCTTTTGAGGGGAGACAGACTGACAGACAAGTTTCGAATTTCCGCTACAGAACCCCTAGCTATCCCTAGGGTATATGGTATATACTACATGAGAAAAACACGGTATGTGATATGGTGTATGTTGGTGGTACGGTATGATCGTACGGTTTGATATACTACATGGGACAAACGCGGTACGTAGCATTGGCATGTTGGTGGTATGGTATATGGGAAAAAAAGGTATGTGGTATGGTAAGTTGGTGATATAGTATGATGGTATGGTGCCGTGGATGTATTATATGGCTAAATTTGCCTGGTGGTATGCTATGTTTCAGTATATAAGGTCCGAAAGGGTCGAATACGTCGTACGAATATCATATGTGACGACCTTGTATATCGACCATCGGGAAGTGTTCGAAATATATGCCATGTGGACAGACAGACAGACAGACAGACAGACAGTCAGACAGATTTGCAATTACCGCAGCTGAGACTCAGTTTTACAAACTGAGAATATCATGACGTTTTTTCTAGTTCTACCTAACGAACCCCAACCATTCGAGTACTCGTAGGCAGAATGTGACTGTCGACAGCAACGTTCTGGCCGTGTCCCTAAGACATGTTGCAGGTGGTATTGTAAGGCCCCCGCTCCTACTGATGAGGGCACGAAGAAGCAGGAGAAGCTCTGTTGTAGATAATGCACAGCAGTAGGAGTAGTGACACCTACCCAAACGGCTTCTGTTTTTTTAGTTCTACCGAAACCCAACTCTACGAGCACTCAGAGGCAGAATGTGGGTGTCCACAGCAACGTTCGGGCAGTGTCCCCAAGACATGCTCCAGGTAGTAATGTCAGGCCCACCCTCCTGCTGATGAGGGCATGGAGAAGCTGGAGAACATTTTTGTTGCAAGTTAGGGGATCCTCCTATTAATAGTTAGGGGATCCCTCTCGCCTTAAGTTCCTAACATTTTAACAACATGATACCCACTATCACATTTGGGTGATATTTCAATATCACTTGCATGATATTGGGGGATCCCCCAGTCCTCATTATAATTTCTAAAGAAAACCTGACCGGATGAAATTACACATGCTATTCGTACATGGTGAGGGTCCGCAAGGCGACTGGGGATCCCGCAAGGCGGCTGGGGATCCCCTAAGCATGTTGGGGATCTCCTAAAGATCCCCTAAGCCTGTTGGGGATCTCCAAAGGCGAGAGGGGATCACTAAGGCGAGAGGAGATCCCCTAAGGCAAGCGGGGATCCCCTGACGCAAGAGGGGATCCCGTAATACGAAAGGGATCCCCTAACTATTACTGGGGACCATAGTAAATAAGACCAATTAATGGTAATAAAAATAGGCAAGTATATAGTTTTTAGTGTGTACGTACGTCCTATTTACTATGGCCCCCCGTAATAGGGGAATCCCCTGATTCGGAACACCCCGTTTCTCCGGACAAAAGCCTCCTTTTATCCCCCACCCCCGCCATAGGTTCACAGATCGCGACAGTGATGCGAGACAGCATTCAGTTGTTTTCACAAAAAAAAAAATGACGTTGAAACTGCTCACAATAATAATCGCTCAAGTTGAAACACCAAAAACTCTAGACGCAATAAAAATCGGTCAGAAGCACGACTTCAAAAACACAAAACTACGCAATCATTGCTATTGCCCTCGAAGAAATGCATTCGAGCGCTGTTCTCCGTTTGCTCGTCTTTTTTTTTTTGTGAAGTCGCAGTTGGAGTTGGTGAGAGTGATGAGAGAGACCAGTCGGCACCGTGATCCCCAACAAGCAGTTCCCCAACAACAGGATTTTTTCCGACGTATTTCGTGGACCGACACGTTCTGCCTACGAGCCGCGTGCCTCATTTTATTAATTTTGATATACGTCAGCTGTGAGTTCGACTGATTAAATAGTTGATACTCAACTTTGCAAGCTGCGTAATACGCCTCGTCTATATTCCATTTTAACCGAATTTTACAATTATTGTGATAAACCGGACGCGCGTATTCTATATGTGATTCCTTGTCAAAGATATAGGCCAGCGGCTCCCCTGGATGCTGCCCGGGTCAACAGGACAATTTTAAATAATCGTTCTGCGCACTGATACTATATAACCCGAACAAGGGATATTGATATGATGTTGCAACATGTTGGAACCTTTGTATTTCACAAATATTTATAGATTGATTATAATATTATTTGGTAGCAAGCTTCTTGGCGTTTTATTTTCATGCATTTCGCCTCCCCAAATTCGGAAAATAAATAATTACCTCTACTTCCAGTATGATTTTTGTTTATGAGTCCCACCAGGTCCCACCGAAGTCCCATCGCCCCAGCGTCTACGTATATGTATAAAGGTACCAGGTGTTCATTGCTCATTACTCGTATATACGTACGTACGAAGTACGAGTGTATTTAATCATTTGAAAAAGGCCGCAGAAGAGAAGGGGGGAGGGGGGAGAGGGTACTCGCTCGCACGTCATATACAATACCTGGTACACATGATCGATATCGGAAGTAATAAGCGTAAAACATGCTGTAGTGTATAGCACGCGTATCAAGATATTACGCCTGCGGACTGCCTATAGAGAATCGAACCCGAATTACTGCTGCTGCGTCTAGAGCTGGATTATTGACACGAGTACAGCTGTAGTACATAGCTTGCTGCATACCAATGTATAGATGTAGTTTCTCTGCGCCGTAGTTTTGTGACAGCAGAACTTGTACTCATCTAGGATTGAAGGATCGACACGGACACTGGTTGTACTGGATGTCGATGGATAGGAAGAGCGGTTGAATGTGAAACACACACAGTTCAAAGACGACAACATCATATGACATACCGCTCTCTGCGGTCTTCAGTCTCGAATTTCAAATATTGAGCAGCACAGCAGTGTACGGAGGTAGCAAATGTCTGCGATATCTCTGCTCATGATGGGCTAACGAGTATCTTTCGGGGTTCTGTGTTCTCCGGTTTGTTTGTTTTTTTTTGTAGCACATCCTTGCCCAGCAAAACGCAGAGGACAGCACACCGCACAGCTCTGTAGCAGCATGCAGCAGGAGCAGCCACACAGCTCTGCAGCAACAGCGCGTGTGTGACACCGCCATACAATCCGAACCTTCAACCCAAGTACAACCCGCCTTTCGGTGGCACATAATCATGAACGGGGAGAAGAGATCCCCAACATGCGGTCAGAGAGCTGATGACTCTGTTGACCGAATAAAAACGTGACAGTTGAGTTAAACGACAGACTGACAAGAGATACCTGTACCGCGAAATATTGGAGATCCCCAACAAGCAGTTCCGCAACGACAGAGTGTAATTTCATCAGCGGGGTTATTACTGTAGAGCAGGGCAATCGTTGCCCGACTGTTCCCTAGGTGTTACCATTTAGTAATTTCTTAGTTTTGTGTAGTTTTGTGCTGTTGTATTGAATAAACCTGTTACAGCAGCGCGGAGAGTAGCCTCGTCGAACAAGGACACAACGGTCGCGAGTGAACGATCGACGGTCGCCACTGCTTTTGTGTAAATACTCGAAATGTGTTACATAAAGCAGCCTACACAGGGAAAGAAGCATCACGAGCCCATTTGAAAGGATGCTGTGTCACGGTATGGGAAGAGTCAACGCACATGACCACCGGTACAAGCGTATAAAAGCGCTGCATCTAATCTACACGGGACTGTTTACTCGCACCCCCCCGGGCCCCAGGGCCCCTAACGCAAGCGACGCAGCCCAACTCAACCCAGCCAAAGATGCTATGGCACGTTTGCTACACCAGCCCCAATGCCGCTGCAGAGAGGCAGATAGGGCCAAATAAATACGATCAGAAACGCGCTGCATCTATATTGCGCGGGTCTGTTTTCCCTCATCCCCCCTTGACACAAGGGCCCCGGCGGGTCGGGGTTACAGCCGCATTCACGGGAAACCCTGCGCCCTGGATCGAACCACCATCTTCGCGCTCGCGACCCAAAACCAAAATCCCGCTCGCGGCCGAAACCGCGCTTGCAACCGAAACGGCTCTCGTGGATGAACCTGCGCTTGCGGGCAACCCTACCGTGCTGTTTGCGCTGTTTGGCGAACCAAAGCTCGCGCTAGCGAGAGACCCCACCGTGCTGTATGATCCGTTTAGCGAACCATCGCTCGCACTTGCGCTTCGGTACGCGGACCACGCGCGCACGCGCAATCTGCTCTGTTACAAGAACAGAACAGCGGAGCGGACGACCTCCGCCCTCTGCTCATAGAAGCAATATTCGAAGAAGCAGAACTCTATCTCACCCTGACCCGACAGATCAAAGACAGCTGAGCGATCACAATTGTAGCACTCGAACGGGGTGGTGGTGTCCGGAACAATAGGAGGCCGGCAAGCCTCTCCATCACAGTGGAAGCACTTCCGTCAACCATGCCCAAAGGATGGTCACACGCCAAGACAGGAGCTGCCTTGACGATGGGAGACCAATGTACTGGTTTGCGACGACTCCTGCAAGACCCACAATAGCAAAGATAAGAAGCCAGGAGACGTGCAGTTCAGCGGAAACCATCAGAACCGTACGAGGGCGTATAGACAGAATTCCATAGGAATACCACCAGTACAGCACGAACCAATGGCACGTCGGCGGATTAGTGGGCAGAATAGTGCGCTGCTGAGGTACTGCTGTACTGTGGTACTGCTGTACTGCTGCACTGTTAGGGGTGTGGTTGACTGGGTGGATAGGTGGGTTAGTTTTTCATTGCGTTGCAGCATGGGCAGATGGTCAGCAAAAACAACCCAAAGTATGAGTAAGCATCGGAACATCGGTGGTGTTGGGGTTGACGTATGCCGGCACCGCTGGCGTGGCAGCTGTCGTACCACTAGCACAGCTTTAAGCATCGGAACGTCGATGGGTTAGTGGGCGGATTGGTTTAAAATGAAAAGTGATGGGGGTGTTGGCGGTTTGGGTGGATAAATGAGTTGGTTTTTCGCTGCATAGCGTTGCAGCATGGGCCGGTGGTCAGCAAACATAGCTCAAAACAATATATAAGCATCGGAACGTCGGTCGTGTGGGTATATACGTATGCCGGCACCGGTGGCGTGGCAGCGGTCGCACCACTAGTACGGCAACAAGCATCGGAACGTCGGTGGGTCAGTGGGCGGACTAGTTAAAACAAAAATGACTGTTATAGGCTGTTTTCTATACGGTTCGAATACGAGCTTCAGATTCATGGTCTCCAAACTCAAGGTGTTATCCACGACAGGAAGCAGGAACAGAACGATCGATGACTCGGCTGGTGATACAGCTGTATAGGGATGTTGTTTCGCGCCCGAAGCGCGGTCGGCGGGCGACGCGTCTCTCCGTGGCTAGACTACAGTCGGCTGGGGCGAGCTCGGGCCTAGAGACCAAGAGAAGCGCACTCGGTGTGCACCTCTCCGTGGATACGTACTCGTAGACTGCAGCAGCAGCAGTCAGTCGCTACAATACTGGTACTAAATACGAAGACAAGTTGACTCTAGCGCACTCGGGACGCCTCTTCGCTGCCAGGCGAAAGACACTCAGCGTGGGCTCGGACGCTCGGGTCCTACGCGCAGTGCAGCGTACGCAGCGCGTCTCTTCGCGGCGCCAGACCACAACAGCAGTTGGTCTCGGCGTTACTCGAATCTCCGCATGCACAATAAATCTGATTTTTCCGCACATGATAGAAAGACTGTTTTGAGTTGCGCACTGCACAGCTGACAATGGGATCAGGTAAAATCTGAAGCTCGAAATATGAACCGCGTAGGAAACTATCCTCGCACCCTCGTCTGCTTATCATGGCGGCAACATACTAAAAGTGCGACATTAAAGTAAAAAGTAATCTGGTTGGTTTTGGGTGGAGAGGTTGGTTGATTTTTCGCTACATAGCTTTGCAGTATGGTCTGATGGTCAGCAAAGCACAACCCAAAGTACGGGCAACGGTTATACGGGGCGTTTGGCACACCTTCTCGCAGCAGCGACGCACTTGATCCAACCATATCACGTATAAATATATTTTGGCATTTATAAATTATGTTTTCAGGGTAGAGTGTGACCTGAGGATGCACGTGTAGCAATGGCCGGAGAGTTGGCCGTCTGTGATAACGCAAAAGGCGTGAAACATCGCCCTGATCTGCAACTAGCAACCCCGTGTGCATCGTGATATCGTGCGTGGATCGAAACATCTGCCCAGTGATGTTCTACTCAGTTGCGACTATACCGTTGGAGGCGACCGTTTGCCTATCCTTACACGCCTTCGTATGCGATATAGGCGGTTATAGGGGAATGCTCGAACGACAACCATTGCCGCGGTAACTTTAGCTGCTGAACCGACAACGCCTGCTTGAGTAAGTGAATATCATGCCCTCTAAAAAAAGGTGGATGGTGGTGGCGAGCGACAGTGGAAGGGATTGCTCGTTGACGTCCGACGTCCGATGATTTGCCCCCACGATACCATCTGGAACTTTTTTACCCCCGTGGCAATGAATGCGGTCCCCCGGCCTTTTGGTCGTGCCTGGTATATAGCACGATGCCTTCGGATGCGGTTTTTGGGGCATAGGGAATCTGTAGTTGCTTTCGAACATTTGTTTTCGAACATTTAGAGAGTCGAGCATAAATGAACTGCTTCGCCGCCGATATTGTGTGTCGCCTCCTCATCCCCCTCAGCACTTGCTGACGTTTGTTAAATAGTAGTAGAGGCGTTCAGTTAGAAGTAGGTTTCAAACGCTACAAAGCCAGCGCAACAGACCCCAGACCCGAAACATTTTAGGCCACTTGGCGTCAGAGGCTTACTCTGTTGCTTTCACGGTATGCACTGAATGCCTCGTTAACGACGCCAAGTATGAGCACAGTAACAGGCGATAGCTGTGTGACTGGTGAGTCCAAGGATATTGGGTCCAGTTGACATAGTACTTTCTTATTTCCTCGCGGTTTCTCGCGGTTTCTCAATGGGTCCTGACCCTAACGGTATGTCGTACGATTATGGCGTACCCAGTGTTCGTTGATCCTTTCGACGTGTGCTGAAAATCGTTAGCTACAGGTACTGCCACCACCCTTCATTGTTTTGGCAGCTACCTAGTTCTCCTGTGGCCTTCATACGCTAAGAATACTGTATGTTTTCCTTCCCCGCACCAGCGCGAAAACAACCTTCTGTGGAACAAGGCGAGTCTGCCGACAACGCTTGTGAATGTATGAGCGGCGTGATAAAGGATATCGGGGCATGCGGTGAGCAGCAGTACGACCACAACAAAATGGCACATGCTGCAATATTCATTTACCACACGCATATGCATCATGTTTTCCCGACTCTCCATGAATTGGATCAACGATTGTATCTTCGTCCCGTATGACGAGTGGACCGATCATTAGTCGCTATCAAATTATTTCACGTGGAGAGTATTTTCTTGCGTATCTTGACATTGGTTTTGGGCGCGGAGTTGATCTGCAGTCAAAGGTCCGGTTTGACCTACGAATCGTTACCAGTATGTCTAACCGCGTCCCCGGTGGCTTGGTAGGTGGTTAGCGTGCCTACTAATATCAATTTCGTGGGTTCGAGTCTCATCGAGCGCATACTCGTGCGTAGGGACTTCCTCTTGCATAAGATTGAGTAACGAAAACGCGAGAGCGTGCGTTAGCAACACTCGATGAAAATCGACGAGCAGGGGGAATGCTGGATCCTATGCGCGATAAAAATGAAGGCACGTACCGGGGGGGAGAAGAGACGACACCTGAGACCACGGCTTGTTCAGAAGATCGCTGAGGGTAAACCTCCTCCACTGGAAAGTAAAAGTGATAAACCAAAAAAAAAAAAAAAAACTTAGACTTGCGAATGATCGTCGCACACAGCACCCACATGAGTCTTCTCTTTGAGTCCTCACTATGAAAGCTCGGGGGATCGAGAGCCCGAACAGTCGACTCGTCTTGATTAAATAGCACCACCTGCTAGACCAATAGGTCAGCGCTGGCTGAGTGGTTTGGCAGGAAGCGCTATATACTGAACTAAATATGTGTTTCACGATTGGAGTTCGTGGAATCTCGTCAACTTCGGAACAGCTGTCTCCTGGGCCTTCCCCTCGTCACACGCTACTGGTGTCTGGAGGTACACTATCATAACCATTCATTTTTCCTCCAGCGCGCACGCTCGAAAGGAACAAGATATGAAAATCGAGAAGATTTGGACCCACGACATACCCGTTGTTGATTACATAGCAGGACCTACTAGACCACGAACTCAGCGCGGGCTAAGGAGTCTAGCAGGCAGTACAGGAGACAATACGGATGGTTATGATAGTGTGCCTCTCAACACCAGTAGCGTTTGGCGAGGGGAGGTCCCGGAGATCACTGTCACTACGTCGACGACATGGAACGAACTCTAGAACATATATTTTGTTGATTATAAAGCATTATCTGCTGGGCCTCTTAGCCGGCGCTACTTGGGTGGTCTAGCAGTCAGTGCTACATAACCAACAATCAACACTTCCCTTTGACATATTTTTCGTGGATATCGGATAGGCCTGACTTTCAACTGCCCTGCACACAGGCAAAACACCCGAGGCTGCACTATGATACGTCTGATTCAAAAATGCATGTGTTTACATATGCATTGAACGGGCTTCAGAAATTTCAAGCCCCGTAATTTCCGATACTACACCCTATTGCTATTTACGTGTGTCACTGTACGATTGGATAGTAGCGAACGGAATACTGTGCCTTTGCCGAGCGCAGTAGTGCTACTCCATCGTTCCGTCGCAATTACTTAATGGAGCGTGGTAAATGTTCTGTCTGGGGAACGGGCTGTTCCTGAAATATCTGTCGTCCAACGGGTGTCACAAAGCCTGAGACGAGATGTCTTGCAGAAATCCGAGAACGACACCCCGTCCCATTAATAGGAGTCCTGAACGTGTGTACTCGTCGTTCACCTGATATTGGTGTTTCCTCGACCCCTCCCCGTTCCCCTGGTGATTTTGGCAAAATGCGTAGACGACCGGGGATGTCTGGAGGACGATTTCTGCTGCCCAGAGACACGTTTGTACCGCTAAGCTATACTAACAGCGCCGACTGTCTGCGGCAAGACAGTCCCCGTGTACACATACGTCTTGTTCGGGGTTGCATGTCTCCGCCGGTCTCGTGAACTGCGACCCATGAGTGTTTGGCGCATCCAACAACCCGATGGGTTGACTAGGGTGCTTGCACATAATAAGGTTGGACTGGGATTCTAGTTGTTTGGTTCATACCGTACACTAGTACAGCCGTCGCTAGAAACAACACGCTGGACGGCGATTGTAAGCAGTGATCAGGCAGACACACTGCATAGGCCGGTAAGCCCGCCAAGCATATAGTTCGTGCATATACGTATTATTTTAGGTCATGTGCTGCACAAAACGCTAAATCCCAAATCCCCTGTCCGCGTACGCCCCCGAAATCTTTTCATTAAGCGATACTTCTCCGTAGACGACAAAAGGAGGAAGTTGAGGTTGCTAATTTATTACGCCGTTGACCGTACAACCCTCCCCCTGGCACGCCCGAAACCCCCTCGCGGTCTTCCGCTCGAGCGTGACGTCAACGCGAATCGTGTTACGGTCTGCCAGGCGTCACCTGCCCTAAACCACGCAGAATCAGGAATTGCGTCCAACACGCTTCAAGATGCTCGTTCCTTTATGATTCATTAACCAACCTAAGGACAACCCCTCTGCCGCCACCACGTAAGTGCCGACCGCAACAAGGGGACAGGACTACGGCAGGTACGCCAACACTATCATCGCCCAGTCCTAGTATATCCCATCCCAGGAACACTAGGACACGGCAGTGTACAGGGTAAGGCATGGAGGGACGGAAGCGATAAGAATAGCAGCACCCCTTCCCAGCGTCCACGAAGCACTTGCTCGAATCCAAATAGATACCCACGACAGCAACAGAACAAAACATCAGTCATTCATACGGCATGGAGACACAACAACATCTGCCGCCCCACCCTCACCACCAAACGACAACCACATTGCTAACAAACACCACGCAAGCCCCGACCGCAGCAACCGATTAAAACACAGTCCCACTCTTCGGTGTGTAAGCGTCAAACACAAGCAGGACAATCTGTCCCAGGCGTCTCCTGCCCCCAATCACGCGAAACGAACAAACGGCAATCACGCCTTCAGGCACCAATCCGTGTCGATGAAGTTTGGAGCATCAACATTCCTAACACCCAACCCCCCGCCCCCCGCCCCCGTGTAGCCACGACACACGTGCCGCCTGCCACAAGGGAAAAAACGCCAGGCAAGTATGCGGCTTTGAGACAAGCACATCATACCCGTCCCTTCACACCAGCCACGACCGTAACCAAGCATGTGCAATGACAACAACCATAACGGCAGAATACGCGAATACCTGGTTTTTGTTGCGAAGGCACGGCAACGCACTGACCCCAACCCCCTACCCCCCTCTGTGGTCACCAATCCACCACAGACGTCGAAACAAGCGTCCGAGGTACGACATTGTCGTATGAAACAATTACACCACCCCACCCAGCGTCCACGACCTACCTGCGTCACGGTGAACGAGAACAACGTCGCCGCCACAAACCTAAAACGACAGCAAAGGCTACAGCATCCATGGAAATGCATCAAGAAAACTCGTCTGCTGCCCCCGCCCTCAACCCCCAACGATCATCATTGCTTCATAATGGGCAACGACGCAACCGTCGACCGTAACATAACTGCCAGAGGGAAGTCCTTGACACCCTCCCAGCGTCCCTAACTTGCTTTGACATAAACACGAATACCAAGACGCACGTACTCAACCAATGCCAATCAAGGAAACGGCACGATGACGTAACGACGAACCCCCCCCCCCAGTGTTCACGAATTGCTTTACACGGACTCCTTCCGGCGCCCCCATTCATATATAATATAAACATTAAACCCCACAGCAACCGATTAAAACGCTAGCCAAGGATGGGTCATAGAGGCATGAAAACAATATGGCCCCGCGTCCCTCGCACGACGAGCGTCTATTCACCCATCACTGGCCACCACTACGCAAGCGCCGCATCACATAGCAGACGGCAACGCCATCCAAGGCGACATCATAGAACAATGGACAAAAATGATGTTGAACCGTGTGGCGGGAATAAGGCGCACATATCTCCCTGGTTGGTGAAACCCCGGCGTGCTCCGTCCCTTCATTGTAAGGATGCGAGGATCTACAGTATGATCATACGACTACGGTCATGCATGATACCAAGTACCCCCCCCCCCCTCCACCCCCCCCCCCAGCCCCCCTCTTCCACCCCCCCTCCAACCTCCCACCCTTCACTAAACCACAAAGGTGCAAGCGCCGTTCGAACCAGAACGAATACATTCCAGTACAGTCTACATCGTGGAGGGATGAATTCCCCCACGCAACCTCCTCCCCGCGTACAACAATTGCGTTACTTTTGATTCGAATAATCGTTCCTCGACAAAATCCGAATAAAAAGCCATACAAGCTGCAGCAGAGGCTCCAACATGCCATCCCCTGCCAGCGTTAGTGATTTTTTTATTCGACAGCATTTAAGAAAATCACCGTAATGACACCCAATTGAACCGCCAATTTAGGCTATGGCAAAGAGATACACACCCAACGCCCCCCCCCCTGCTTCACAATCAATCAACATTTATTCTACCGCAACCACGCCACCCCCCCCGCTCCTACACGACCACTTTTTACGCAACCGCTCCCACGCAAGGGCCCACGGAGACAACATAGTAAAGTTCCAGCTAAAGCGGCGATGTTGACCCATGGACATCACGACGCCAACCCAGGCTACTGAAAGAAAACATCAAACTCACCCCCCTCCCCCTTCTCACCCGGCCAACTTTTACTTAACGACAACGACCCAAGCGGCAACCGCATCAGGAGAATAAACAGCCCGCGCAGTGTACGTCCAGAAGCTAGTGCTACGTAAGAACCACGTGACTTGCCCAACAACAATTGAAATATAGCAAAACAGGCCCCCCCCTCCCGTCCGACCCCACAAAGAAGTCGTAAAACGACAACAAGATTGGTGTTAGGACTACCACCATCTGCGTCAACGGAACACACATGCAGACGAGACAACGGCATGGGAGAACAAGCGCAACCACACACGAAGTATGTAACCACCACTGCGCAAGCACCGCCCGCAACAGTTGAGTAACTCGTCAGGCCACGCGGCTGCACGGAAGCATCAACATATGTAACCTTACCTCTAGCCGTGACCTGCACGCGTTTCACACTTACGACTACAACGCCTAGAGGCGCCAGGTCCTGAAGAAGCCGCCAGAGGTTGTGGGTAGTTGGAACACCTTTGTCGGCACGACACAAGCAAAAATCGCACTCAGAGGATGAGATGCCCGCCAGGCTTCGGCTGCCTCGTGGGGCCGGTGTGATTCTTAAGTGCATCTACAAGTATACCATCCTCGTCGCAGTGCGTTCTGTCCTGGCAGACGTTGAGCTTCCCTAGTCGAGAACACCACCTGCGCGGAGACAGCAGTTCAGGCAAGTAGTGCAGTCAATGTACGATGGTTGTTCGGCAAGCGTCGATGATCCCATCGGTTGGTCCAATTGCTGTTAGAACATGAAAGCGATATGAGCGATGTGGCCCGTCCGTTACCCCCGCCTTTGACTACCTCCGTTCCTATCTCCCTTTCTCCCATCACTACACGATTCTACGCTCTGGAGTACTTCGAGAACATCCGTGTCGGCTCTGCGTCCTGATTAACCTCTAATATACGCAGAAGCTCTCCGGTACGCGTTCCAGGCAATGGCTAACACAAATGCATACCTGCTGACGGTACTCAATTAGCAGTTGTCTAATATGTGCTCAATACTATATGCGCGATCGCCGTTGAGCGTCGCAGTGATGCCCTGCCTGTTGCCGGTCCTGGTAACCTTCGGTGTAATTAGGGCTTCTTCCCACGTGCGCATGCTTTTCAGTGTCTTCGCCTTCAGTACCGCTCCCTGGCAGGCCCTGAATATCTCCAGAGGTTCGTCGTGGTCTGCGTGGGCGCCCGGCTGTTGCACATCTTCCACTTCCTCGCGGGGCGCGTCGTTCGCAACTCGGTCGGGAAGACATTCCAGAGAAACAAAATCAAAAAACGAAACGTCGGTGGCGGGGAAGGTCTTCAGGTAGGAAAATCAGGCTGTCGACGGAACGAACAACATTTGATGTAGATAATGCGCGTGGTACTACAGTTGTGACGGCAAGGTAAACGTCAAAACATACGCAGGCTGGATGATGACTTTAGGATCAATGAAACCGCGGCGTGGGAAGACCTCGTGAGTAGGGGTACTTTGCGGAGTACGCACTCGGATTTTTTAACAGTAACCATTGGTCCATTTAGATGCACGACGCTAGGAAATGTACATAGTCCGTGCAGAAGAATACACTTGTATACTTGGGCACTCAAGAGCTCCTATTGCTGTACGGAAAGTCATGTAGCAGAAGAAGTGGTTGGACGTATGGTGGGTCAAGAAGGGTGCAGCTGTACGCCGAAGCGCGGGACGGCTAGGGGTAACCCCTCACCGACTGGCAGGCGGGCAATTGGAGGATGGCCAGTGGGGTGTGGGATGTGATCTTCGATGGGAATAACAACGGTGGCCGGTAGGGCGGGGCGTGATCGGCGTACGAGTAAACATCGTGTGATGGTAGCACGGCATACTTTTCGTATCCAATGCGTCTAGCACATTGAGGGACTTTTTTTTGCACTTTTCATCAACACCACTCAACGAGAACAAGCTTAAGGCAGTCATAAATACTGCACTGTGAGAGTCCCTATCAACGGCTACACTGTCTTTACCCTTGACGATATACTTTTATCCACTCTCTGTTGGCCTCACCTTCCACGCCTATCGCGGCCTCCCCACTCACACTCCCGGACGCGGACGTTCTGGGCGAAGCGTTGACGCCGTAAACGGGTCCACGTTTCGTGGCAGTAGGTAGCCACACCCATGCGCCCATGGTACCGGAGTTGCTTGGAGAGGCAATAGTACTGGGCCACATGAAGCCGTCACCAAGACGACCGGCTTCGGGCATACCGTGCTCTCTGTGGTTGAGGCCATAGGGAATGAAGCTCACGTTGCAAAAACCTTCCTCCAGTTGTCGCATACAACCCGTCCCATGTGAGTCGTCCTGGAAGCTTTGGGGTGGCGGTCCAGTGTAGATCTCCATTGTGGAGCCACCGTATCGACGCACGGAAGCGCCATTCCCCGGAGACTTGGTACCTCCAGTGAATGCGTCAGTAGCGGCGGGCGGCAATCGTCCTGATTGAGAGGAGGGGTTGCTCCGCATGAACGGAGCATGGCGAAAAGGCGGCTTGCTCGCGGAGCCGCTCGAGAAAGTGGACGTCAACACCCCGGTACGACTTGTCGACCCGGGCCCCGTGTAAGACGAATGGCTATGCTGTTGTTGGCAGGTGTCGGTGTTGCCGCTGGCGGGTAGGGCGGAGGCGGAAGGCGAGCTCCTTCTCGCGGTGCTTGAGTAGTTCTCGGCCCCGGCTGCTACGGCGGGGATCATCCCCGTCTCATAGGTCTTCAGGCGTTTGGCCTTGTCGCGGGCCTTGGCTTGCGAATACTACTTATCGCTGGGATGGAGTGACGGACGGCCAGGGGGGGGGGGTTAGGTGGCGCTTCAGCCAGGCGATACTAATAGTGTAACACGCTTACTTACCTGCCCACAGCCATATTCCGACTATCGCAGCTCTCGAAGCTTTGACAAACGTATGTGTGGGGTGTTTATTTCTAGCAGATGATTCGTCAGAGAGAGCCTGAAGGAGTGTGCACAGGCTCCCTCAGTCCTATCGTCCATATATCTGTCCGCGACTGATGCCAATCGCTATATCTTCTTGGGTGTCACACATTTCGTATACATTGACCGTATATCCGAAGCAGCTCATTAGTTTTGCAAACGGCGTAGGGCTGGCTCTGGTGGTGAGATTTGAAGGCAGAACCAGCCAAAGGCCTTCAGAAAGGTCAAGAACAGTCAGGTACTTCCGTAGTAATAACGTCCCTTCTTTCAGTGTTTTAAAGGACGAACCGATTCCGGCGACTCCAAGGACCCCTGCAAACCATTTCGCGCCAATACTCCCCTGACCTGACTGCGTAGGACAAATTTAAAGTCAGACTCAACGCTAAACAAGTATCTTATGTTGAAACTACAGCTAGTGAATACAAAGCAACGCCGTTTCGTTGCACTTTCACCGCACAGAGGTGGGAAGGTCGACGCCGATTGTTCTATATTGATCCTAATCGTTTGCACACTTGCTCTATGAGTCCCAGCCAGCCCGTCGAGGGCCCGCCCACACTGTGAGAAAACAACAAATAAAAACAAAACGAAACGAAAAAACAATAGACTTCGCCTTTCCCGATTGAAAGAGATGGAGCACGAACGGAGGCCAGCCGCGGAAAACGAAAGCAATACTTCAAAGCGAAAACAAGATGGAAGCCAAGGTGCAGCACCACCAGCGATGCATCACCCAGCTGCGGTAGAGGTGGTGCCTAGCCCTGACAAAGAGCGGAGTGTTCCCACACGTCTAGCCGACCATACGCTGCTGATAACATGGCGCCGGTGCTCCGAAGCGCGAGATGTGCACTGCATAAGGTACCGGTGCCGTTCAAAAAAAATATTCCCTTGCTTCAACAGACGTTCTTTTTTAATGTACACTCAATGCGAGTGGGACAGTCCCATAATCGTCGTTTTGTCTGCGGCGATGAAACCTGCATTAACTGGTGCAGGCGGCATGTTGTTCGCGTATCGTCTGCTCTCTGTCGCATACCTGTCTAGTATACGGTGTGTCTGTTGCTGCGCTGTCGCATAGTATTGAGTGGGTGGGCCTGCTGCTTTCTGTATAGCTGGTTCGATAACGATAACCCGCTGATGTGATATGTTATTCCGCCTACCGTGAACAGCGCGGGATAACGGCGGACAGCAAAGCTACCTACATATCGAGTGGATTGTCCTTTACTCCCGAGCGATCGTCGATAAAACTAGACTCCATGCGCGTGCCTATTCCACAATGCATGTCTTCCGATACAAATCAGATTCCAGTTCCTTGCACATTCTGAATCGGAACACGCCGAGTCTTGTTCACCTGAGTCGCGGGGCGATCCGACGTTGTGGGAGGTTGACGAACGGAGACGAATCGTTCTTGTGGAACAGTTCCATGGCGAAGCTCAACAACTCATGGATTCACGGTACAGGTGGTCGATGTGATATTGTCGCTCAGATAGTGCAGTCCGTGCTTTCGTGCGAGGAATAAGCCTGCACTCATTCAGAACGGAGGCCTAAATGAGACGAATTACCTTAGTATCTTCGATAAGGATGCAACGGTATTTGCGTTTGTCTTTATGCCGATGCAGGTGACATGTAAAACATATGTCAAGGTGTTCAGGATGGTCACAGAAGGTATGCTTCGTAGAATGGCGATTGTCGCTCTCCCGCAGATATGCTCCATGAACCCACGTATCGCGTTCTCTTGTAGAAATACTACCCTCGTACTCCAAGCGGATTATTTTGACATGGGCGTATCGAGTCATTATAATCACCTCCACGACGCTTCTTGCTCCTTCTGGCAGGGTTTGTGCACGTGGTGAAGCAGATGCCACGGGTGCTAGCCGAGTTGACCCTGAGCCAGTGCAGTTTGGTCCAGTACTAGAGCCTGTTAAATTTAAAGTTTCTTGAAGAAAACCCCACCTTCGAC
The DNA here is from genome assembly GCA_031763025.1 of Macrocystis pyrifera. Taxonomy (NCBI): domain Eukaryota; class Phaeophyceae; order Laminariales; family Laminariaceae; genus Macrocystis; species Macrocystis pyrifera. The sequence continues at coordinate 1,872,535 of JASSKH010000025.1, read as the reverse complement.
AGTTGAACCTTCGGGCTGCATCTAATATGTATCACATTACAGATGCGCGTGCGTCTTGGTGGACCACGTGGCATTGATCATGAAGCCGATGTTCGTGTGGTCTCTTCAAGACAAGGGATACGGCATGGGGGCAGCGACAGAATGTCGAGTGATGGTCTGTCAGGAAGGGGATGGGGGGATGGAGGAAGAGGGTGGACGATCGGGTTGTGGATGGGCGCGTGTAATTATGACCGTGGAGTCTTTTACCGTGCCTGAATTTTCTCCCATTACGGACGTATGTGCGTCGTGGAGGGTTATCTGACATTGGTGACGAGGCCGATGTTGTGCGCCCTCTTGAACAACGTACACGTCTGTGTGTCGCGGGAGGGGTTGGGAAGGGGGGGGGGGGGGGGGGTACTCATGTCATGCGTGGCCGTAGTCGTAGGACCATATACCCTTGCATCCCTAAACTTCCGGGACGGGGCGCGTCGGGTTTTCACTGGACAGGGAGACACCACTTCCACCAAGCGCGAGATGCCGTGAGGTGTTGGGCGAGTCGCACCAAGGGTGAGCGGCATCTACTAAGAATTGCCTGTGAGGTGGACTTGGATATGGGTGACAGCTGCCAAGTCAACAACTTGTTTTCTTTTGTGCCCACTTCCGAAGGTAGCAATGGGCATACTACAATTTTCAACCAAGCAGGCAAACATTTTTTGCACCAATCGGGGGCAATTCAGTGGGGGGGGGGGAAGGGAGCGGGTGGGAATGTCGTTGGGGGTATAATAATATAAGCGCTTAGTACCCCGCCGCGTCTGGGGTGTTGGTTTGGGGCGTAGAAATAACTGACAATGCCGCTCTCCCTGATTTATTACACGAGGCCGAAGGTGATAGCAGTGTTCTCGTGGGGCACACGCATTGATAACTTGAGAGGGAGTTATGAAGAACCCGCGTGGCCATACATTGTCGAACCACGCGCTTTGACCCCACGCTTGCTCGATAGCGGTGAGGCAATCACTGAGGTATCACTATGCCTTACGAAAAAAACACCACGCCGAGGGGTCTTAGCAATGTGACGCCGGTCATCAATGCAGCGGGGATGCATATTTTGATGAACACCGTTAGCGTTTGAAGAATCTCTCTCCCATACATGGTCGACCAATGCGTGAATAACACGTTCGTGCTGTAGCACGATCAATTGTTCGTGCGGTGCCCTGGGTTTCCTTAGTTGGGATACAGCCGCTGCGGTTCCCTTACCCTTATGTAATTGAACAACGACCAAAGGAACGCAAGTTTGCAGGGTTACCTTACGCGTGATTGGCGCAGAAGAACTTGAATGCCGGGTGTCATCTAGGTTCTCGAGGGGTCTTATATCATTGTGTGACATACAGGTCTCGCAATCTGGAGCAAGCATTCGCATAAAGGTTGGAGAGTACACGTTGGAGCGATATGAAACAAGCACTATAATATGAAGGCAAGAATTCAAGTGTAATAATTCGATCAAGCAGTTAGCTTCGAGTTCAACGATAAAATGGCGTCTTCAATCGTTTCGCCCCTTTGTCCCTGTCGCAAAGTTCCAACTATGTCCCGAGTCGCTACTTGAAATTTATCCGAGGAAATCATTGTGGGACAGACGATCTCGATCGCACCAAACACCATCACCGATATGACACCCGCATGGGTAAGGGCACACCGCTGGCAAGTCCACACCGCTTGCAACCAAATAATGCCTTCTCGTTAGCCAAAGTTCGACCGATTCTGTAAATGCCGAGTTTGTGGAAAATCAACCACGTTCAGCCCCCTCAACATAAAAGACACCAACAGGCCAGTCTCCTGCGCTATCGGTATGTAAGGGAAGCATGCTCCCAAGGAAGTTGTGTGGGCTTCTACAGAAGAAGTGGAAGTCTCACAAAGCTCACAAAAGTTTCAATGGAAGTCGCGGAAGCTTTTACCACACTTCCATGGATTTCGTGGAAGCAAACACTACATCCATCGAAGCTTGGTGGAAGCTTCCGTGGAAGCTCCTCTAAGACTCATGGAAATAGTGGAAGCTTCCACGAGCTTCCATGGAAGTAGTGGAAGTTTCACTATTAATAGCTTCCATGGAAGTAGTGGAAGCTTCTACAAGCTGGAAGCTTACACTGCTTCAATGGAAGTAAGCGGTGTAAGCTTTAACACATTTAACTTATTTCACGGAAGTAGCTGGAAGCTTCCACAAGCTTCTATGTGGAAGCAATCAAAGCTTCCAGAAGCTTCCATAAAAGTCGTGGAAGCTCCTCTAAGACTTACATGGAAGTAGTGAAAGTTTCACAAGCTTCCATGGAACTTGTGGAACGTTGACTCACACTGAATATTCCCCTACTTCTTCGATCGAAGCTTGTACTACATCGATGAAAGCTTCCACCACTCCAAGAAAAAGCTCATACGACTTTCAATGGAGAAAATAGAAACATGAACGTTTCCGAAGAAATCCGTGGAAGAAAGTGATGATTAAAGCTTCCATAGAAGCAGCCCGAAGCTTCTAGGGGGATTGCATTCGTGATGTTATTAATTTTCTAGACTTCCCGCGGAAGCTTCCACAACTTCCATGGAAGCATCCATGGAAACAGTTCGCGCAAAAGCTTCCATGAAAGTTGTGCGTACTTCCATGGAAAAGCTTCCGTGGAAGCTTCCATCGTTTCCATGGAAGCTTCCACAGCTTTCGTGGAAGCTTACATCCGCTTCCGCGGAAGCGTTGGAAGCTTACGTGAAGGTGGTGGAAGCTTCCGTGTAAGGGTTGGAAGCTTCCATGGAAGCTTCCACCTACTCTCACATGCATATTAAAAACCTGTAATGCAGGAGGAGAACCGCAGAAGAAGCGGCGCAACCTACTGCATCATGCAGCAGTAAAAATGGACGATACAACATGTATGTATGTATGTACCAACGTACCAACAATTTTCACGCCTTATTCGACGATATAACCCACGTATATGGCACCGGTTTCAATAATTCCAAGTGATACGCAATCAGGTTTCTATGATTCCTAATAATAGTGATACGCAATCACAGGAAAATACAGGTAATCCCGTGCGCCCTAAATAGGTATCATGATGACGACAATTAGTAATACTGTAGTTGGTGCTTTCAATTTTTAAGCTTGTGCCATTTGGGCATGTTTTCGCACCTTGCAGTACATTTCTCATCCGTTTTCTCGCGTTCACGAGCTACTTCTGGTGGCATCGCTGCTGCCAAAAGCTTATATCTACCACTAATAACTTTTTTTATAAATTTTGAAATACGTCAGCTGTGAGTTCGACTGATTAAATAGTTGATACTCAACTTTGCAAGCTGCCTAATACCTCTCGTCTATATCCATTTTTACCGAATTTTACAAGTATTTTATAAATTTTAAAATACGTCAGCTGTGAGTATTTTATAAATTTTGAAATACGTCAGCTGTGAGTTCGACTGATTAAATAGTTGATACTCAACTTTGCAAGCTGCGTAATACGCCCCGTCTATATATTCCATTTTTTTACCGAATTTTACAAGTATTGTGATAAACCGAACGCGCGTATTCTAGATGTATGTGATTCCTTGTCTGTTGCCAAAGATATAGGCCAGCGGCTCCCCCCCCCTGGATGCTGCCCGGGTCAACAGGACATTTTAAATAATCATTCTGCGCAACTGATAATATATAACCCGAACGAGGGATATTGATATGATGTTGCAACATGTTGAAACCTAATCATTTCACAAATATTTACTGTAGGGCAGGGCAAGGGTTGCCCCGCTGTTCCCTAGGGTTTTACTATATAACAAAAGGTTAGCCGGCGGTATGACAATTCTCTCACGACGTCGATATTTGCCACGTAGAATATTACTTGTTTGCAGATGCTGCTGTTGCCGCTATTTCGAAGCAAACACATAAACAAAACGTCACAGTCGAGCATCGCGCAGATTTGCGATGACCTCGACGTGTCGCGAACACACCCACACCAAATAAAACGCTGCCGTGAAGTCAAAGATGACAAAAGGCATACAAGTAGACTTTTCGCCGATGATCGTCACGTACATGCACCCCGTAAACAACACTCTGTCGACCGAACAGTTAATATAAATGTAGCCGCGCCGAACTCGAAAGGCTGGACGCGCCGTGCAACATTTCTACAAAATGCGTTCTAGCAAAAAGAGGGAAACAAGAAGGCAGGCAGTCCTAATCGAGAAGCAATATCACATCAAAAATCAAAACGTTTCAACATTCATGTGAAGAACACGGGAGACGCTCAAGGCGGCGGTACGTCGGAGTCGAGTCGGCAAGGCACAGCTGCGCTCCCCACGTCGTAGTGGCCAGGACTTCGGTAAGGCGGAGGCATGATGGGTCCTTGTCTAGTCGCCTCGATTATCTCCGCGCGTTCTTGGCTTGCGCGCTCATGGTAGCTAGCACTACGGTATAGTGTCGTTTGTGCCTGGGGAACAGGCAAGGTCATTATAGACTTTCGAAGGTCGACATACATATGCTGGAAACCATGATACCAGTCATAGTCGAAATCGTCGCAAGACGTGGTACTCCCCCCGAGTATGCAATCGTACTTCAACCACCGCCCTCTCGAACGCAACTGGGTCACGAAATGGTTCGGAAGGGAGTAGATGACAGCTACGAGGCAGTACTCAACGCCTATCATCAAAATGGGTGACGGTGCTGGCGGCTCTCCGGCGTCCTCGTAGATGTCTACACGTGCAGACGCGAAGAAAACGCGATCTGGGGCGTTGTCCGCACTCCAAGGAAGAATCGACCATGTAGATGTTCTGATGTGCCGGGCGCAGCTCTCGTCGCAGGGGGGCACGGAGCAGGTCCAGGAAATGGGAAGTCGGAGGCGGCTCCGGTTAGGAACAAGGCATTGACTGCATCATGGAGTGACTGGGGCGGTCCGTGCGGAATCAAGACTGGTGCGGGATCTCGCCATCGTGTACATTGGGATGCGGTTATCTCGATATGGCCATGGTCTTCGATATGGCAATCGGTAGTAGTGTAGTGCCAGTTGAATCCTAGAGCCGTCCGAGTGTCCATGATACGAGCATGCCGTTCCACGACATCACCTGGCCACCCGCTGTTGGGGTGGAGTTGATCATCAGGTCGAAGGATGATCGCTTCGTATATGGAGCCTGGCGTTCCCATTACGGATCCTGCGCCCGACTGATTCTGTAGTAAAATTCTATCATAGTCACACAAGCCCGTGGTTTTCACTATGCAGGGAGTGACATGGTTTGAAAATGAACCAGTTGAATCATATACATCAACTACCACTGTACAAATTTGTGATTAGTAGAGAACCTAGATATCGTTCCTTCTAGAATGTTCGAAACCTTTGCTGGGTTCTCCAGCAAGAGGCGTTCAAACATTGGGGGGCGATGCGAGTCTCAGGTCGTTACTCTACAGTCAGTGGTTCATCCGTTATCGTGGATATTGACTCTTGTACTAAAAGTGGCCGCAGATCTCCGTAGATCTGATGATAGTTGAGGCGGGGAACTACCAGCCTCCATCACCAAGTAATTGCTGATGACTGTCATGTGAGATGACTTGCGTCATGCTTCATGATCACTTCTGCTCGGCTGACCGTGCCGAGCCTCACCTATACCTGGCGTGTCCTCCACGCTACACCTTACCAAAAGAGAATCTTGCTGCAGACCCAGGGCGAACCTGGGATACACCCATCTCACAGTACTCGCAGTATCTCGAGTACAAAAACTGCGAGTGTACGAGGTACCTACGATAATATTAGCAGTATTTTCTCGAACATACTTTGCTTTACTCTCAACCGTTGGGAGTAGCTGTGAAATGTTGAGGTGTGAACGCACGCCACACGTAAGCGCGCCCAAACTCTTCACCTTGGGTAAAAACATACATGTAAATCATATTATACGTTCAGAAAAGCAAGGTGGATGAATGTACTGGTTGGTACAAAAAAAGGCAGAAGTGGAAAATAAAAACACACACAACTTGTATTACAGTATAGTATTGAAAAAGCTCTGGTGTACCGTTTTTTTGTCATTTTGTCCGTTAGGACAGGAAATTAGTTTTGCTTTTAGATTACCCTAGGGTAAACCCTAGGGAATAAATAGATTGATTGAGTGTTGTTATTGATTTTTTAGGAAGGTATGGTTTATTGTGATAAACCGAACGCGCGTATTCTATATGTAATTCCTTGTCAAAGATATAGGCCAGCGGCTCCCCTGATAATTGTGAAATTTTTCGCGGGAATTGGTTTTTTACCGCGCGCATAAAAGCGTCGTGTTGAAGTTGGCTGTGTTGGCAGAGGTTACTACGCTGCACCTCCCAGGGGCATTCTGGCACATTTTTATGGAGTACCTGGTATTACTGTATTTGCCAGCAGCTCGTTTGTGGGCAATAGGGCACACACTTGGCTACTAGGGTTCTCAGATCGATATGGTCATAAGCTATGGATGTATGTTGCTATCCTTTGGTGTGCTGCAGGTATCTGGGGCTGCCTTGTTCTGTGATTGGCGTCCCTTTTTACCCATCCTGGAACCATACCCTACCCACGTGCACCACTGAACGATTGTCGGAACGTCGGAACCCGGACTGCCGGAACGTGTGTAGTGTGTAGTAACGCAGAAAAACGCCTCAACATTCCACGCAAACCCCCGGAATGCATGAAAAAGCTTTTGACAAGTTCCTGCTGGGTATCGTACCAGGATAGGACAGAGAGCATAGGGCGGCATCAATCGCGTCAACGGCATCGAGCCAGTCTTGCCTGACACTATTACGGTCTCCCTGCCTTAGGTTGGGCTGTTCGAAACTTGCTTGAGGTGGGCGTCGCCCACCGAAAGAGTAAAACCCAAGGGCACCCGACAACGACCACCAGAGGAACAACAGGAATCTGCTTTGAGTACGAAGAATTCCACGCACGTTGGCACACCATCCATTGACAGGAAAGACTCCAGGCCTTAAACAACAATCTACTCCGACACGTAGCGTACTAGAGAGCAAGCAGTGAGCTCCGCAGCAGCGGATGCCTGGCAAGCACAGGATTTAGGCTAGATGGCGTCATGCGACCTCGGCCAGCTGCCAAAAATTGACCTAGCGCTCGGTCTGAAACACAGGCGATCGTCAGGATACCCGGCGTGGCAAAGGGTGCGGGTGGGCCTGGCGTGCCTCGCGTTCTGGGGGGTAGCGGAAGCGGCGGCGTGACTCCCGCGGGGGGTTCGTGGATTGACCCGGACACCCTGCCGGAGGATCGATCGAAGACGTTTGTTGGAGACGAGAGGGAGTTCGGGCTAGTGTTCAGCGATGAGTTCGACAGGTGTGTACGATACGTCTGTACATCAGTATGCGTGCAGTATTTCACATGTGACAACGACCTCCTCGAAGGCGAACGCTCTTGGTTCGTACAGCAGTATATGAGTGTGTACGAACAACCGTGTCTATCATGATGGCACGCGACACACGGCATGCCTGAGGGATCAGTGGTGCATATGTCACCATGTCGCTACACGAAAGGTTTATGAAGTCGCTGCCATTGTGCGAGCGGGTTGCGCCGGAGAAAACAACAGCGGCAACAACAAAGTATCATTATTAAATTAAACGAACACACCTCAAAGGTCGAAGTTTTTGTCGAAACTTGCAAGCTGTGTATGACACTTCGATCGCGCGTACTATGGGTTTTATGTGGCCTCATGCAGGATATACTGCTGTCCGTATATGAGTACAGAGTAATAAGACAAGATCTGAGGCTGTAGAATTCTAGGAGTGGGCGGGTGTGTCTATATTGTAGGGCGGGAAAAAAAAAAAAAAACGACGGTTGCACGTACGTATATAGCTTGTCAGACCTATGCCAATGGAAACGCAAAGTTCCCGTTAAAAGTTTGAATTCCAAAGATATCCGTCAGCATTTTGCAACCTGTACATACAGCTTGGTACGAGCACGTTTATCCAAACAGAAAGTGCCAAACTTTGGAAAAGTCCGAAAAAATCTATTTTAGGACCAATTTTGGGCCAAGATCGGCCTCAGAAAAACTCAGGCGGTTGTTTGGTTCGAAGCGGCGAGGTTCCGAGTCCTCGACAGACATCGATCGATAAAACCAACGACTGCGTCATGAATTCTGAACGGAATGCGCTCGTTAAAGGCTCCGACCCACCCTACTGTAGGGTCACCACGTTCACACAATGGCCGGTGACATGTAGCGGGCGCTGGTCAGGCGTATGGTACAAAAACTATTGGCCGCTGGTGTGCACAAAACAGATATCAAAATTTCTCGATCCGTCTCGAATGGCAAAAAACAGGCTTTGTCTCAGGTTTGGAAGGATACCGTAGGACGCCGCCGGCAAGCTCTCGCCCCCTAGACCATGGATTCACCTGATATCTTCGAGGCCGTCATATATACTCGTTGGCCTTGTCTGTCACCAAGCGGGTTGGCCGTGGGCTGAGTCTATGTCGATGTCGAGCGTCTATCGTCGCGCGAGCTAATTTTTATCAGCGCGTTGACAATTTGCAACACGAAAAAACTAATTGCGCCGCCTGCAGCCGTTAGAAAACAGAAGTAACAAAAACAGCAGTAGCAAGAACAGCAGCAGCTCATCTCCGGAAGAATTATTCGCACTTAGAACCAAATCAACAACACTCAATCAATCTATAAATATTTGTGAAATGCAAACGTTTCAACATGTTGCAACATCATATCAATATCCCTTGTTCGGGTTATATAGTATCAGTGCGCAGAATGATCAGTTAAAATTGTCCTGTTGACCCGGGCAGCATCCAGGGGAGCCGCTGGCCTATATCTTTGACAAGGAATCACATATAGAATACGCGCGCTCGGTTTATCACAATACTTATAAAATAATTGTAAAATTAGGTAAAAATGGAATATAGACGAGGCGTATTACTTACGCAGCTTGCAAAGTTGAGTATCAACTATTTAATCAGTCGAACTCACAGCTGACGTATTTCAAAATTTATAAAAAAAATAAAAATAAAAAAATGAAACTAAAATCAAACATCATTTTCCCTTGTCCCACAGCGGCGGCACGAGGATATTTTCGGCTGTTTTTTTAAGCAGCTTCAGGAGAGACGAAGCTACACATGCAAGCCCTCTACTGCTGCTGGTATTTAGCATTTACATGTGGCATAGCAACCGTCAACGTGGAAGCTGTATTTTCGTACTCTTAATACTACAGTAGATTTGATGCCATATATGCCAATTATACACTACCAGGTACAACGTGTCTTGGTAACACTGAACCAAAAAACAAGTCTGTAGTCGCTCGTCCGCGAAAATAGTATCAGTACTCTACGTGTCATAGCACCAGATCCCAATACTGTACGCTATGGCGTTTACTGCTGTACCACACTCTGTGACAGGTACCTGTATACCTATTAATGCAGTAGAGTGGGTATCAGGTACCAAGTGTGTGTGTGTTCTTCACATTTTTTAGTATCACTTTTACCTTCCAGCCTAACTCGTAGGAGGCTTTGCCCTCAGCGATCTTCTGGACAAGCCGTGGTCGCAGGTGTCGTGTCCCTTCTCACCCCCGGTACGTGCCTTCATTTTTATCGCGCATGTAGAGGGTTCAGCATTCCCACTGCTCGTCGTTTTTCATCGAATGTTGCTAACTCACGCTCTCGCGCTTTCCGCTAATCAACTTTTATGCAATATAAGGTCCTTGCGAGTATGACCGCGGTGAGACTCGAATTAGACCCTTTTTTGTACCCGTCTACATCCAGCACTACCAGTGTCCGTGCCGATTCTTCGATCTTAGAGAGATACAAGCTCTGTGGTTACAAAACTACGCCACAGAGGTAGTACAGCAGTACATCGCTATGTAGTAAGCAAAGCAAACGATGCGATACCATTTCATCGTACTGGATACGTCAGATACGGCATACACATTTTATGAGAAAGAGAAAAAAAAAGGGAAACAAAAAAAGAGCATCGATCGAAAAAAAAAAGAAAGAAAAAAGAAATAAGTGTCGTGCCCTCTCGTAGGGGGTGTGGCAGACAATGCAGAACAACAAGCTGAAGAAACAATACCACTACATATAAACAGAGTGCAAGACTGACGCTAAGAACCGAGGGAAATAACAGGCAAACCGAAGGACAACGAAAAAAAACACACTTCTGGTATCCGCAGCAGTTTGTGGTACGAGTAGCATACTATATAGACAGCCAGGTTCTACCTACGACAATAATAATAGTAGTAGTCGGTCTGATACCTTGCTATTACGGGGGTCCATAGTTAACAGGACCAAATTTTGTTAGTAAAAATAGGTAAATATATAGGTTTTTATGTATACCATTGGTCCTATTAACTATGGACCCCCGTAATACCCTCTCTGTCGTCTCCGTCCTGCTTTAGTCAACTATGCCCCACCCCCGGAGAGAATGCGTCAGACAACGCGAAACAAGCAAGGCAGGCTCGTCATCCACCCGCGCCTCAAGACTCCTAGACCTGTCATGAAGACAATAAAGAAGGAGAAAGGTATACTGCTGCTGCTGCCCCTGCTGCTAACTGTAGTGGATGCCTTGCGTCTCTCAGTTTGGAGTTTGAATTTCTGCTGGTGATAGCAGTGTTGGTACAGTGTTGTGACAACTCATTGCCGTGATTGATGGTCTACCAGAATATTGCCCTATGAATGTTGTCGTAGCCAGAATGTTATTAATCGTGTACGGGCACCACCTACTCCAGACTCGCACTATTATTATGTAGATTATGCTTGCCACGATACGACAATGATGTGTAGTGATGTTCCAAAAAAGACTGAGGTTCAAAAAGTGAAGAACTCTCCAGGACAAAAGCGCAGCAACAGCAGTATCAGCATCAGCAGTATCAGCAGTATCATCAGCATCGTACGACAAAAATCAAAACCGATGTGACGCACATGAAGACTTCGTACCACAACCAACGTCTCTCCATCTCACCCACCACAAAACGAGCATTTCCCTCCTTACCAGTACTGCAGTCCCGATTTGGGGACAAACCACTTGGAATTAGACTGGTTTGTCCCCTAATCGGGACTGCAGTACTAAAGAAGCATCTACCAAAAAACCCGCTGTCCATAAAAATGGTTGGTTTATAACTGCTACGCGCATGTTTCGACGCGCAGAAGGCCATGCGGTGTTCCCGGTCTACGCTGCTGCTATCGGTAGTGCCTACCTGTTGTTGTACTGCGCATGTATTAGATGATATCACATACATACACAGCCGCGATCAAGCTCTAGGCTCTGGTGTGGCCTTCCATTTGATTTTTTTTCAAGAAGTCACCACGTGTACGGCTGTATAGGTATAGGTATACGTATGTACGACCATATACTTGTCATACAATCATCCGTCCTTTAATATTTGAACATTTCCACAATACAGTATTGAATTTAATAGTAGAATCAGGTATAAGACAGACCCGTACGAATGTATTACGGTGTATCATACCTGTACTATTATTATTAATAATTCGCCCCTGGGGAATGAGATGAAGTCCGCCCACCCCCTCTTGAAGGTTTTCAAACAATATTTCATAATACCACTAATCGTCACGTATGATATATAGGTATCACGTAATATGGGCGCACATACCCACAACACAAAATTTTAAGTACTTACCCAGTAGTAATACAACAAAAGTACCTGGTATGAAGGAGTATAGTTGTGTGACCATGCAAGAAGTGGTTCGTATCGAAATTTAGAGAGCAAGTGAAGTGAGAGAAGACGAGGACATGAATGAGTCTCCTATTATACGAGTATGGTATGTCCGGACTCTGCCTCTTGGGTGCGGGATGTCTTTCATGTGTGAGTGTAATAATACTCGTAGAATGAATAAGCAAGACACAAGGCACACACTACTGCTGTATGTACAACACTACGTACGTACCCGGTACTTACTATTAATAGTTGGTTGTAGTATTTCAGGTTGGTTGGCATCGGTATGTATGTGCAGCTTTCCCACGCATGAAGAAGTGAACCCCAAGATACGAAGGTATGGATATAGAGGCCCAGAGGAAAACGGGGTCACGACCTACATGAGGCATCAGACGGGCTGGGTGATAAGAACAATCAAAATGAAGGCAAAAAACAGCCTCCAGGCTACCAGGTACCAGGGTATGTAGTATTATATACAATAGGTCATATCACCAGCAACGGCTGGAAGCCTCATACCAACTCAACACTATTACGAGGGACCATAGTGAATACCTGGTAGGACCTATGGTACACACAAAACCCCATACATTTACATAATTTTTCTGATAATATTTGGTCCTATTTACTATGGTAATCCGGGGCTTGCACGCTGGCTGACTGCTGACTGCTTGCTGCATGTTTCTACGTAGCCATGGAGAGTAACTGTATAGTCAGCTTCTCTTGCTAGATCCGAGCCTCGCAGACTGATTTTATGCAGCCAGAGCGCAGAGAGTCGAGCTGACGGCCGTTTGCCTTCGTCGTTCAACTCTTCGGTTGTTAGAATAAGTAAGTACTGCTGCTGCTGCTGCTATTGTAGATTATACTCACCACTCACTTCTTGTTGTAGATACAAGTACAGGGCGTCCGAAACGACAACAAGCAATCGTAGTTGTCGTCGGGCAGCAGACATGGCAGCAACGACCAGCGGCAACTCGCGCTCGTGCTCGGCCTTCAATTTATGTGTAGTATAATAGTCTCGTGCGGCTTGTCTCTGAAGCTGCCTCGTGTTCGTACATGCTTCATTCATGCTCATGCTCCTAAACGCACCGAACTTCAACGTAAAATAACAACGGAGTTTTTGGACGTTGAAACTCCAAGATCCGGGCGTAAGCTTCGAAAACAAATGTCAAACCAAGAAAACCTATGAAAAGAAACTCCAGGAAACAAGATTTTTATGCTCGTATAATACCATACGTAGAGGTACAGCACAGCAGCCCTGCACAGCAGAGCGTGCGTACTCGTACTCGTGCTTGCTCGAAGTATGTGCTCTTACTCGTACAACGCTCGAGCTCCAAGTTAAGCTACTACGCACCACCGTAGAACCTGTTTCTCAAGCTGTACTCGTACGAAGTATTCATACATCTTGAATCATTCACACACTCCCGAAAAATCTTCAAGTCACAATGAAAGGGATAATTTACCATACAAATCTTACACTGTAAAAAACGCCTCTTCGTGGCGGGACTAGAGAACCTGTTGGCGTGGGCTCGGAATTCGCGAAAACAAAAAGACACTGTACGTAGTCTTCCGAGTCACGCGTACATGGTACCGGGCGCAAGGGGCATACATACCTGTCGTACCTGGAGATTGTTTTGGTTGAAATTCCGATCGAAATCGGAAGCTCGGAATCGGATTCGCATAAGAAATTGCGCAGATAGTGTACTTGGAGATTGTTTTGGTTGAAATTATGATCGAAATCGGAAGCTCGGAATCGGATTCGCGTAAGAAATTGCGCAGATAGTATTTCCGTTAGTAGTGTAGACGACTCGGCTGTGTTAACTGTTGGCATTACTAGGAGTTTACATGCTACAAGGATTATTTGTTCATGTGCGCAGTATTGTTGTTTGATATCTGTCGAATAAGTTAAACTGCTACCTTGCCCTACCCGAAGCATGGGTGCCGGCGATGCAGGCACCCACGCGGAGGGAGCCCTTGTATAGATGCAAATCCTGCACAGCACCTCAGAACGGCAGGTTAGGATCTATTGATAGATGATCTATCTGATCTATCTGTAGATGATCTAACTGATCTGTCTGTAGATGATCTATCTGATATATCTGTAGATGATCTATCTGGATGAGTCCGACGTGTGAGACCCTTTGTACCACTGCGAAAAGAATCCGACTCTTCGTATGTCCAACTAGTTTTTCTCCCAAATCGTGGGTGTAGTCCTAATGGGGCCCAGGACGTGTTGATCGAATCAAGTTTTTTGTCGAAACTTGAATTTTTTTTACTCTTGTTCTACTTTTTTTTTCTTTTTTTTTTATCCTCCGGCGGATTGGTAAGAATCAAGCTTAAGCTCACCACACTTCCACGTTCCATTTTCGTGTCGTGTGTCAATTTAGCTCTTGATTTCTAAATAGATGCAAAACAAAAAAGTTTAAATTCTGGAACAGTGAACAACGTGCTAAAAACATGGAGGGGTAAGGCCACGCTGGCACCTAAGCGTCTCCTGGTCCCCGGGGTTTCCGGTAAATATAATATCTAGACTTTTACCGGGACAGAAAAAAAAAACATCGCTATTCTACTACGCTGTGTTTAGAACTTTGGCTGGTTCGTGCTTACCGGAGAGCGACGGTGACTTGAAGGAGGCTCATCACAGCACCTTGACAATGTGTTCCTCTCGAAGATTGATCTTGCGCGGGTTCTCGACAGAAGCCTACACCTCGACTTAGAGGTGCTGCAGCAGTGATCAAAAATGGTCGAAATTTGGGGTGCACAAAATACTTGGAATTAGTGTGGTCTGTCCCCAAAACGGGACTGAAGTACTATTAATAAAAGGGTCAACAACCCCCGACTGCACGTTTGGGCTTCACTCGCGGACAGCTCCAGTGCAGCTCATTGCAGGAAGCTAAAGCCCGTGACATTGAGGGATGGTCCTGATGGGGTGTGTGAGGGCGTCGGGGGTTCCAGACGGCAGAAGTAGGCGGCCAGAAACAAGTCACGAGGTGTTTTGGTGTGCTCGAAGAGAGGTTGCGAGTCAGTAGCACGAAAAGCTCGCGAAAACGTTAAAAAAAAAGGAGGAAAAAAAAAGTTTAGTTTCACGCAAGGGAGTGTAGCACAATGGCTACATCACTACAAGATTGCTGTTCTCCAGGCGGATGATATATATATATATATATATCTTGTTCAGTAGTCGTCTTGAAGATGCTGCGGGAGGAAAAAGCTACGTTCCCATGATGGGTCGTAAGTTATTGGGCCCAAAAGAGTGCAAAAATCGGCTATAAAAGCTCAGGATTCTTGTGTATCTGCATCAACTATTCTGCAACTACGAAATACGGATCGTGGTCGCAGATCCCTTATTCTAATTCCAGATCTTATGTACGAGTATATGTTGCCGGAACGCCTGCGCGCGGGAGACTTGACGACGTTTTTTCTGAGGGTGCTATCGTCCGCTTAAATTTCCTTTGTTTTTCAATGTTCTGGCTATAATTTGGAAAATCAAGCAAAAAATGTGTGGAAAGTTGAAAAAATCGACAAAACTTGCTTCGATAAGCACGGCCCTAAGTAGACAACCCTCTCTAAACAAACCTCGGATATGTACCGGGTAGGTTTTTTTGCTCTGTGCTGGCATCGCTTGTTTCTTTTAGTCCTTTCCCTTTTCTTATTCCTGGTTTTTTGTATTCCAACTTTTTTTTCCGCTGTTTCTTGTTTTCCTTTCCCGTTCATTATCACTTGGTTCTTGAATTCCTTTCCCCTTTCTTATTGCAGTAGCTTTATCTGCTCCCTTTCTTGTGTCTATTCCTCGCATATTGCTGTGCTCCTTTCCTCTGGTGTCCTTTCCCGTCCCTCCTCCGATTTTTCGTTGGTTTTCTTTTCCCGTTTCTTCTTCCTCGTTTAGTGTCCCAGCCCCAGTGCCGCATACGCACATGGTGCCAGTTTCTTGTTTTCCTTCCCCGTTTCTCATTCCTTGTTCCCCTGCTCCGTGCCTCATCTATCATGCCTGCTTGCTTCTTGTGGTCCTATTACGGGGGTCCATAGTTAATGGGGCATAATTTTGTTAGTAAAGATACGTGAATATATAGGTTTTTATGTATACCATAGGTCCTATTAACTATGGACCCCCGTAATATATCGTTTCTTAATTTTATGCTCTTTCGTTTCCCTGTGTCTTGTCTCCAGAGACGGAAGAACGTTTCACGACGGGCGAGATCCTCGTTGGACAGCACTCAACAAAAATGATTACACCAACCACGCGCTGCAGTTCTACAGCCACGACAAGGTGAGGTTTTCATTTTTTGTTTTTTTTAGAGGCGTCAGCCGTGAGTTTGACCGATTTGACTGGCTGATGCTGAGATGAATCGTTCGTACTGAGCTTTGTCGTGCCTATCGAAGGAGAGTCGAGTGCGATGCTACTGCTGTACTGTGTTTTTATGAAACTGGTGTATCGATATAGAGAAAGGAAAATTGACGCGAGATCGATGGCGGATATCGAGTTCGATCTTGCTGCTGTATTTTAATAAACTGTATCGCTACGTATGTAGATGGAAAAGAAAGCGATACAAGATCGGCATTGAACTGAGACAGATCAGATAGATCATCTATTTACGGGGGACCATAGTAAATAGGACCTACGATACACACAAAAACCTATATATTTACCCGCTTATACTAACATTATTTGGTCCTCTATACTACGGTCCCCCGTAATAGACCCTTGCCTGCTGCTATAAGATGCGGTGCAGGATCTACTCTAGACGGCGGTTTGATCGCTTGACTGACCGTCCCCTACTATTAAAGTAGTATATCAAGGCCAAAAGAAGGCCTTGACTCGTCAAGACCGGTCTAGACCGCGGTTTGATCCCTTGACTGACCGCCGTTACACTGAACATAGTATAGTAATGTATGGCTGAAAAGAGTCTTGGAGCGCCCGAAATGACCCGTCTAGACCGCGATTTGACCCTTTGACCGGCCGCCCCAACACTGAAACTACTATAATAAGACCAAAAGAAGCGTTGACGGGTCAAAAATGACCGGTCTAGACCGCGGTTTAACCCTGTGATTGACCGCCCCCTACACTAACGCTAGTATTATAAGGCCAAAAGAGGCCTCGACGCGCCCGAAAACACTGTCCCGGATTTAATATTTGGCATGTTTGCTGCTGCATGATGCACTGTCCTTTTATGTTGGTGTTGATGTGGGGAGGGGACTATTGTTTGACAGTACAGTATAGGGCCACGTATAAGAAAGAGCCTAGACCAAGAGCATTAGGCTCATCTTTTGAGGAACGCTAAGAAAATTGGATGAAGAAAGTGTGCTCAGCGGCGAGTTCTACACCAAAAAATACTTCCATGTATATAAGAGCCTTTGCTCATGGTTGTTCAAGGATAGAGTCACACTAAGGCTCTCAGGGCTTGCTCATATCAGGTGTTTGTTGTTAGCAAGCCCACGCTGTACCAGGTATATAGTTACTATAGGCGTGGGTCGAAACGGCTCGAGAGTGTGCTACCACTCTGGCCGGCAATAATGTTCCTTGTCGGGGTCTCGTATCGGCCAGTCGGCAATATCATGGCGGGTTTTGAAACGGCTCGAACGTGTGCTACCTACCACTCTGGCCAGCAATATGGTTCCTGGCCGGGGTCTTGTATCGACCAGTAGGCGTTATCATGGCGTGCTTTGAAACGGTTCGAATATGTGCTACCACTCTGGCCCGCAGTATTGTTCCTGGCCGGGGTCTCGTATCGGCCAGCAGGCGTTATCATGGCGCGCTTTGAAACGGTTCGAATGTGTGCCACCACTCTGGCGGGCAATATTGTCCCCGCTAGATATTGTTATAGGGCTTAGATCGGGTAGGTAATTGGGTAACCTTTTCCCAGCAGCCCAACGGACTATGGAAACGCCGCACCCAGTGTTGGTTTCGGGCATGGCGTGCCGACAAGAAACGCCTAATCTGAGAAGTTAGTACGCCCTCACTCCTGTGACACCATCTTTGAACGACCTCGACCTTAAGCTAGCAGTGCAGGATTCGGTGAAGCCCTCGCCGCTACGAGCACCGTTTTATGAATCCCGTTTTTTTTTTTTGTTATCGTCGTCCTCAGAATATTGAGCTTTTGTTGTGCTGCTGTGAGATTTTTCCTTATCCGTGGGCCTTTGTAGTACCTACCCCTGTCGTCGGATGCCTTCCAAGCGTGTGAACGCCGCGCCCGTCGTTGCTTTTTTGTTCGTGCTGACGTGGGGCCGTCGGTAACCGGCAGGTTCAAACACGGAACGGGTCCCTGATCCTGACCACCGTGAATGAGGATGTGGAGTTCCAGTACTA
The DNA here is from genome assembly GCA_031763025.1 of Macrocystis pyrifera. Taxonomy (NCBI): domain Eukaryota; class Phaeophyceae; order Laminariales; family Laminariaceae; genus Macrocystis; species Macrocystis pyrifera. The sequence continues at coordinate 1,854,623 of JASSKH010000025.1, read as the reverse complement.
CGACACCCCCAAAAGGACGTACAAGACGATGAAAAAGTCTTACGTCAGCGGCATGGTGCAGGTGGGAGGAGGGGGGTGGTGAGCGGTGGTGTGTGATGTTGTGGTTGGAACAAGGGAAGGGTGTGTAGTGGTGTGGTAGAGTGGGGTCGTGGGATGGCGTGTTTCAGGTGGGATAAGGGGATGTGATGGTGCGTCGGGAATCGCGAGGGAGTAAAAGTGGCATGATCATGATTGGTATCCCGTGGCGTTCTTTCTTGTTTCGGGGAATGTTTCATGCTTATTATCGATAGTGGTCAAGGCTTGAGCGAGCTCATGCGGCACTTTTTCGGGTGGTGAACCCGTCAGCAATATTTACGAATGGTGGGGTTAAGACATGCCGTTATACACAGCACCGACTCTCAGAGTAAGATACCGGGACACAGGCCCAGGATAGACTTATCAGTTAAGGGAAATTCTCGCTTGCCAAAGGGTGTCTTCCCCCACTTACTCCGGTGTAGCCACTTACACCCGTTCCAGAATGTCTTGTTTTCCCGGAATTGTTATTGCATGCGGTATTAAGGCTGACTTTGTTGCGGGGCCCTTTAGTACGCAAGGGCAGTATCGTACTACTACTACTACGTATTTGAGTTGAGGATTATTACGACATGACCCAGCTTGGACGAAAGGGCTTAATAGTCCACAGCAACTTCTGGTCACATCAACCATCTTAGTTCAAGGAAATTCCCGAGCGGTCGGGGTTCGAGTGTTCTACCGTATGTACCTGGTAGGCTTTCATAAGGTCGCGTGAATATTTCAACCGTGAGACGGTTAGAAAATGACATCGTGCGAGACACCGACCACATGCCGTCCAACAGAAGATGCTTTCCCCCTCGCCCCCCCACCCCCGACCTGATCCGTCCCGGCATTGCAGGGTTAAGAGGGTCTATTGGCCATACGACTACGGCCATGCGTGGCATGAGTGCACCCTGCACCCCTCCCCACACCTCACCCACTCTCACCCCCCCACCACCCCCACCCGCCCCCCCGACTTCCCCCCCTTGTTACCTGGACCCCCCTCCCCCGCCTCCCATTTCCACCCTCCCCTCCCCTCCCGCTGCTTCCATTCCGCGATCGTTCAGACCTGGAACAAATTCTGCTTTACAGGGGGCATTGTGGAAATCAAGGCGCGTTTGCCGGGCACAGCCAGCGTTGGAGGGCTGTGGCCGGCGATGTGGCTCATGGGCAACCTGGCCAGAGCGACCTACACGTCGTCTTCGGACTTTACTTGGCCGTGGAGCTACAGCAAATGCAACCGGAGCACGGACGAGCAGGCGTGAGTGATTGTAGTGGTGGTTGGGGGGCGCGGGGCCGGGAGGGGGGGGGGGGGGGTAGGCTTGAGTGCTTAAGATGGCGTTGATTGGGGACGGGGGGGAGAGGGGGCGGGGGATTGGCTTGGGAAGTTTGAGTGTTGAAGACGGCGTTTGGTTGGGGGGGGGGGGGGGGGGATAGTGGGGTTGCTCGATTGCGGACGGATGAGTAAGCTACAGCGAATGCAACCACACTGCACATGAGCAGGCGTGAGTATTAATTGCGCGGGGAGGAGGATGGGATCAGGAGGGGGGGGGGGGGGGGGGGGGGGGGGGAGGGGGGGGTGAGGGAGGAGGGGGCGGGTGGAGGGGGCGGAGGGCGGAGGGAGAGGACGGTGGAGGAGGAGGGGCAGGGAGAAGGAGGTCGTTTAGCAGGCTTGAGTGCTATCGTGACGTTGGGCGTGAGGGTGGAGTTGCATTGATGTGGCGTGTAGGGGCAGGGGAGGGGGTGCGTTGGGGTGAGCGACTTACACAATCCTCGTCAAATGTTCTTGTGGCCGTGGAGCTACAGCGAGTACAACCCAACCGCAGACGAACAGGCGTGAATGCTTACTTATCACAACGGTTTGAAGACCAGGGAAGGGGCGGGGGGGGGGGGGGGGGGGGGAATTGGCGTGTTCAAATGCCCAAGGCGGCGTTGTGGGAGGGTGGGGAGGGGTGATTTGCGTTTGACTCGGCGTTCTGGAGGGTAAGGGGGGGTGAAGGAGGGGTTGCTTTGGCAAACGCGAGTGCTTGGCATGATGGTGAGGGTTCCCTATTTTTGGTGGGGGGTGCGTTGGTAGGGAAGGGGCACGGGGTTGCGTTGGTGTGCCCCCCAATGATCGTATCACGTATCATAGTTTTTATCGCATCGCATAGTGTGCACCTGGTGTTTGGGTAAGGCATCCAACAGGCAGTTACATAGTGTACCCATTGCTGCCTCTGGAAGTGGCCACACCCGGAAAAAAAAAAAGAAAAAAGAGTCAATGGATTCGACACCTGCCGTACGTATGCAAGAAAGGGCCGTACAACGTACCGAAGTCCGCCGCACGAGCGGTTCTTAGTGGGATGCAAGTTTACCCTTCGTGCTACTCGCCAAACACTTCAAGGCCCTCCGCGCTTGGTGCAGGCAATGTCTTTCTGGTTGGTGAAAACCCGACGTGCTCCGTCACGGCATTGTAGGGATGCGAGGGTCTATGATCATACGACTACGGCCATGCATGATATCGAGTACCCACCCCACCCCACCCCCAGCAATGTCTTCCTGGTCGGTGAAAACCCGACGTGCTCCGTCCCGGCATTGTAGGGATGCAAGGGTCTATGATCATGCAACTGTGGCCATGCATGACAATGAGTACCCCCCCCCCCCCCCCCCTCCCCACCATGGCTCTACGTTTTTAGAATTTCTGAGTAGAATAGTGGGCGTTGGGGCTGTGCACGTGCACCTTAAGTTTTGTTTCTAAACGCATCTGAAGAGCATTCTAGCAACCAAAACAGCCGCGCACCGAAAAGCCGAAAAGCAACAGCGGGTTTTTTCCTTCCTGCTTTTTGTTTTCTATTTTATCCTCTGGCGGATTGGTAAAAATATACCATGGTATTAATACTTGCTGTACACCGCCTCTGCCACTGCTACTGCTGTTCGCTGCCGATACCTCTTTCTTGTCCGTTTTTTTTTTTTTGGCGCTGTATGGTGTTTATTGCTCCCTCGTCTCCGAAAACTGCTGATTCTGTTTTTATTCTGCTCGAAAAATGGTTGGTTCAGGTTTTACTCGCCTTGTACGGTTGTTTTTTTTTTTTCCCCCCAGCGTGTGTATCGTATGGTCGATTGTGTTTTCGTTTCCCTACGCACAGGCTGATTTTGTTTGTATTCGACTACAATGGTTGTTGTTGTTGTTGTTGTTGTTGTTGTTGTTGTTGTTGTTGTTGTTTTGTCCTCTCATACCAGGGGGTGGCAGCGGCAGCAGGAGATTTCGGCGTGTGACACCTCTGTGCACTACGGCCTGCACCCGAACGTAGGGAGAGGAGCGCCAGAGATCGATATTCTGGAAGCCATGGCCGGGACTTTACCAGGGGTGAGAGAAAGAGGGTGGGAACTACCTGGTATATGCATAGCAGTGCGGTTGGTATTACCGTACCTGCAGTAGTCGCCTTCTATGCCATACGTGGTGGGTAGCGATTTTTCGTTGCTAACCAAACCAGTGCCATAGTTTGTAGACAAGTCTATATACTCTGTAAAAGCCTCCACACCCTGCAGAAAACCGCAATCGAATTTATCACAACCAACCTTGGCAAAGATAAGTTTTTTTTAGTAAGTTTTCGATCACAAATAGCTCTGTTTTATTTTTTGTGTTATTTTATTTGTTAATATATAGCAGCGGTTTTTTTTTTTTTTCTGTTGTCACACGTCGGACAGATCATGTACAGATCATGTACAGATCATGTACAGATCATGTACAGATCATCTACACATTATTTTTACTGTATGATCTAGGCTTTTCAGGGCAGATAGATCATATTCCTGACCCTGTAGGATCTAGCTCATGATGCCGCCTGAGAGAGCCGTATGATCCGCATAAGCTATCACGGAGGCCCATAGTAAATAGGCCCTAAATGAGCCCATAGCACCCACTTCGACTGTGTCTCGACTACTACTGGCGTTAATCGAAAATGTTGTATGTTTGAAAAACGCGGTTGACGATAAGCTTTCCGTGGATGCTATGTTTGTACTCTTCGGAAATGCTTTGGGAAGCCTCTTTCCCCCAGTTATCGGGCTATGTATTAGGGGCCACCGTGATAGCACATGCTTCTGTGATATGAGTAGAGCACTCATGGGCTATAGATATAGATAATACGTTGCAGTCTTGTAGTCTCACGAATACGAGAATAATCCAAAGAATGGATTAACCCGGCGGATATTCCGTTAGTTGAGAGTAACGTTCTCTTAGGAATGTTCCCTAGGGCAGAAAACCCCTTAGACGAGAGTAATGTTCCTTAGCGCAGATAGGACCACGAAGTGAGATATTCTTATATTAGCAGAAGAACGATTGGTAGCCATAGGAAAGTTCTGTAGGCGTACATCAGATAAGAGGAATTGAGGAGAGCTTGTGGCGTGGGGTGGGACGAGTATATCTGGGCGTCGAGTCCCGCCCCCCTACCTCTCACTTCTCTACCAGAGCACCTCCTCAGCTCTCGCCATCAATAAGAAGATCTAAATCAGAAGAAGCGAAGCACTGCTTTCCAGCTGCCAGAACAACCTGCGTCCCTTGCCACTACCCTTACCACTACCCTAGAGCGGGCTCCGCATTACACTTCCTGGGTTGGATCTGATGTACTATATAGATCCTGAACAACAGATCATATCGGCAGGCTAGCATCTAGATCATGTATCGGTACATGATCTATCTGTAGACGGTCTGTCTGTAGATGATCTATCTGTAGATGGTCTATCTGTAGATGATCTATCTGTAGATGGTCTATCTGTAGATGATCTATCTGTAAATGGTCTATCTGTAGATGATCTATTTGTAGATGGTCTATCTGTAGATGATCTATCTGTAAATGATCTATCTGCAGATATATCCGTAGATGATCTATCTGTAGATGATCCATCTGTAGATGATCTATCTGTAGACGGTATATCTGTAGATAGTCTATCCGACGTGTGAAAAAAATGGAGATGTCGAATACACAGCGAATCGGGTAAGTGGTCCAGTCTCGAGTTTTTGAATTTTAGGTCGTCGGCATCGTAAATCTCCGAGTCACTTATCGTTCGATATTCGTCGCGAGTGACTAATGCCCTTACCTCTTTGCTGTCTTGTTGCCTCGTTGGTGGTGGCCGATTTTGCGGAATTTGCGGATTTTGGGGGCGACAACGGACAACTTTGTTTATTATTCTGGGGTTGGCAGATGCCCTTTGTATCCACGTCTCTGCAGGTATGAGCGCGGTAGAAAATTTGCAGTGGTATTATAGTAGTAATAGTCGTTCTTCCTGTGCTTGTCATTTTCTTTACCTGGTATGTCTTTCTTGTCGTGGTGGTTGGCTCGTGACGCCATGTATTTTTTGTTCTTAGCCTCTGCATTTTTTTCTTGTTCTTGTGTACGGTCTTGATCTTGGTCTCAGCTGGTCTAGTGTTAGTCTTGCTCTTGTTAGTCTTGCTCTTGTTCTAATATTTGCGATTATTCTTGCTGCTGTTCTTGTGTTTTTGTCCTTTTGTTGATGCTGTTGCTGGTGTTGGTGTTGGTGTTGACGTTTGGCGGTATCCCCCTCGCGGGTTCGTCGATTGCCTCCGCTCTCTCTGTGCGGACGAAAACCCCCTCCACGAACCTCCCTCCGTCCCTCCCTCCCTCCCCAGACCCCCAGACACAACCTCCACCTCTCGATCACAACCGTGGACACGTGCTTCTATCACCACACAAAACAACCGCCAACCCTTCCTCACCTTGAACGCCGCTATCTGACTCGTGATCGGTGCAGGTAGTACTCGTAATCCAAGCAGGCGTTTTTTTTATGTTATCGGGGCAAGGGAGGGCACGAGCTTACTTTCCCCGACGCAGTGTTCGCGTTTAGAGATTGGCCGCCCCACCCCTCCTAATCCTATGCAACTCTGTACATTTTATCCAGGGTTGTTTTTCCCCCTATCCCCGTTGTTATCTTGGCCCTCCTTCTCTCCCTCCTGTTACGGGGGGGCCGTAGTAAATAGGACCTACAGTACACACAAAAAACTATACATTTACCTATTTTTAGTAGCAATATTTGGTCCTATTTACTACGGTCCCCCGTAATACTAATAATCGCTACTCAGACCCGAGGCCACAAAGCAGGCTCTTCTCCCTCCATTATCCCCACCGCGGCGACTCTTGCCTTGGAAGGCATTTTTTTTTTTCGCGAGAAGACTTCGGCCCATTTTCCCCTCGTCGACTGTTGATACCGTCGAATTGCGCATACCCACGCTGCTAGGCCCTCTCAGCAGTTGCTTCCGATCACCATGTAACAGAAACGGTCCCTCTAGTCAGGGACAACGTGGTGCCAGGTGCCAGGCGGTACGTCGTATGGGAAGGTAGATATTGCCACAAAACCAGACGATCGATATCGGAATGGGTATCGGCCGCTTTGATGTGTCGTGTCGCGATGTGAACCGACCGGTTTATCGTGTCTCCATGTGTAAGCCGGCTGGTTGCATGACCACGTGCACATATCGTTGTCTCGCGATAAAACTGACCGATACATCACCATGCAAAATCGACCGATATATAAATACAACTATAATTACGATTTTTGAGGTCGTTGTCACTTGCTAGCTCTTGGCGGACAGACCGACTGATAGACAGCTCTTCGCTAACAGCCCTTCTTCTTTGAAACAGCCGAACAGCCAAACAACCTTTCTTCCTTCTTTGAAACAGCCGAACAGCCAAACAACCTTTCTTTGTTCTTTCTTCTTCGCCAAACAGCCAAACAACCTTTCTTCTTTCTTCTTCCGCAAACTGCCAACCAATAGACAGCTCTTCGCATGGCGCCTAAAAGAGGCGTCTCGCTTTCGACGAACGGCATAGATAGGTAGGTGCAGCTGTCGGCGGCCAAGCTGCTGCTGTCGGTGGCGAACCTGCTGGTGCTGCAACCCCCGCCTCTCTCTTCTCCACGCCCCCTCGTCGAGAGGCGCGTGGTCCTCGCCCTCTGGCAAGAGAGCGGCAACGACAAAGACCGACCTGGTGCCGGCTGTTGTTTGCGACCAGTGCACGGACCAGCACTTTTGTCAAGAACTCCGCGCCTGGTGGCAAAAACGTGGCCTTCGCCACCTGCAAGGATCTCACGTGCGTGGTGGCGGGATCATCCTGACTGGGCGACCGACTGCGAGTTCTGTGCTTGCCCGATCAAGGAAGGGACTGTCTCGTACTCCCTCGAGACTGCTGACAGTGGTGAGTGTCTTATGTCTATTGTGCATGCTGTATGTTGCCAGTACGTTTTTTGGGGGTTTTCAATTGCCTTTTTGCATACAAACCAACGTCAAAGCGTTTTTTTTTTTTTTACTCATCCGTGCTCGTTCTTTCTCCTTCGTGCGTTGGGTCGGCTCCTCTTACACACAGTGCACGCGAACGCGCACATGCACAACTGTTTGCGGGACGTGAAGCACACGATTTCTGTGTGTACATGTTTTGGTGACCCCACGTACTCATTTTGCTCGTTTTCGGCTGCCGCTGCTGCTGCTGCTGCTGTCAGCGCCACGCCACGAGTGCTGCTGCTGCTGTGCACCTGCTTCTCCTGTGCACTCGCTGCTGCCGTAGTGCTGCTGCGTTGTTGCCGTGCTGTGCACCTGCTGCTCCTGTGCACTTGCTGCTGCTGTATGTAGTGCTGCTGCGTTGTTGCCGTGCATCATGCTGGAAGCGTACATATTTTCGGATCGTCAATTCCGTAGGTATTGCGATGGCGGCATACCAGGGTACATGCTTTTTTTCTTCCTTATTTTCATATCGTTGCTATGCTGCTGCTGCTGCTGCTACTGCTGCTGCCAACGCTGCGGCAATTCGTTGCAGCTTCTGCTGCTGCTAATGCTGCCGCAATATCCACTGAATGTGTTCGTATGTACTCGGATTACTGTTTTTCTTGGTCGTTTTTTTACCCAAATGGTTCCTTTTGATACGTGAAAAAATATTTTTGTCGTTTTGCTCCTGCATTTTGCGTACGTACTGCAATTTCTCGTTTTTGGCTTGGTTAGTTTCATATATATCGTTGCTATGCTGCTGCTGTGGTGCTGCTGCGTTGTTGCCGTACATCATGCTGCACTTGTGTATGTACATATTTCGGTATCGTCAATGAAATTCCGTAGGTTTTGCGATTGCGGCATACCGGGGCACATACTTTTTTTCTTCCTTATTTTCATATCGTTGCTATGCTGCTGCTGCCAACGCGGATTATTGTTTTTATTGGCCGTTTTTGTACCCAAATGGTTTTTTTTTTATACGTAAAAAAAAATTGGTCGTTTTGCTCCTGCATTTTGCGTACGTACTACTTTTTCTCGTATTTCGTGTTGTTGCTGTGCTGCTGCTGCTGCGTTGTTGCCGTACAGCATGCGGGGGTGGGTCTATAGTGAGGTACCAAAAATACGTTTCGGACGGCCTCGGGGTACATACTTTTTTTTTCTCCCTTCTTTTCATATCGTTGCTATGCTGCTGCTGCCAACGCTGTGGCGATCCGTTGCTGCTTCTGCTGCTGCTGCTGCTGCTCTGCTTTTAGTGCTGCCGCAATATTCACTGAATGTTTGTATGTACTCGGATAATTGTGTTTCCTGGTCGTTTTGTGGCGCTGCTGCGTTGTTGCCGTACATCATGCTGGACATGATTTGTGTGTCTATTGCACTTAAACTTGTGCGTGTACATATTTCTGTATCGTCAATGATTTTTTTGTGGTGCTGCTGCGTTGTTGCCGTACATCATGCTGGACGTGATTTGTGTGTGTACTGTACTACACTGTGTGTGTGTACATATTTCTGTATCGTCAAGGAAATTACGTACTTGCTGCTTCTGCTGCTGCTGCTGCTGCCGTCGTATAGCAAGCGATTACGTGCTACTGTTGTGCCGCTGTAGAGTAGTACAAATAATGAACTCTGCCCCCCCCCCCCCCCTTCCCCCTCCCCCGCCATTCCCTGCACGCCACTCCCGCCCCGCGCACCCTATATGTTTACTTCGACCAGGCCCGTGGCAAGTGCTACAACTGCCGCCTGACGGACTCCACCATCAAAGACGGAGACATCATCATCAAGCGCAAAAAGACTCCCTTCCATTTCGCCTGCTCCAGGGCTTCGCGGAATTCCGAAGCAGTACGCCAAGCAGATTGTCGCCATCCAGGACGAACGAAAGGAAACCATTTTTTTTTCCCACATTTCCCAAAATCACGATTATTTCTTCCTACACATATCCAACGGGTTCAACAGCGAACAGATCCACATTCTGGGCCTCCCACCTCGTTACTACAGCATCCTGGAAGACTATTTACATATCATGTCTCATCCACAACTCCTATGCTGGCTACATCGAAATCGCGGCCGCCCAGCAACTATACAACATTTCCATAACCGTTGTCGTTGCCGGCACTGCTGCTTTCTCTCCTGTCCCAAACCTTTACAACAGCCTGTATGTTGTATATCATCCACATGCCAAGCACTACTCCACTCTCTCCCCACACTGATCATGAAAGATGTTATTCTTATTATTAGACGAATGTCATTCTTACTCTTGCGTCACCCGATCTTACGTTTCACATTACATTCATAAATAAACGCGATTATTACATCCTTCACCGTTTCTTACACAAATACATTTAGTTTGTTTGGCTTTGGGCTATGTCGCCAATTAATTGCAGTTATATGTACACGAAACGACGGAATACCCACTCCGAAGGAAAGCCTTGTACGTCTATATAAATATATAGCTACGTACACCAACCGATACATGGCGACATTTACGGACCGATATATCGGATCGCGATGGCAAAAAATCGGCCGATATATTCCCCCGCGCAAAAGCGATCGATATCCCTTCTACAACAGCACCCACGTTTTTTTGGCGTACAAAATTACTCGGAGCTGCATTGCGAATAGTGTGGGAGTGAGTGTTTCAGCGGTAGAAAAAGGGATGTATACTGTTGTACCGTAACGTAAACGTGCCGATATGTTCCGCTGTAAATCGACCGATACCCTGGACCAGGTATGATATATCGTGTCCACGCCAAGCGGTGATCCGCGATGCAAACCGACCGATATTTTGCGATGTAAACAGCCGATATTTCCCCAAGTCAACCGACCTGTGGCCCTGTGGTGACCATTACGGGGGTCCGTAGTTAACGGGACCAAATTTTGTCAGTAAAAATAGGTAAATATATAGGTTGTTTATCTATACCATAGGTCTTATTAACTATGGACCCCCGTAATAACTGCACCCACGTGTTTTGCGTACAAAATTACTTGGAGTTAGTGCGGGAAGATTTCCGCCGTACCCAAACGGACGTACACATCACGGTGGGAATCAACCGACTTTATTCGGATGCATACCGATCCATGCCTGGCATGCACATATCGGAGTAGGTTTTAGATTCGGTGAGCTCGGATCCTTGGCGGTGTTTTTGACCTGAAAATTGCGTAGCGAGGCCTGCACTTCGGAATCGTCGTCCGCAGTTGAGAAATTTCCTGGTTCGATGCAAACGCGGCGCAGCCGCGTTCATGTCCGGTTTTGGTCCGTTTTTGCTTCGGTTTAGGGTGAGGGTTAGGTAGGGTTAGGGGTTGGGTTGGGTCTTCGCCCGTACCTTGATCCCAACAGGAACCAAAAGACCTTAGCATCCTACCAACCTGAAGATCCTACCTACCAGATGTTAAAAGGACCTCATATATCGCGTGTACACCAACCGGCATTCCGCGATGTAAACCGAACGATATACAGCAGCGCCGCGACGTAAACCGGCCGATATATCGCTGTGTAACCCGACCGATACATCGCCATGTTGAACCTGCATGAGTCGATCGCACGATGTAAAAGCGATCGATACATCGTACGGTATCGCGATGTGTACCGACCGGTAATGTCCGAGTGCATGCCGACCGATGTGGGTGCGTCGCGATGCAATCCAACCGATGTGTCGTATCGCGATGTTAACCGACCGAATACTTTCCGAAAGCATACTGACCGATAATATCGCGATCTAAAACCGACCGACATGGTGCAATACGAAGTATACACCGACCGATATATTCCGATGCATACCGACCGACATCGTGTTCAGACTCGAATTATATATGCCGACCGATGTATTTCCGATGTAAACCGATCGACATGTCGGGATGCGCGTTCAGGTGTCACCGGGGACCTCTGTGGAAGACAGGCCGACGGAGGGACAGATCCCTCCCCCGGGCACTTGGTACGAGAAGGGGATATATTATGGGGAGAACAGTACCCTCAACAAATGGTTCTACGGGGTGCATCTCGAGCACAGCTTGCCACAGACAAGGTGGGGTTCTTGTCGGAAGGGGGTTAGGGTTAAGGGAGGGGGGGGGGCTATTCTTATCGAAGAGCGTTTTTTCCTGGGGGGGGGGGGGGGGGGGGGGTCCTTCTCTTGTTTGTGTGTGAAGAAAAACAAGAGAAACAGGGAAAACAGGGAAAACAGTTTTTTTTTTTCTCGCTGTTTAACATTCTTCTTCTGAAGGAACCAGGAAATTTAACAGAAGAAGAGCAAGAAAACCAGGAACGCCTACGTCGTAGTAGAGCATCCCCCTTTCGGCACAAGGAAAGCGGACAACCAGGAGACTCACTGCAGGACGAAAAAAAGGTGGTATTCGACAATATTGCCGCGATGGCAGGCTTCAATAAGAGCTCGCGCCGCAGGACAGCTACTGTAGCTCCTCGCCTGTCGTTGTGATGGGTTGTCCAGGACCTGTGTATAGTACAGATCATCTACTGTAACCCAAGAAACATGCGCTATTACGGGGGTCCATAGTTCGTAGGACCTATGGTACACATAAAAACCTATATATTTAACTATTTTTACTAACAAAATTTGGTCCCGTTAACTATGGACCCCCGTAATAGCTACAGTAGATGATGCAAATGATATACGGCTCCCATCCGGCATCATGAGCTACATCGCACAGATCATACAAATCAGGAATGTATCTGTATGTCTATCTGCCAGACCTGAAAGATCTAGATCATGGAGTGGGGGAATCGATCCTCTATCCGAGGTGTACTTCTTTCTTTTCGGAGAGTATACCGCGGCCGGCGAAGATTTCAAGCTTGAGCGATCAGGCCTGTCCTTTTTTTTTCGCGTTGGGTCAAAACTCAATTCCTCCGGGTCCGACCCGACCCGACCCGACCCGACTCGACCCGTGAAATTTCTTAAGTTCCAGACCCGTGAAAGGCCCTGCTATTTTGTTGGCGCCGCGTAAATAAGAAACCCGCATTCGCTCGCAGTAAGCAGCAGCGGTGACAGCAGTAGCAGTAGCAGTAGCAGTAGCAGTAGCAGGACCAGGACCAGAACTAGGAGCGGTCGCTTACTGTAGCAGCAATAGCAATAGCTGTAGTGGTAGCCGCACTAACAGTAGCAGTAGCCGAGATTAACAGTAAATACTTTTGAAGAAGTGTGTAATACGAGCTACGCGCCAGGTATTGCGATATTTTTCGCCGCGAAAAATTTTAGTTCCGCCGCCGCCGCCGCAGCAGCAGCAGCAGCAGCGCAGCCGTTCACCCCCCCCCCCCCCCCCCCCCCCCCCCCCCGCCGCCGCCGCTGCCGCCGCCTCCGCCCTGTCCCGCCCTACTCGTCCTTACCTCGCACGCCGCGCAGCTACTACGCGGACGCCGTGTCCGCGAACAGTTTGCTACAAGACACCCACTTCGAGGACATTCACACATTTCGACTAGACTGGCAGCCGGGGGGGGGCGGGAGGAAGGGCTACCTCCGCTGGCTGTTGGACGACGTGCAGCTGTACGGCATCGACGACGAGACTCTGGTGAGACCCGTGCGTTAGTTTTTTTTCGGTAGCTTCTTTTTTTCATGGTCAGAGAGGACTTGGAAAAAAAAGGGGGGAAATGGTGGGGGAAAGACAGGACAGGACGTTGCTTGCTTGCTTGGTAATCGGCGGGCAGAAAGTACAATCAATCAATCGATGTTATCATGTGAAAGACGCAGCAACAACACGGGTCTGTAGCTGGTGCCGCCTGTTTATGTTTTCATGCCTATGGTGCGACCGGTGTGTCTTTTTATTCCGCCGCTATGACATACTATTACGGCGGACCATAGTTAATAGGACCTCCGGTACACAAAAAAAAGCTACCTGGTAAATACTTACCTACTTTTACTAACAATATTTGGTCCTACTTACTATGGCCCCCCGTAATAATACATGGTAAGACGCATTGCTTTTTTTGTGCCCGCTAATAGTGTGCTGTCTGTAACCCCTTCGGGTGTGTAGAAATAGCGACCACAACAATGGGTGATATAAATGGTGTCGTTATCAACCATTGAACATTCTACGAGAAGCGCGAGCGCCCAGCAGGACTGGTGCCCCTGCCGTACGACCCCTTGCATTCAACCATTGCAACTCGGACACGCGGTAGGCCATTTCTGTAACCGTCATTTTTTTTTTATTCGTCATTTGTTCCCCTCTGTGGATCCCGACACTATCAACCCTTGTAGAACTGCCGTCCGTTCCGATTTGGGGACGAACCAGTCAAATTCCAAGCAATACGTCCCCGAAGCTGATCTAAAGAGTCCGCACTCCCGAAGGGGTTAATGTGCTTTGATTTTATCCGCCGCCGCTCTGCTGCATGATTTTTTATTATTATTACATACCCGAAACCCATTTTTTAACGCCACAGTTCCGTTGTGGAGACGAACCACCTGAACCACCTGGAAGTAGAGACAGAGTTAGGTACATGGACAGCGCGGTACTATTCATGAAAGGGTTGCTTATGTTTCGTTTTTTTTATTTTTATTTTTCATCTGCCGCCCGTCCCCGCAGTCGTTCCACGGGGCCCAGATTCCGCTGGAGCCCGTGTACCTGCTGCTCAACACGGCCGTTTCGGCCACCTGGGGGTTTCCAGTCTGCAGCGCAAGCTGCGACTGCGACTGCTTCGACGCCAGCGACCCCAAGTGCGAGTGCGCGGTGGACCCTGGCTTCTCCGGGGTGCTGCCCGCGGAGTTCGTTTTCGACTCGGTGAGAGCACGACGGACATACATAATCGCTGCTCAGATGTTGCAACGGGAGCTACGGGTTAAGTTGAAAGGCGACACGAAATTTGAGCGTGGAAGTGTGGCGAGCTGAACAAACTATTTTTTCACCAATCCGCCGGAGGATTGACAAAAACAAAAACAAAAAAACAAAAAAAAAGTACTGACGTTTTTTTTTTTTTTTTTTTTTTTTTTTTTTAAATCCCATTTAGGATCTCCACCCTTCTCGCTTGTACTCCCCTGCCTATTTTTACGGGGGAGCATACTGTAGTAAATAGGACCAAATGCTGTTAGTAAAAATAGGGAAAAAGTATAGGTTTTTGTATACACCGTAGGTCCTATTTACTATGGTCCACCGTAATAGTAGCCGTAGCTCAGGTCCGGATTCACACGGTAGGCTCTTCTCTCCCTCCCCACTACAGACTCCCCTATGTATTATACACGAGTATTATATACGAGTATTATATATATATATAGGTTGGGTTGGCGTCGGTTGGTAACGACACTGTAGAACATGCCGCTCACTACTTGAGCTAGACAACCAGGGCATCGTTTTTTGTGTTTTCGTTTTTTTTTCTCGGCGGTCGGTCACAGACGGCGATCGAGTTATGTACAGATCGTTTTGTGGGGGGTGGAGAACCTTTACTCCGCACAAAGAGTGAGTGAAACGAAACCGCCTCTCGCCGAATTGTGCTTGACCGCATGCTTTGGTTTGACGCTCTCGGTATTACGGGGGTCCATAGTTAGCAGGACCTATGGTGTGCATAAAAACCTATATATTTGCCTATTTTTGCTAACCGAATTTGGTCCCGTTAACTGTGGACCCCTGTAATAGTTTTTCGACGAATACAAACCTCATGCGAAGAATGGGACCCTCGACATCAACGCTACGATACAGTAGTGATGTTCGAGGTTATCCACTAGACCCCCCTGGCGACCGGATGTTCACAGCCGATTGCGGATCGGTGTTCGATGTCACCGAGCGAGGCGTGTTTTAGATTTGGATGCACGCCCGAGCGTTTCTGTATGTAATCGTTCACAGAGCTATGTACTGGTAGGGGGCAAAGTTTCTTTTGGGCGCACGCGCGAACGTTGCTGAAGAGAGCAGGCAGAAGCTTTTGCTTATGTCAACTAGTCGTACGGAGAGCTAACGTAGTAGAGATGGGCAATAATTTGGAGGCACGCGGGATCGTTTTCTGTGAAACAATCGTTCGAAAAAAGTGAGATTTGAAGCCCCGCCCCCCCCTCCCGTATCCTCTAGAAGCTGTGAACCTACTGAGAGACCGCAGAAACTAAAAAAAAAAAACTATCGAATTACCCAACACAGGGTAAACCTTGGAACACCAAATTATCCTCTGCAAAAATGCCGATCGATTTCTCAGTCCGCGGGTGAGCGTTGTGCTATATAACGCGGGCTTATCAGTGGACGTGTTGGCGGAAGTGCCGACGAGTGTGTCGGGAAATATTTCGACAGGCGTTTTTTCGTTTTCGTTCCTCCCCTCCGACTCGTGTGCCGATCGTACTAATATCGGCGTACGTATCACACCCACGGGGGTATATACCCCTCTCGTACAAGCAACCGATCCCTGCCTCATGTTCTAGATAGTTCAGGGCTGGTAGGTTCCTGGTCTATTCCATCTATTTATAGCTCTTGCTCCTGCTCTTGCTCCTGCTCGTGCTCCTGCTCTTGCTCCTGCTCTTGCTCCCGCCCTTGCTCTTTCTCCTGCTCCTGCTCTTCCTCCTGCTCTCTTGCTCTTGCTCGAGCTCCTGCCTTTGCCCTTGCTCGTGCTCTTGTTCTTGCTTTCTCTCGTTTTTTGTTCTTGGCTCTCAATTTGCTCTAACCTGCTGCCCGCCGCCCGCCGAAAGGTGAGAGTTTACCAGGCGAAGAACGACAGCTCCCACTCTGTGGGCTGTGACACCAAGGATTACCCCACGCGCGACTTCATCAAGGGCCACGAGAAACGGTACATGGACCCGAAGGATAAGCAGCCCATGCTTCCCGTGCGAAAAGGAGGTGGGAGTTGCAGGTGGGTTGCGCGGCGCGTTCTGGCGGGTGTATGGTATGTTTCAGTGGTAACGTTGGGCGTTGGCATGCCACGTTGGACGGGAGTTGTGCAGAGGTATGCTGTGGCGATGCTTTGGATGGGAGTTTGGGATACTTGTTTCGGTGGTACGATGAGTGGGAGTTGCAGGTATGTTTCGGCGGTAAAATGGGCG
Organism: Macrocystis pyrifera; assembly: GCA_031763025.1. NCBI lineage: Eukaryota > Phaeophyceae > Laminariales > Laminariaceae > Macrocystis > Macrocystis pyrifera. Next base: position 1,838,375 of record JASSKH010000025.1, on the reverse strand, counting down.
AGAGTTGTCGGCGCGACGGTAAATTGAGTGGGAGTTGCAAGTAGGCATTCTATGCTGCGGCGGTATGTTGGGGCGAGAATCGTAGATGGGTAAGTTGGGGCGGTAGATTGGGGGGGAGTTACGTGTAGGGTGTACGTCGGGTGGGAGTTCCATGCAGGATTTGGCGCTACTGCATGCTGGGCTGGAGCTGAAGGCGTGTTTCGGTGGTACATTGGGCGTTTATTGCAGGTGTATTTCGCAGTTGTGAGGGGGGAGTCCTTAGCAGGCTTCTCCTTGCTGAGAGACTGGCGGGGCCGTAGTCGTAGAACCACGCACAGTGTGTACCTGGTTGATGGCAAGGCATCCACGAGGCAGATACATCGTATACCAGTTGTTGTCTCCCGAAGTTACCATACCAAGAAAAAAAAAAATGAATTCGACGCCTGCCGTCCTTTTGCATTTCCACCTCGCAGGCGGTTCTTGTAGGATGCAGGTCACCCATCACGCGACTCGCCCAACACCTCACGTTTCTGTTTCGCCCTTGGTGCAAGCTACTTATAGCAATGTCGGCCTCTGGTCGGTGGTGAAAACCCGACGTGCTTCGTCCCGGCATTGTAGGGATGCGAGGGTCTACGGTTGTACGACCACCGCCATCCATGACATGAGCACACCCCACCTCTGCACACGCTAAAAGCGGGACAACGGGGCCCGCGGTGCCGCCGAAGAATCGGCCCACTTACCGCGGCCCCCCCAGCTACCTCTCTGCCCGTCGGGGCCTCCCTACGGTTTGCGTGCCACTTCCACAACCTCTGCTTCCACTCGTGCCAGAGGGCCATACTAGGCTTGCTATAAGCCGACTAGGCTTGCTATAAGCCGACTAGGCTTACTATAGGCTGTCTAGTTGTATTTTTGGCTAGGCCTTACTGTTCGTGGCGTGCGTAAGAATTGCGGGGTTCTGCGTCCTTACATCTGACCTTGTATCTGCCTTGACGCCTCATAATAGTTGTTCGAAAAGTCTGTTTTTTGTTGGTAAGATACTGCCGGATAAGAAGACAGATTGACTCGGCTTGCTTCACCACCCACCTATTACCTAGCCGTCAAGTTATCAGGGGGTTTTTTGCGGAGGGTTCGGTTGGGTTCGGGTTTTCTTGCAGTCTGTCTCTTACCAGTATGTAGTAGAAAAATATGTCGTTGTGGGGAAAAATTACCAGTATGTATTGACGCTTTTAACCTACGCTTGGGTTGGATACATGACTGTGTGGGTTGGTTAGCAAACTGAGCAACTTATGTCCACCTGTCTGACCAATCAGCTCCTCATATTTGTCGGTCCCGCTTTTTGTTTGTAACCAAACCAAATTGGATTATCTAAACACCCTAATTAGTGTACGGTAATTAGTGCCAATATTGTCGAAGAGTGTTTTGTACTAAACCCCCTGATGTTTTTCTGTTTTTCTTTTTTGTTCCTTGCTGTTGTTTCAGTTCCTGAATTTCCTGGTTTTTTTATTCATCTCAAGAAGAGGAAATCTAAATGCGTTCCTGAAGTTTTGCTCTCGGTTTGAATTTCATGATTTTTGGGAAATTTCCCGCTTTTTCCTGTTTTTCCTGTTTTGCTATTTGCAAGACAAAACAAGAAGGAAAATCGGGGTGGGGAGTTATTCGATATGAATGGCTCTAGGTCAGGTAGTTGGCATACTTTGCCACCCAACGATTGTACCGGTTCGCAGTAACTGAAGTAGCCGTCAAATCGGCGCAGTTAGTGTAATAAGCCAACCCGCAGCCCCTATTATTGCCGTAGCGGTTTGTGTGTGCGGCAGGGTTGTTGATGGGTGGGTGAAACCTCGCGGGCCGGGTCGGATCAGGTCGGGTCGCCTAACCCGACCGCGACTCGACGCGTGGGATTTTGAAAACCTGCGACCCGACCCGACCCGACCCAACCCGACCCAACCCAACCTGACCGGACCAGACCCGGCCCGTTAGATGTTGAAGACCTCCTGACCCGTGAACAACCCTTGAAATAGTTGTGTCCGGCACAGTTCAAGCACCGCGAACCAAATGCTCCGCGAGCATCATTGGTCTCTCGGAAGGGCTGTTCGCTTCGATCTCGTCGGAATCTTCCGCTGCTCTACAATGGCCGGGTTGACCGTTCGAAATCCAAACCCCTTATCCCTCACAGTCACCCCCCCCCCCTATATTATACCTGGTATATATATATATATATGGGTTGGGTTGGCGTCGGTTGGCGACGACGCTGCAAAAGGCGCCTCTCACTGCGTGAGCTAGACAGCCAGGGAACTTTTTTGTTTTGTTTTCGTCGCTGTTGTTTTTTTTGGCGGTTACCACGGCTGGCGGTCAAGTTGGATCATTTTGGTGCGGGGAGAACCTTTCCTCCGCACAAGGGGGATGATCGTACCACGCAGTGAGTATATCTTGAGGCACCCACGAAGCGGTTACGTAGTAAACCCATTGGTGTCTCTGGAAGTGGCCACACCAGAGATTAAATCAATTCGTTGATGTTTGTCATCCATATGCAAGAAAATCCGCCTCAAAAGCGGTTCTTAGTAGGATGCAGCTCGCCCTTCGTGCGACTCGCCCAACACCTCGCGGCGCTTAACGCGCTTGGGGCAAGCAAGCAATGCCTGCCTGGTCGGTGAAAACCCGACGTGCTCCGTCCCGGCATTGTAGGGATGCGAGGGTCTATGGTGATACGACTACGGCCATGCATGATAAGGAGTACCCACCCCCCCTCCCCCCCGCCTCTCCTAGGGCCACCACTTCCCCGAACGCCATCACTCCCTGTGACGCCTTGCCGCAGAAGGTCAACTGTGTCCGTCTTCCCGCATGTCGTCATCGGAGCCCTTCCCCCGTTAAAAGACGGGGCGACGGACTCGCCACCGTGTTGCCCAAGGCGCCCAATCGGTCATCTACCTTGTCGAACGGCACTGGCCTCATGTTCTTACCCGCCAAATCTCCGCACCGCGGGACGCAAATTGGCCGTCAATGCTACAGTAGTTTTAGGTCGTCCTAGAACTCCTATCCTTGAACTATAGCATAGCATAGACGACGATATTGAGTTCTCCCCCCAATGCGCAGATTTTTGGCGCGGGTAGAAACATGTGGCCGGTGCCTTTTTGATGTCGGAGATGACCCGCTGGGCGCCTTGGACGACCGGCCTCCCTTGAATCAGACGGTCGCGCGTCTGTCGTCTCCACCGCAACCAGGGAAGAGCGCTCCAAAAGCATTCCACAGTCTGACGTTCAGGGGAGGGGGGAGGAGGGGGGGGGGGGGGTACTCATTATCATGCATGGCCGTAGTCGTATGACCGTGGATCCCCGCATCCCTACAATGCCGGGACGGAGCGCGTCGGGTTTTCACCGACCAGGGAGACAGCGCGCGCGCGGGGGGGGGGTACTTATTTGTTGCTTGCCTTAGGCATTTTGCCATTGACCACGCATACCTTTCGACACGGAGGACCCTTCCTACGGTCGGCAGGGGGGGGGTTGATACGGAGGTAGATGAGAGGAAAGGTGATTGCGGGCACAAGAAGGTTTCAATTTCACCCAATGTCACCACGATGTTGGGCGGGAGTTGCTGGTAGGTATCGGCGGTACCTCGGCCGGGAGTCGTACGTAGGTATGTTTGCGGCGGTGTTGCGCGCGAGTTGTACGTAGATATGACACGGCTGTGCTTTGGGCGGGAGTTGCAGATAGGGTTTGGCTGAACGTTGGGCGGGAGTTGCAGGTATGATACGGAGGTGCTTTGAGTGGGAGGTGCAGGTAGTATTTGGCTGTACGTCGGGTGGGAGTTTCAGGCAGGATTTGGCGGTATGTTTGTGTTGGGCGGGAGTTGTAGGCATGGCATGGCGGTAAATTGGGCGGGAGTTGTAGGCATTTTTCGGTAGTACGTGTGGTGGGAGTTGCAGGTATGTCTCGGCGGTATCTTGGGTGGGAGTTGAAGGTATACTTGGGCGTTACGTTGGGCGGGGACCGTAGATGGGGTACGGTGATGCGTTATCGTGGGGATTTGGTGTGCTTTCAGTGGTGTATTGGTGTCTTGTTTTGGGGGGGGGAAGGGAGGCACACACAAGGAAGACAGTACGGCTCAATGCACTGCGACCATTGACGGGATGTATGCTGTCGTCGTGGGAGTATATGTGTGCGTAAACTTGGAGGGGAACGGCATCAGCAGTGTGTAAATGCGCTGAACGAAAACGGGAGCAGCATACACCACGTACCCGACAGCACTTTCGGAAAATGGTTTTGGGCCGAGCTTTTGCACGAAACCTCAAGAAAGAATTTATGTATTACTGAAGTTTTTCGTGGGAAACACCTTGCGTCATCTGAGAATATGAGCCCGACCGTGAAGAAGAGTTTATCAGGCCGTATCGCTTACGGTATGCTATTTTGGGAAGAGCAACGGTTGGTGCAATGGAGCAGACCGCGAGGCCGTTCGAGAGCTCTGATGGTACGTGAGGACGGTAGTCTGGCAGCTTTCGCCACGGTGACGCGTGGAGACGATCCTACATCCGTAGATACGTGTTTTAAGAAAAAACATTTTTTTTCTCGCTGCAAAAAAAAATACAAACGACAGTATCATCCCAACTTTTGATAGCTCCTAGAAAAAAAAACGTAGGTCAATGGTCAAATGACTAAGGCAAGCAACAAATTAGTATGCCCCCCCCCCCCCAAAAAAAAAAAAAAAAAAAAAAAAAAAAAAAAAAAAGGGGGTGCAGCACTACAGCAGTACATACTGCATAAATTACCCCCAAGTCTGGAAATAGTTTTTTTTCCCCCAAGACTTGGGTGTGCATCGCTAGATTTAACTGCTGCTTAACCCATTTGGAGCTGCAGTCCCTTTTCGGAGACAAACCACTCTGATTCTAAGTAGTTTGTCCCCAAATCGGGACTGCAGTCCTAAATGAGTTAGATGACCCCAACCACAATACCGGTATGTATGGACACCAGCCGTCTCGAGCGAACGAGCGATCAATGAGAAAAGGCACGCTGAGATTTACGATGAATTCGGGAAGACAACGCACTGTTGAGTTGTTACGGGGGACCACAGTAAATAAGACCCAATATTGTTGGTAATAATAGGTAAATATATAGGTTTGTGTGTGTGCCATAGGTCCTGTTTACCATGGCCCTCCGTAATAGTGCAGAGCGCCCCCCTTTTAAAAAAATACGCGGGAAATCCAGCCTGGAACAGCTTGTCCTCTTTCTCACGAGTCATCCGGCATCGTGCTCCTTAGGTGACCCCGCCTTTTGTTCGAATGCTATGGGGGGGGGGGGGGGGGGGGGGGGGACAGTGCTCAGAGCCAAAGACGGCGGCTAAGCTAAGCATATGATAGGCCCATCGTGTGCTCCGATCACTGTTACCGTAGCCCTCCGTAAAAACATTTTCTCAATGCAGTACTAAACACAAGCCTAACGGAGTCAAGGGGCGCATGCCCTACGTAGACATGCTTGCACCGAGGCCGCTTCCTCGCGGGGGCAGGGTTTCTGTACGAGGAGTCGCCGGTCTTTTTTTTTTACAGTTTCAGCGCGCCCCCCCCCCCCCCCTTCCCCCGCCTTGTGCATGCTCCCTGTGCGTGCAAACCCACAGAACGACGGAAGACTGTAACGGTGAAGAGTGCCATCGAGGAAAAAAGTGTCGGTGCGGGAAGGAATGGACGGGGCCTCGTTGCCGAGCAGCCGTGGCAGGCGACGATGGAGAGGTGAACGACGACGACACACTTATTAGGCCCACCGTTCTCACAGGGCGAATGAAATCTACCCGCAGTAGACCTACCTGCCGCCTACTGCATCGGGGCACGCTGCACTATGATGTACCGTTGACTTCTTCAATTCGAATTATGGCTCCTCCGTCATCCGAGCGGAAGGGCTGACCCTAATCCCTAGTCTATTGCTGTCTGACGTTTTGAGTGAAGGCGAGTTTTTAGTGTCGACGGGCGCCTGCCTAAACAAGAGGGACCCATATCGACTTTTTTCTCAAGCGTTCGCATCCTCCGCCACCGCAGCGCTCCCAAGAGGTCCAAGTTATACCGGTATACCTTTTTTTTGGATTTTACGTATGCCGCTGGTACGTAGCCCAAGCAAAAAATGTATTTTTCTGTCTGTTTTGTACGAATTTCTCACCGATGCGCCTAAATTGTCGGCAGTTATCGAAGCTGAGCGAGTCCCTGAGTTCCCAGCGACAGCTATTTTTTAGGCCCTTCTGGAACCTCTGGAACCGTCATATCTGAGAAGGATAAGCCTTTGAAAACAAGTAAAAATGTTATATGCGGCATTGCCCGCAAAAACCAAGCAGTCCAGGCTGCTGCACTGGGATAGGGGATGTGTCCGGGTCGAAAGGGCGGGGGGGGGGGGGGGAGATTTGCGATATGCGCGCGGCAGATATTGATTGTGCTGTTGTGTTTTCTTTCTGCAGCATAGTAGAAGGTTTTTTTTTGCGAAAACACGACAGCTGCCGCCACATTTGTTTTCGTCGTTACGGGGACCATACTGTAGTAAATAGGACCAAATGCTGTTAGTAAAAATAGGTAAATATCTAGGTTTTTATGCATACCATGGGTCCTATTAACTATGGACCCCCGTAATAGAAGGGCTGGTAGGTGCTGCTGTACGCGCGGCATGTGATACCTGGTCCGATAAACAGCCAACGATGCTGAGCAAGTATTGTGTGTTGCGTGTTTTGCCATTTTTTTTTCGACCAAGGAAATTTTTACCACTTGTGACCGCACGTTGGTGTGAGAAATTGAACAGTGCTGTCCAAGCCGCCGCCACCTTACCACCACCGCCGTCGCCGCCATCGCTCTCCTTACCACCGCTACCACCACCATGATCACCACCACCACCGCCACCGTGACGTCTCCCATAACCTCTACCTCCCCCACTACTTTTATTTTCGCCATCACCATCATTTCTACGGCTGCCATCGCTGCCACTATTACCGGGGTCCCTAGTTAATAGGACCTATGGCACACACGTAAAAAACTATACATTTAACTATTTTTACTAACAATATTTGGTCCCATTAACTATGGTCGCCCGTAATACTACGGTAGCCCCACTAACATTGCCACCACTCTATCATCGACACCACCAACATCACCCCTGCTCACATTTAATGCCACTCACACACTCACATAGCCACCGTTACGTTATCACCACCGCCGCCACCACTGCCACCCCCCCCCCCCCCCCCCCCCCCCCCCCCCCCCCCTCGCCACCTCCCCTCAACCCCCCGGCCCCACCCTTCTCCCCGCTCCGCCTCTTCCCTGACGAAATCCCGAAATGGTCTTCTTACCAAACCGAAAAATAGGGTCGACAAGATGAGGATCTGTGGCCAGTTCATCCCCCCATGCTACCGCGCACGCTGGCGGCAATGATGGTGTTCTTCGCCGTCGTGTTCAGCTGCACGCTGTGCGTTAGGCGGAACCACCTCGTCCAGCGCAGGTTCTACGTGAGCTTGGACAGGTCGAAGGCCACGATCAACCCCCCCGGCGACGAGCCTCTTGCGTCCGAACCCGGGGAGGTTGGACAAGCCGGGCTCGGGCGGCACCGCCCCCCCCTCCCCTCGACGATTTCCTCCTTCCGTTGTCCCGGAGTCTTGGGCAAGTCGGGCGTTAACACCTCCCCCCCTCCCCCGCGACCCCTTCCCGACCCCTTCCCGACGATGCCTCGCTTGTGATGAAACCTCGGAAGCTTTGATAAGTCAAAGCCCCCCCCTCCCCCCCCCCGGTGGTGACCTCCTTGCGTTGAAGCTGAACAGGCTTGGCAAAGTCGGGCGCCCCCCCCCCCCGCCCCCCCCCCCCCCCCCCCGCCGGCCGCAGTCTCCTTGCATTGAAGCCCAAAGGGCTTGGATAATTCGTTTAGTTCCGATACTGGAGTGAATGCTCCCTGCCCTCCAGCCGTGATTTTCTTGCGTTGAAACCCCAAACAAGATGTTGGACAGGTCGTGTAGTTCCGGTACACGACAGTGAACGCCCGACCCTTCCGGCCGCGGCCTTCTTGCGTTGAAACCCGAAAACAACTAGTACAGCCAGCAAATGCATCGTCCCCGTTTATAGCCCAGCAGCGGCGGGTTGGCAGACTCGGTACGCCCGATGCCGCTATCGCCGCTATTTTCCTTCCTTTTTTTCCCTGTTAGTTTCCGATTTGGATCCGTCCTACTGCCAATTTAGGGGTCCATACCAGTACCACAAGGCGCCCATAGAAATAGTTTTCATTCGGAGAGGGACAACAGCGTTCTCCAATATATATTTTTTGTAGTTTGACGTGTCTTACTGCTCCGAAAAGGTGCGTTATTTGGGGCACAACGACTGCTTGTACAGGTGGAGCTGGCTGTTTTTGTGGAGAGGTGACGGGGGCCCGAGGGGTATACGAGTGGTCGCGAGGTTTAGTAACCGCTATTTTCATGTTTCCGGGTGAAACTGACGGGGCGGGTCTTGTTTTTGTCTTTTTCATTAGTAGTAGCATCCCCCCCCCCCCCCCCCCCCCCCCCCCCCCCCCCCCCCGTCAAGCCCGACCGATTGTTAATTTCGTCAAAATCTGACTTTTTTTTGTTTTTTTCGTCGGATCTGACGGGAAAATAAAAAAATGACTTGTCAACATTGATTGCCCCACGAGAAGCTTCTGTTTGTTGTTTTCGTGAAAAATTGTCGGGAAAGCAAATTAGTTTTTTTTTTTGTTTTCCCCCACAACTAGCGGAGTTGCGAGTCATGAACTCACTCACGGAAGGGGAGGAGGAGGAGGAGGAGGACGCTTTGGTTCAGAAGTTTCCTTTGCAGCGAAGAAGGTTTGCGATGTGGCTAGGAGTAGGTAGTATGGCAACCGTTCTGTATGGTAAATAAAGGTCGTTACATGAATGACTGGTTGTAAACGCCGTGGGATTAATATTGGCAGGAGGCGTTTTCGCAGTAGGCGGGGGGCTAAAGGGGAGGGGGGGTTGTTCGTAAGGTCTCTCGACTTTACTGGTTGTGGTGGTGGTGGTGGGCGTTGTTATGGTGGTTGTAGACCTTGGCGTGCCCTGCGCCCTGAGAGGCAAACAACGCTCAGTTTTTGTTCGTGTTGGGCCTTTTGCCGGAACGCTGCTGGGTTGCGTTCGAAGATGCGTTGGTCTCGGTTTTGTGCAGTTGGACGACACGGTCATCGTCGTTGACCTTCAGCCACACTAATGAAGCCTCTTTTGGCTAAATAGTGGAACGATATTATCGTAGCTGTTCAGCGATGAAGTTACCGTCGTTATTCGCTCAGAGCCCTGTACCCATTGTGGTTGTCGAACGGTATTCGTTCATAGCTGTTGCCCCCGCAACATTTTTTTTTTTTTTTTTTTCCGCGATATTGTCATGGCTGTTGGGGGGGGGGGGGTTCTGCGGATGTTGGGCGATAGTATGACCATGAGTATTTTGATTGCGACTGGGGTGTGTGTCGCGCGTTCTGATGGTTGTGGTTTCGTAGCGTCGCGCATCAATACGAGTGACTTTGATTGGGTATCGTGCCGCGCGTCCATGATGGTGATTGCGAATCGTGATTCTGATTGGGTGATATCGCGCATGTTGATTGTTTTGATTGGATGGTCTCGCGCATGATTATAGCCATTCTCGTGTGGTTGGGTGGTGTCGCTCATCTGTGTAAGCGCTGAACCAACAATGCTGATGCTGCTGTGATGCTGGTGGCTCGTGGCACGATGCGCCGGGACCGACATTGCCGGAAGGCTAACCCAGCTCAAGAGTTAAGCAAGCGCAGTGCACGGAGATGATAGCTTCGAGCGTTTCGAGACGATGAGAACCATGATTAGAGCCAGACGAGATGCTCGGCACGAAATTCTCGACTTCTTCCACAAAAAAAAACACGAAATGACCTGATTCCAACAGATGTGCCAGAGAAAGTGACTCCATTGTTTTAGAGCAACCAAGTCATCTTATCTGACTTGTACACCGATTCAAATTCTCGGATACAGAGTACGAATTCCCAGTAGCAGCCATCTCACTCGTACGTATTGTACGAGCGTCAACCTTCTTTCGCAACAATCTCGAACAGGGTATAAGGCACCGTGATAGACCCTGCCGGCAGGCAAGCCGCTTTGTTGCGGGGCAAAACCCAGCGGACGGAGATGAGCGTTGGGCATGTCGAGATGTCCGGTGGCAAGGGGCTTCGACGGTAGGCCAACGAAGATGCATGCTATACGATGATAGTGCACCTGCAGCTTTTTGGGCACTTCGCTTGAGACGCTCTATATCTCGCCTAAGAACTGGTATCAAGAAGAAGAAGAAAAATGCGCACTTTTAAGGCCGTTATCGTCGTAAACGACCTTTCGTCCTAATATTTCCAGATTTTTCATATTTAGTTTTAGCGCATTTTTATTTTTATTTTTATATTCTCCAAATTTATTTTTTTCTTGCCAAATATTGTTGGACGATGTGAATGCGAAGCGTTCCTGACACCTCCGTATCTTGATGCAAAATTCACCAAAAAAAAATCGAGAAAAGTATGGAAAAAACGAATCTCCGATAATTTCAGCAGCCCTTTAACCCGAAAAGCAATCCTATTAATCCCACGGCCTATTGACAGGCCTAAGACGAAAAAAGCGATAAGAAGGCGCGCCTTGTTACGTGCCTTTTTAAGGCTCTCCTTAATAGGTGGACTAAGTGAGTGTCTCAGTTGAAAAGCCCCATCAACCAGAAGTATTGCCTCGTGAGGCAAACAATGTGCTCCACAGATGCCTTATTCGATGACAAAAGTCACATGCCTCATTGCGATACTGCTGTAGTTCATCAGTTGAGAAGACCCACCCGTCAGAAATATTGCCTCTCAGAAGGCCAACGATGTGTTTGCCGATGCCTTATTCGATGACAAGTCATGCCGCATTGCCTTATTCGATGACAAGTCACATGCCTCATTGCGATACTGCTGTAATTCATCAGTTGAGAAGACCCATCCGTGAGAAATGTTGCCTCAGAAGGCAAAACAAGTGCCATCGACTCATCCCACGGGATAGTAGGGGTTGCACATTTTAGCTCACACGCAGTATTTTCGCACCGGTTGAGCTCCTTCCGCCAAAGTGCGCTAAATAACTACCGGTTAATTGACGGTTTCAGAAGTAGCTGCGGTCAGTCCCGTTTAGGGGATAAACCGCTCAAATTATACCTGGTAAGATGTTTGTCTCCAAAATGGGACTGCACAGCCCTGACAGGCGGGTCAAAGTATGATGCTTTTGTGCTGCTACTGTAGCAGCTGTAGAAAGCCTGCTGCGCTAACAGGACTTCGTACGTAGCGGATGGATGTATATCTTGGTCGGGTGTGCGCAAACGAACGTTCTTCGAATGAGTCATGTTTCGGGTGCGACATTGCGAACTCATGGTGTGAGGCGCTCAGAAAATAAGGCTCCATCCCTACAAGGCATTGCTCTATTGCGGAAAGGACCATACATTGTAAATAGCACCTACCTACGGTACGCACAAAAACCTATATAATTATTTACCTATTTTTACCTACAAAATTGGTCCCATTTAGTATGGTCCCCCGTAATACTATAGTAATACCATGTTGTCGTAGAAACGCGTGCGATGAAGACGGAAATCAGCCGTCGCTGCGGGCGGCCTTTGTCCTGTGTTGTCGTGTGACCACTCTCTTCGCACGTGAAATAACTGTGGCTGAAAAAAAAAAGGGTTTTTTCTGTCCGCTTCCGCCACTAGCTGTTTGCGCAATGAAAACACACGCGAGGGAAACAGCGAGACCTTTCATGGCGGCAGTGTCCTGGCCGTGGTGTATCCCGAGATGCCTTCGAAGGCTGATGATATCAGATCCGGGTGATAACATCTTCGAACGGAGTAGGGTATTATTGTTGTAATCAAGGTAAGTACATAGTTTTCTCGTACACAACCCCACCCCCCTACGCAACATTGCCACCCACTGTGATAATAATGCCATCATGTTGTCGCACAAAACCTCTACACACACCCCTCCCTGCCTGGCAGACCACGATCTAAAGCAGCAGCAGCAGCAGCAGTAATTCGATCACCCATCAATACTATCTAACAGGAAACCCTCACTTGCCGCCGTGAGAAGTTGCGCACGATCTGCATAGATATAGTACAGATCAAACCCAGGAAACACGCATGCATGCGCTAGAGATCTCACGTAGATACAAACATACATGCATCCGGATTTTTACGGGTCCCACCCGGCAACATGATGAGCTAAAGCATATACCTGGTATTAATACCAGGTACACATGTATGTATGTGCTAAAAAGTTCGCCTGACCCTCACCCTGAGAGAGAAGGCAGAAGGCCCGAGGCCCGTGGTCTTCTTGTGGCCGTTCGGCCTTCGTCTTGACGGGGCGCTTGATGCCAAGACTTTTCTTGTTTTTTACTCTTCTTGTCGTTGTTGGTCTACTGTACAAGGCGCTCGATCCACACATCTGTCGGCTATATAGCGTGTGTTTGGCGGTGGGCCACCGAGGGGCCCTGGGCCTCACCTCAGTGGATTCGGCCTCCGTGGTGAGGGGAAGATGACCCTCTCACCCCTTCCTTCTTGAGCCTCAATCGTGCGTCGTATGTATGTGGAGGAGGTAGCACGCACAAAAAAAAAAAAATTACTCCATCCAGAAGAGCAAACGACCAAAAACGAGTGAGCGCAACGTGTACAACAAAAATGCGGCAAGTCCTACCGACGACGCCACTTGTTAAAAGGTCAAGGTCGCGACACTTTGTATCCGTTGTTACTTGTAGGTTTCCTATTGTATCCGTTGTTACTGTAGGTTTCCTATTGGAGGCGTTCTGCGATAGAAATTCACCCTAATTTTTCTGAGGCTTCTATGCCTCCCGAAGGTGGCTTATATTATTATTGCGGAATTCAACGGGGACAAACATATTTGTACGGCTGATGATTGATGCTGCACGACGACGTGTGTGTATGTATGTGTGTGTGTCCGAACGCATTATGCCCACCAATCACCGTACGTAGAGCTCATCATC